>OZ022492.1:13716124-14023188 GCA_963989405.1 Trypoxylon attenuatum
GCGATAAAGACGCAGACGTCGTGACATTGTACCGATCCTGCGAAGCCCTTCAATGCTCGACGCCACATAGAAGTGGTTATTACTTTGCTGGACCAGCTCTCGATGGTACCTATTGTGCACCTGGGAGAGAATGCCGCGGCGGAGAATGTAAAAACGCTTTACAGTTACTAGGCTCGAATAAACCATTCATCGAAATTGCCAGTTGGAGCGATTGGAAATTGGGACCATGTAGCAGCGGTTGTTTGTACAATTCGACGGGTGCTCAAGCGAGACGTCGATTTTGCAATGATCCTCCTGCTATTTTGAGAAATCCTCAACGCGATTGTGAAGGCTTGCATTACGATGTAGTACTATGCAAGGATGAGCATCTCTGTAGAAAAGAGAGAAGAAGCATTCGGGAGTTTGCTTCTTTGAAGTGTACCGAGTTCGGAGAACGATTATCAGAATTGGATAGCGAAGGTGGTGGTCTCCAAGCACCACACGAGCCACAAAGACCATGGATGGCTTGCGCTATATTTTGTCGTCGAAAAGACATAGCGTCTTATTACACGCCTCGAGTGGAATTAAACGACCTTGGCCTTGACCCATACTTTCCAGATGGGACATGGTGTCATAGCGAGGAGGGACAGAATTATTTTTGCCGACAGCATCACTGCTTACCGGAGGATTTTCGATTCGGGAAGAAACTACCGAATGGCAACGAGGATAGAGATACGAACTTAGGACCGCAGAACGCAAGACCTATCGACTCGTGGATTAACGATCAGCTGTTTAAGTACCTAGCGTTGAGTCCCGATGGAATACCTTTCTTAACTTCTTTGCAACGTGACATTGGTTCTCCTCCTGGTGATGATCAGTGGACCGATAAAGACTATATCGAACTTCCTGATTCTGAACTTGATAATCTAATTGATCAGTATAACATGTTATAGGTTTTCACGAGCACCTATATAAATCTTTGTTTGCAAGCTATTAATTCGTTGTACTCGTTAGACTTTTCATATGAGGCTCAAATTGACGCTATACGATTAACAAGTTGACGCTCCAGTTGACGGATGAGTATATATAATCTATATAATAAAAGAGTTTGCATTAGCTACAATAACTTGTATGTTTTCCTCGTCAATATTTCGATGTATACGGAAAAAATTTCTAACACGCGATTATACATAATGTGAAAAAAAAGAAACTTTTATGTTTCAATTGAAATTTAAGTCTCCGAAAACCGGTACAAAAATGATACATATACATATACCAGATATTTTTGCGATTGTGGCCTATTTTTATTCACTCCAGTTCTATTATTGAGACAATGCATTTCGTATATATAAGATATAAATATAACAGTTTCAATTAATACCTACCTTCCAAACTTACCAACCTCCCCCTTCCAATTTTCACGATAAAAATGCGAATACATATTTTCGCATTTACATATTTCCACTGTGCAATTGTGTGAAAGTATACGTATCTCGGGGGGGAGATAGGTGGATGACGTCACCTACTTTGCTCTCTATTTTAGGAGTGTCCCAACGCTATATCGAGCGGACAGTTAAGATGGAATCGGTCGAGAAAAGGGAGAAAATCATCAATAAAACGACGTATCATGTAACTTAATGTATCGATATTATTTAGCGTACAAATAATTAACCAACCATTAAAATTAAGAAGACATATTACATAAGAAAACAATCGGCTTCATATTACAAGTAATCGCGTTTTATGTGTACGTCTGCGATGATGGTTATAAACTCACCACGAATCACTGTGACGAACTTTGAATGAAAAAAGATGATTTGGGGGATGATGAGTTCTACGCGTAATTACATTGCTACGTATGAAAAATGTAGAGGTTTATATATCGAATTTCGAAGTATTCTCGCGGGAACATTGAGAAACAATCGAGTTTAGTCATCTAAATGCTTTGCCAACATTACAGGAAATCGATATTTGCAGATATATGAATTTTAAAAATAACTGTTTTCTAGTTTATGATATACTGTTTACGAAAAGAAATGTATCCTCGAGATTATTTTCAATCCACGATCCCTTCAACTTTCGTGAACAACAGCTATGAAGGTTGAAGTTGAGATGAATTACTCGTACGAGGCTTCATAAACGATTCTTATCGTTCAATCTATAGTAAAACACCTACTTCACGGGAAATTAATTTTAGATCACCCGAATTATATTATTACTGTATTATCTAATATATTTGAAATAACTTTTAACTGTCAAAAATTGGCAGATATATCTTAATTGTTTGATTCTAAATGAATTTGAACACAGTGATCGGTGGTTCGATTTTTCATTTCCTTGTGTGTGGTGATCGCTGATCGTACAAAACAGGCACGCATAACGCACTTACGAGTGACAGTAAATACTTCACGCATTCTCATTTACATCTACATCACGTATCCAGTGTCTCACTAATTCATATACATACAACATACATACATCCAAGTTAAATTTACATAACGAGGAAAATAATGAAAAAAAAAAAAACGTTCACGCGATATCACGAATCCACCATCACATTCGTACTATATGATCGCATAACTTAAAGACATATTCGATCGTAGTCAATATGTAGAATTTATCCGTACACGGGAGGCAAAAAGTACATATGAAGGATTGTACTATAGAGGCAATTTCTTTGTTTGCCTCCCTTCCTTCCATTCTCTCGTCGAAAGTCGTTTAGTCAAAGGTAAACCTGGCTGAATTCAAATAGAAAAGTGAATTTTTACATTGGGCTAACAGAATAAAGAATGACGCTTTTTCCTAACTAGAGAGAAAAAAAGAAAAAAAAAAAATTATTTGTTTGGTTTGCCTTGACAAATATTCCGCAATTCGGTAAACGGCGCGTTTATTATGTACTATAACGTACACGAGTCTTTACTCTCGTCGATCGGGACGATTGAAGGACCGTTGTTCGGATGTGGTTGGCCCATACAAATTGTGTTTTGTTTCAGCACGTTCAATTTGGTAGAGTAGAAAAGAGAATTTCTTTTGCGCTTTCCGATAATGATGTTGGGAATTTAATGTCAAACGAGACCAAGAGATCCCCTTTTCTTGATGGTTCCTTCGGGAATGGTAGGCCCTTACCCGGAATCCTTTTTACCATGTTAGGTTTTACAATTTCGGTTGTCAAATTTAATGTGATCTTTTCACCCGTTAGAGTAGGAACTTCAACGACAGTACCACATAACGCTTGTTTCAAGCTTATTTTGCAAGTGTATCTGATATCGCTGCCTTCTCTCCTAAACAAAGGATGAGGCTTGTCTCTGATTATAAAGATAATATCAGCTGGCACTTTTCCACGTCCTTGATCACCCTCCTTCTGAAAAGTGATCTTTGTTCCAGCTTTCCATCCTGGTTTAACATTGATCGTGAGAACTTTGTCTTCGTGCTTTGTGGTGCCGTCTGGCTGTATTACGTTCTTTGAGATTTTCATCTTTTTTGTGCAGCCTCGTAAGATATCCTCCAATGTGATGTACAAGTCGTGCTCAATCGCGGGATCTTGGGATCTTTCTTTACCACCCATTCCACCTCTGTTAGGTCCGGTGAAGTTGAAGGAATGCGACCTATAAGCTCCACCTTGTCCCGCTCGTTGCGCACCCATTCCTCCTAAACCGAATGGATCGTCGATATCCATCTCTTCGTCGTGAAAACTGAAGATTCGATTTCCACCGCTTCCTCCAAATTCGAAGAACGTTTGAAAAGGTGAAGCCGAGCCGAAGAATTGTGCAAACGTGGCTTTTGGATCTCCGTGGAAAGTGTACGATGCACTACCGGTACCGCCGCCTCCGGTTCCTGCTCCGCCTTTTAGACCTTCTTCGCCAAATTTGTCGTAAACTTCGCGTTTCTTTGCATCCGACAAGACTTCGTAAGCTTCTGCTATTTCCTTGAATTTTTCCTCTGCGCCAGCGCTCTTGTTTTTGTCTGGATGGTATCTAAGGGCCAGCTTCCTATACGCTTTCTTAATTTCATCGTCATTGGCAGTCTTGTTGATGCCTAGGATTTTGTAATAGTTTTTCCCCATTGATTAGAGATCTGAAACAAATTAAAAAGAAACATCATCAGTTTTACATCTTCCAAAATCGACTGTAAATTTGGAATAATCCAATTTCAAAAGTAATAATGGCTTTCTGAATCTTAATTAAAACAATATGCTATATCCATTTTAGTCGTGAAATTTCTTCCGAAAAATTTAATCCAGTTACGAAAAGCTTCGCACAGAAAAACAATAAAAAATATTGATCGTAACGAAAACTATATTAGTAGACTTGAGAAAAAGGGGTAACGTCATGAATATATTGTAACAATAGCGTCGTTACGTCATAGGAAGAATTTTTGTAAAGTCTATTCACAATGGATCGAGTCGATAGTTTTGAGAGGGGCATTTACCGCATCGTAACCATAAAAGTACGGTCCTTTCAGAAGTTTCAAGTACGATTCGGACGTCACGATAAACTTTTTTTTCGTCTTGTGTTTCCCTTGACGGAGATGAAACTTGGACTGTTAGAACCTTACATGGTGCAACAACGTGATGATTCCACTTGTCACACTTCCGTATTGAAACCTACGTATATATATATATATATATATATATATGTACGTATGCTTATATACGACCACCGAACGATCAATCACGAGATTTAACCTATCCGAAAATCGTGCTATTTTCTTCAACTATGTAAGTAGCTTGCACTCACTTCAAGAGATATGTTACGCGTATAGAATCGAAGAGAGACAGACCTATTCGCTATACGCTATACGAACATCGGAGATTTCGTTTCAACGTACTTTCTAGAACAAAGTATAACGAGGAAAGAAATCTCGAATCCATTAACTTACATTGTACTCTATTGAAAACGAGAACTTAAAAAAACACGTAAAATACTAATGTAAGTTCTTTCGATTGATTTGTTCTCGAAGACTTTCTTAAACGACTCACCGTGAAGATAGCCGTACATAGAGTATGCATACGAGAAACTCCGATTCGCCGTTGATTCGCTACCGATAAAAACGGTGGATTGAAGCGCTTACGTTCTCTGGACAGATCAGAGCTGCCAGATTTGGCCCCAAGTTGGACATGCGCACTATTGTCCCAACCGCCAGTAAAGGATCAAGTCGAAACATAAAACTGGTGCCTTTAATCGCTTTAAAGGCAAATTTAATTGTATGCGCATAAAAAATGATTAGTTTCTTTAAACATGTAGAAGTATTCAGTATGTTGATAAATTTTAATGTAGTTTGCTTGATTTTGATGATGTTTGAACTAAAATTTCTCTTTTCGATTTGGAACTATATATCATTGCTTATAGCTACGGTAATGCACGTGCATCTATAAGCCAATACGCATGTCCGATTGGGAAACAAATCTGGCAGCTCTAGCTTTGGAGTCTCTGGTACGTATTCGTCTCTCTGCATGGCTATGCAGGACAATATCCTCGGATACTTAACCCGCGGATGTTCGTGGGACTCGCGGGGCCAAAAGAGAAAAGCGTATCGATATTTTCTGCAACATGGACACCCACGTACGCATCTCACCAATATCTATTTCGGGACGTGATGAACATATACCCGACGATTACTCTTTCGGAGCAGAGCACGGAATCAGACGAGAACGTGTTTCGTTCTTATGCGAGAGCGACGATTCCCTAGGAATGCAAAAATAAATTTCATCGTGGCCTATAGAAGACTGCTGCTACCGTTCGATCTTCCGTTACACTACTATCACTATCATTCACGAGCTATTTGCAAAAACGAAGATTCGCAAAGAACATACGGGATATTTCACTCGTCCCCACCTTTTCACGGCGCCCATTTTTTTTTCCTGTCTTTCGTATCGCACCAGAAATCCCTCTCCGTTCGATAGAAACTCATTAAATATTGTACTTGTATTCGGGCATTTTGATACTTACTGTTCCTTTCGGTATTCCAATCGTTTGATAAAACACAGAACTTATTCAGCACTGAATTCACTTATGCCTGTTTTCTTAACGTTTTCAAGAATCGATGCTATGCGTGTTTCTGACAGAATCATCGAAACAACATTCAGCACTTCTCGTCACGTACTAAAGTGTCGCACAAGCTGCGCAGGCCATATATACAAACTTTGCTTCTCGCGGCTTCCGGAACTTTCGAGAATGGGTCGGACGCCAGTTCCGCGGCAGTTGTACGATGACGTCATTTATCCCTTCTTGCGTCTGCTGATCGAAAATTTGAGCGGTGATCATGCGCGCCATATAAGAAACACAATGTATAAAAGCTGTATCCGTGTTTGTATCCGTATTTGCTATACTTCATCCTCTTAACCGTAAGGATTTTACTTATTGGTTTACACGTTGAAATGCTAAAATGTTTATTTTCGTTGCTAAAACAATGTTTTCTACCGAAGCTTGCTCTTACTGGCAGTAAAGTATTTTGCCACCCGTTATATTGATGTCTACTTGAGAATATTGTATAGGGTATTCCTTTTACATAGATCACTCGATTGCGCTCCTGAAGATATCAGTACTTTTGACCGCAAAATATCTTAATGGAATGCATTCAAAGATATTGAAGTCTGCTGAGTAAACATTTTATATGAAATTCAAATTTTAAATTTAAGTGCTCAAAAGTACTTTGGTCAAATGGAGAAGGCTCACTTGGCTCATGTTGTCCATTTTAACGATTTTTATTGAAATTGGAAATATGCTTCTATTGAGAGTGCTTCCAATTTTAAATTTGTTAGTTTTGTTACGCACCAGTACAGTGTTTGAAGAGACTTACAATCAGCGCGAGTTTACTTTCAAGTGCAGAGAACTTACTCAGCTCGCGAGAGAAGGACAACTTTCGAATAACTGCTAAGTTTTAACTGGTAAAGTGAGAGTATATTCTCTAGTCAAAATACAAGATGTTTCCTCGAGCAAGTCAAAGAAAGCTTTGTGTTACAAATTTTTGAGGCCCAGCGTTTCGGGCCTCATATCCTCCCACTTCAGTCCTCCTTGTGGGTGGAATGATCCTCCACCTCGTGCGTAGTCCTTTGGTGGGGAGCCAATGGGGTGTCTTCAGTGATTGTCGGGTCTAATCAAGAGACGCGACCGCGTCTCGCGGCAAGTTTAAGCAGAAGAGGAAGCACGGCGCACCGAACGCGAGCGACGGGCCAAGACTATTTACCGAACGGAGAACGAAGACCCATGTATTTTTCCCTATACCCACATTTGCCTCCTTAATATCTCGCTTTAAAACGATCTATGAAAGAAACTACTGACACTAATCGAAAGATTGAATTTTTTTGAGTCGATTAAGACCAAAACGGGATGGATCCATGCGCTGGTTTGCAATATATCGATATTAGAAAATAATTTTTTGACGAAAAGATTCGCTTCTTCTATATTTCCCTGTGGGATCAAGAGATGTCTCGACCTTCGATTTTAGTTTTTCCTTAGCATCAAGAGATGTCTCTACTTTCGGCATATGTGGAAAAGTTTAGTTAATTTTCCTACCGGAATTTTCGACAAGATGGTAGAGAATACAACAAAAATATCAATTTCGCACATGAACAAAATTTCCAACACCGGAATACTTGGGGCACCATTTTTGAAATTCGGGCAGCTTTCTGCCGCGCGCGACTGCCCTCAATGGATTTAAGTCCCTCCAATTCAAGTTGGGTTTTCGCTAGCTCGATAGGAATGTTGCGTAGCCCACGAAGGAGCACAACAGTGACCCTATTCTCAGCGAGAAAATAAATGAAGAATGTGGAGTACTCTGCCTCTAAGGCCGAGGTGACGAATTTAACATAAGATACCGTTGAGAGAAGAATTGTAATTTAAATTCCTAGGAACTTAAGATGAAAGTTATTTCCAACCAAGGCAGAGAGGAAAGCAATGCGGTTGAGTAGGTTACCATCGAAGTCATCTAAGATAATTGAAAGTGGTTCGCGCAAGGGAGTTGGGGATAAGGACAGGATCAGGAGGGGGTCGAGGGTGAATGGAACGAGTTGAGGAAGCCGTTTGCAAAGTGCGAGAAGGTTACCTAGGTTACCTAGATGCACCATGTTCAAGGAAGCCATCAGCTTGAATAGCGATGATGCTGAATTCCCCGTAGGAGACTTGAGATTGATGGAGTTCCTTTCGATCGGGCAGAGAGCACAGGGCGCAAATTCAGAACGCTGACGATGCTCGGTCAACCTGGACAAATCAAAGTCACTTTTTATCCATAGGAGGAAAACTTCAAAAAATGTCCTAGAAATCTTACCATTTGCTGCGGGATCACCATCTCCTCTGAGCTTCTCATGTCAAATACCTGGGAGTGTTGATCAACCAATATCTTAATTGTGAACCTGCCGCTTTGGACCGTATCCAAAACCATCGCTGCCTATCATACCACAAAGAAATTCCTTTCTCCCTCTTCTTCTTCACCTACCTCTCTTAAACTCACCATTCACAACTTCTCCCTGTTCACTGTCCTCCTCAATAAGATTCTTTAATAATAAACCTCGAATTTAACAATACTGTATTTCATGGATTTAGAATTTAAAACATAGTTGACAAATTTACGAAATTATCTACTTAGACGTAAAAATAATGCATGTTTACATTCCCGCGAATTTGGCGGCATGTACTTATCATAAAAATCCTGAACGAACTCTTCAACTTTAAATCCAAATTTCTGATACAATATTAACGCAGAATTTGTAGCAGATACATGGAGCGTAACATCTTTACCCATACACGTTTGAATCAAATGATAAAGCATAAAGGTTCCAATACCAGATTTTCGCCATTCGGGACGAGTTAAGAAGAATGATATATAAGCTTCGTTATAGCCAACGTCAGGCACTAAAGTAGCGAATCCAATAACTAATTTCTTGTATAATACGACACAGGTGAAATCCGGATACTGTAGACATTCGGTTACTGTAAAGAGGTTTCTAATTAGTCGAATAATCGATGTTTCGCGAAACGTGAAAATAGAAATGATAACAATAGGTATTAACACATACTTGAATCATTCATTAATCATTACACAATCTAACAATAAGAGAATGACGATACTTACAATCAACCCCAGGCCAAAAAAACTGGCTGCAGAGACTGTTGATTGCAGGAATGTGCTGCGGTCTAACGTAAGAATAATCGATCGGTGCTGTTCGTTGCGGTTTCCACTTTGGATTATCTTTGTTTACTTTGGCACGAAGTTCTTCCATTACTCTTAACCAAAGGGGACGACAAGTAGTATCTCTTCTTATAAATGGTTTTAACAGTCTATTCGTGTATGGACTATGTACCGCTGTAGGTTCATTATGTCCTTGAAGCCTCTGCTCGAATAAACAACCCAAATCCTCCCTAAAAAATCGATCTAAAACTCTATTTGCATCTTTCGAAGGTTTGTTTAATCTGCCAATCTTGGATCCTAGATTATCAATATCCAATAAAGAGAGACTGTATTCTCGTTTCAATTTTCGTACAGCCAATTTTCGATAAAATCGTCTAATTTTTGCGGGCGCCGTTTGAAGATTCACTTTGTTCACTTGTTGCAGTAAATACGCTTCTTCTTGGGGTGTCATGCGTGGTACTTTCTCTTCTAAAAGACTTTGCTGTTTTTTTTTTTTCTCAATCGTAGTGATTATAATTCTAAGAAAGTAGATCAAAGTGAATTATACCTGTAGGAATATTTTGCCTTTGCCAAGGCCAATCACGGCGTTTTGATATCTTGAATAAAGACGCTGGAGGCTGTTCTTGAACAGAATTTAAACTATCATTGCTCTCTTCGTCATATTGTTCTTCCTCTTCCTCTTTTGTGTTTTCTGTTTTAATGGTATCCAGAATATCACAAGCAGTATCTATACTCGATGACCATTCGGATGCAAATTCGTCTAATAATTGTGAAAAGTGAAAATTGTTGTGTTGGTATTGATAGTCTCTTATTATATCTGCCAAGGACGGCGCACCGTTGATTCCTAAATCATCAATATCCATATCTGAAAAATTTCAATGTTACAATGTAATCGTTGGGTGCGTTATAGTTTTACAGTTAGTTCAATCGTAAATAATTACTTAATTCATCTTCTTCTAATAAAAATTCTGATAATGTTTCTGTAGGTTTTACGTAACTCTGCGAATACATGGAAGGACCTTGATTTTTTGTCAATTCGCTTCCAAAATTAGTATCCTCTCCGACGGAGATACTAGACTCCGATGGCGTTGGGCTAATGCTACATTTACTAGATTTTCCTTGATTCGTAACTTGCTTTTTACGTTCTAGTATCATCTTCTCATCTACGCACAAAGGCTAAAAGTGAGATTAGCTCTTATGCTAATATGTGATACGTAACGCAAACAAGTTATTATTACTTTTTGCGATCAAAATTTCTGGAGGATCGTTATCTATCAGTCTCCACCATCCTGATTCTCCGAGCTCGGTTGTACCCGATTTAAAAAATATACCGCTGTAGTGGGAGAGAGTGCCGGATATGGTTCCAATCCAGTTTTTTTTCCTTTTACTGAAATAAATCAATGATAAACATAATAATGGAACGCATCGATACAGATTGTCGATTTTCAAGTTTCGCAGATAAGTTTCCTTCTATCTATAGCTGGTTTCGAATAGAACTTCATTTTTTTCAAATAAAGTATAAAATCTTCTATGAAATAAGCGTAGCGTAAGTTGTAAATGAAGCTTACACAGTTTTCTTGAATAAATGATCCCAGTTTCTGTCGACGAAAGTGGTGATATCCGATTTCCAATGAAAGTATCCTCTTTTGCTTATGCCGCTAGATTTTTCACGTAAGTTGTAAAGCGTTAGAATAATTACGTTGAGCCATGGCATTCGATCTCTAACAACTGTCTCTTCTCCTAGTGGATTACATTGAGAACAGTTTAATTGGAAGAATACATCCCCAATAAACGAAATTGGTACGCTTCCTCGTTTAAGACATTCAATGTGAATTTTTCTTGAACATCCTCCGCTGCATGGTAACGCAGGTCTTTTGTACGGATCGCATAGACCATTACATTTCTTACAAGTCTCATTTTCAACAGGCTCACATAATTCTGTCTTGGACTTTGTTTCTTTTTCATTAGTTGAAATTGACATTATGTTGTTTTAAGATAGTGTTTCTTGCTGTAACTAGAATATTTAGAAGCGCAATGAATATTATCATCTGTTTGAATGTTGTTTATATAAAAATACTTTTTCTTGAGTCTTTTCTAACTGAAAATACATGTCAAAGTTCGTTTTGTTTCCACTTTAATCACGTTTAATCCAGTCTTACGATTCTACGATTTTTACGGTTATTCACGGCTTACAGCAAACCAAACTCAATAAATTGGTTATCTGTACCATCTTACCGGGTTGCATATCTGTGACACGAGCCCGTGCAACGTGCCTCGGTGGTTATGTACCCGTGGTGTCACACTACATGTCACGGCGTGGAAAAAAGTGGCTCACTACGATTGGCTATCTGTAATCGTGCTACACCGATTATCTGTATTATCGGCGCCAAATTCAAATCTACAATACATTTATTCTCCCACCCATTAACCCTTTGACTAGTGAATTTTCTTAATTGCGCCTGTCCCTTCGGAGTGAATTTTTAATTTAGTGTTATTATTTGTGATTTTATTTTACATAATTATGTCAACCAATATATAATAAAAAGAAGATAAATAGAAACCAGATCTATAGCTGTTTCTTCTGACCCATGAGTTTCTAAACGTCTTCCGCTCACCTTTTAAGATCTTTTTCCATCCTTCCACCTTTCGACATTCTTTGCTTGGGTGCTTACTAAACATTTCATTAAATTACAATATATTCGCGATACCGGGTACATTAAATTGGGTTACATTTAAAAATATTTAGAACACACATATCATTTAATTGTACTCTACACTGCTCGACACGTTCATGTATATGTATGACCCGTTCATAATACATATATATTTCGTTGAGACACTTGCAGAAATATAAGATGATGTTTTCAGCATAGGCCATAAAACTACAACGCGCGTGGCGACAGCGTGGGACCACCCAGTGGGCTCGCCCTCGTCTGGCTATCAGGGGTGCAACCGGTTTGGCTATAAGGGATATAAGTAATATGCGCAAAAGTAGCATAGACAGATCGAGATTACGCGTGTATTTAGGGTTAGGGGTCCGTACACGTCCGTTGATTGCCGTTGCCCTTTGGTCGAGAAGTAAATGTAGCACAATTTTGTCGCAAACGCATTTATATATTGTCAGATACAAAAGAATGTAAAATAGTCGGTTGGATAATAGTATAATCTGACAGATGAAACTTAACCAATTACTGCAGTTTGTGGGTTTATCGTCTGCATTATAACCTTTAGAGGAGACGTGGTACGTGTAAACCGGTTTTCCACATATTTCTTCGCAGTCGTAAAGTGTGCGGATCTTTCGACCGGCCTCTGGAAGTACGATCAGCTGCGTAAACATTAATAGCAAAGCATAGATACAGAAAATTGAAGAAATTAAAGTCTATTTGTGAAACTAAGTGCGCGCGGCCATCTTGGAAAAACCTTTTTCGCTTTTCGAACGAGGTGTCGGAGATATCGTTATATATGCTTTGAGCCGTGTAGGACGACGAAGGGAAAACCACTTGAAAATAGTGCTTTTTCAGAAAAATTCAAATTCTCCTATAAACATCTTGAAATCGTAATTAAACGTCGCTTAATCTCGCGCGGGAAAAAATTACCGTGCATTTAATCGGTAATCTGATTAAAGTGTGTGAAAAGTCAAAGGAGACTCGCGGTTCGAAAGAACACGAGCAAGAAAAGGGATAGGAGGATTTTTTTCTCATAAAAGTTCTAAATAACGTAGGCAAAACGGCTTCGCAAAAAAAATCGTCTAAGAAGATGGCGGGGACTGAAGAATTAGAGGTGAGTGGAGGATTAAAAGCAGTTCAGTGCAGTTGCTTTATGTGTGAAACTTTATTTGTCCCTTGGCGGTTCCGTGTTGTGAATCTGTGTGGTAGTATGCGGATTATCAACGGGTTTATGATGTGAGTCAATGTGCTACATTGGTGATTGCCCAATTTCTGTTACGAAGGGCCCAAATTTTGTTCTGTCCACAATATATATATATTTTCTATTGTCCTTAGTTTCGCTTTCGTCTCTTTGTCAAACAATCGTTTCTATCAATCGGTCTTCCGTTAAATTGGTTACTCTCGTTTTTTTCCCCCCGAAAAAAACGTGGTTAGACCGAATACGGTAAACAATATTCCGGATTACCACAATGATGGGTAACCTTACATTTCTCTTCATTTTCTTCATTTTCTTCATCGCATTTCGTGCTTTCAGTTGAATTTAATGCGCGCAATTCATTTTCGCACTGCCGTCATTTCGAAACAGTTACGTATTTCGTTATATATCTATGCCACTCGCTTCGGGAGAAATAATGTTTGTTAGAGTATCTTATTTTTTTTTTTTTCATTCTGTTTGATCACAGAGTAAACAAATGCTCATTGAAAAATAAAACGATGTCCAATGGAATTTTGTAATATGGAATATTTAATATTGGACTCTTAGTTCCATTTTTTCTATAAAATGATTTCAAGAAATCATTGTAATAGCTTCAACAACATAGTATTATTATTATTATTATTATTATTGATATTCTATTTTCTGATTCGATTGTAATTCATAATAAAAATATGCTCTCGAAGCAAAGAAGCATAAATTATTCGTTAGAATACAATTTTGCAAATGATTTGTGTGATTACAGAATATGGTATTAAGTTTCCGAGTATCTGAGCTTCAGATGCTTCTTGGTTTTGCCGGTAGAAATAAGTCGGGCAGGAAAAACGAATTGCAAGCACGTGCGCTTGAACTGTTAGGATTGAGATCTCATCCTGTTCAGCTCAAAATCCGTGAATTATATAAAACTATACAGTAAGTACAAGACATAACATTACATACTACGTGTTGCGCTGTCTATCCTCTTGTTTAACATTGGAATAATGTCACTAAATATATCATCGTCTTACATTTTTGTGTGTGAATGTTCATACGTTAATCCGTGCAAGCGCGTAAAAGAGCGATCGAGAACATTTTTTTTCTTATTCTATCTCTCTTTCGTATATTCGTTGCAGAGCTGACCAGTTAGCTGCGCACCAAATGTATGGTCAAACTGGTGGAACAACGGAGCCGCAAATAGATCAAAACATGCATTCTAGAAATTATTATACGAGGTATATTTCCAATTTGTCGATATAGGACTGTTAAAGTTCTTCGATTGATTTTGTCGCGTTATATTATATTTCTTATTATTGTGTATATTAAAGGCAAGCGATCAGCCAGCAACAACAATCGCAAGCATCGGTCAACAGCGCAAAAGATTTACCACCGGCGCATCAAGCGTCTTTGCCACAAGCGGCTAGGACAAATCCGGTGTACCAATCGGCGAGTTATGGCACTGTCACGCCACAGGTAGATAAGAGACTATGATCCGTTTATTCAATTTCTTAAGAGACTCTTACGTTGATATTGAAACTGTCGTAATATTCTGACAGGCAACGAGCGCTGCTTTCAACCCATATCAGTACCAACCGAAAGTGTTGTCATCCTTACAAATACAGCCTGCGAGTCAATATCCTGTTCATCCGGACGTTCGACTTAAGAAGCTTCCATTCTTCGATTTACTAGCAGAGTTATTAAAACCCTCCAGTCTAATGCCACAAGGTTCTTTAAGACTTCAAGAGAATACTTTTATGTTCCATTTAACTCCACAACAATCGACTGACATTGCCAGCTCAAGAGATTGCCGTGCAGGAAGCAAAATGGACTATAGTGTTCAGGTATATTTCTCTGGTTCAATTAAATGAACGTAGTATACGATTAAAAGTATATTTTCTATTATAAATCCTGTATTACAGGTACAAATGCGATTTTGCTTGCAAGAAACATCTTGCGAACAAGAAGATTGCTTTCCACCCAGTATCTCCGTAAAAGTTAATGGGAAACCATGTCCACTGCCCGTAAGTAGTTTTCGATTAACCGAACAAAGTTCTAGAAGTCACACATTGATACTTTCCGATAGCATAATATACTGGTCTTTCGTATAATAGTTTTCTGTTTTCAGAATCCCATTCCCACGAATAAGCCTGGCGTAGAACCAAAGAGACCACCGCGACCCGTAAACATCAGTGCTTTAATCAAATTGTCACCGACCGTGGGAAATCAAATTCACGTTGCATGGACAACCGATTACGGCAGACGATACGCGATCGCGATATATCTTGTCAGAAAACTTACGAGTACTGAGTTACTTGGAAGATTGCGAAGTAGAGGCGTTCGACATTCAGATTATACCAGAGGATTGAGTAAGTGTCGAACGATTATACAATTCTAAAAGTTTCTTTGAAAATTAAGATCAAACGATCCAGGTTCTACAATGAGTTTAATCTTTACAGTTAAGGAGAAACTTAACGAAGATGCTGATAGTGAAATTGCAACCACTTCTCTCAGGGTTTCGCTAACGTGTCCTTTGGGAAAAATGCGTATGACCACACCTTGCCGTGCATCGACGTGTTCGCATTTACAATGTTTCGATGCCTCTCTTTTTCTTCAAATGAACGAGAGAAAACCCACGTGGAACTGTCCAGTTTGCGACAAACCAGCTCTTTACGATAATCTTGTGATCGACGGATACTTTCAAGAAGTCTTGAACTCGAATAAGTTGTTACCGGACGTCAATGAGATTCAATTGTTGCAAGATGGTTCCTGGGAGAATTGGGTGTTGAAAAAAGAAAAGGATAAAGACAAGAGCGAATCGAAAGTTGCTTCGAATTCGGATGACTGCAAAATCGACGTGGATACTGTAGAGCTCGGTGAGAATATATTTATATTATTTATAGGTAGATAAAAAAATAAGTACTTTAACGCGTTGAATGCCGGTCACCGGTGACCGGCGCGCCTGAATTTATAGAAATTTAGATAATTAAAGGGGTTGTATCGTGTTACGGTTGCATTTTTTCGCTTATTGTGTGAATTTTTTCTAATGAACCATGAAAATACACCGTCTTGGAATTTTTATAGTGTATTTATTAACATTTGTACAATCATTTAGAATTTTTTGAATCCAAAATGTACATTGGAATCGACGTTGCAGCGTTCGAAAGACAAACGTTTGAAAACGATGGCTAACATGATTCCGGCTGTTGTGTTCATCAGAAATTAAAAATTCAAACGGCATTTTCATCCGTAGACCTGCCGCTATCGCTGGAACTAGGATAATTGCAAAATTTTGAAAATTAGACTTTTGGCACGGTTTTAAAGCCTAAATTTCGATTATTTCCACTTTTTGAACCTTTTAGGCTTGCTAACAAAAAAACTATGATAGATATCCCAATTATCCTAGTTCGGACGAGAACTATAAGTGTACCGAATGTACCCTATAAATTTCAGCAAAATCGATTTGGTAGTTTTTGTGAAATCGTGTCAGCCATCGTTTTCATACGTTTGTCTTTCTAACGCTGTAACGTCGCATCCAACGTATATTTTATTTTCAAAAAATTTTAAATGATTGTACAAATGTTAATAAATATACTGTAAAAATTCCAAGATGGTGTATTTTCATGGTTCGTTAGAAAAAATTCACAAAATAAGCGAAAAAATACAGCCGTAACACGATACAATCGCCTTAATACAATAAAATACATATATGTATATTTATACCTATTCTTGTTGTCTAACTATTCCATTAACACACATTCAACACTTATTTAGATGAAAGCAATTCGACACCAGCACCAAAGGAAAAGAAACGTGCAGTCGTTATCGATTTAATCTCTGATAGTGAAGAAGATGACGAAGATACCACACCAACACAAAGTACAAAAAAATTAGCTAGTGGTACATCTTCACCAAAAAAATCCCAAACTAGCTCTATCAGTAGTACAAGTGAATCACCGGAACTTATGATTATTGATCTAGAATAAAGATTTATAACTTTACCTTTACAATAAGATTGTCGAATATTCATGATTCTCATGATCGTTCATACATATGCATCATTTATGGCATTTGTACAGAATGGTATACCAAACACGATTTATTTTTACGTTTTATTTAATTTCAATTAGGATAATTCATCATCGACGTGAATCATTTAAACATCAGCATTCCTTGGTAACCATAAGACTTGCCAAGTCTTTCGTTACACGTGTCCTTAACGTGTTAAGAGAACGATTAGCAACGAAATTGAGTTAGATTCGAAAATGAAACAACCAACTATTTTAATACATTTTGGACTAACGCGAACATAAGGTAACATCTTTCATCGAATTGTGTAATAAGACGAACCTCTGAGAATAAAGTTACCTTTGTTTTCGAGATAAAAGTTCCTTCCAACAAGTGACTCGGGATAAAAAAGCAATCATCGCAAAGAGTTTTATCGAATGTTGTTCTTTATTTGGATTTATTCATATTCTTCATAAGTAACCATTATAAATTTAGTTGCATATTCATTAACACTTATCCATTAATTAGTTTATCAATATTTAAAAATGCCACATTCTATTAGTCTTTTAATTATTTTAATTAGAATCAATTTAAATTACTTAGATCGTAATTATTATTATTATAGAACTCTGATAAGACTTTGCGTGGCCTTCCGGAGTCTTCTTTGATAAAATAAATATAGCCGATACAAACAGGATAATAATATAACATTTTTCGTATTGCTGTTTCCTTTTTTGTTTTCTTTTTTCTTTTCTTTTCCTTTTTTTTTGTTTCATATGTAAATCACGTGCCTCAAAGTTTATTCGTCTTGAAAAATGTTACTTAGATTCGGATACATATAATTACGTAGCGATATTCCCGAAAGTCGTTGGTCCACAGGTTCTCTCGTATCGTAAAGACTTGGCGCTTGCATTATAATGCCTGCGGTTCCGCCGAAAAAGGATAATGTAAAAAGCCAGAAAAAGAATCTGTCCAAAACCATAGCTACAAATTTCCAATCTTCAATTACCTAAAATAATGCAATTCGTTTAGAAAGCAGTGATTAACATCTGCATTTTTTCTTTTTTTTTCTTTAAAAAAATCAAAACCGTTCAGAACAAAATTTCTTACTTCATTGTCTTTGTCGGCATCCTTAATATGTTGAGCAATAAAACACACACCTCGGAGAGCTGATATGACATCAGGAGACAAGTGCCGCGGCATTGTATGTTCGCTATCTGTATTTATAATAATAATAATTTTCTCATAAAGTTGCTGTATCATATTGCGTTTCTTAATCTAATGCTTTGATTATGTTAGATGTAATTTTTCTACTTTATAGGATTATTATGTAAATCTAACGGAACGTAATCCTTAGGTGCGAGTATGATTGTGTGCAACGTGAAATCTTTATATCGAATACTGTTTATCAAATGAATGTTGTTTCAAAGTACAAGATCATTGAGGTATTTACTTGATGGCTGTGCACCGTGTCGAGCATCATCGTCCCTCATATTTTTATAAGCAGCAGTGACACTTTCAAATCCATCTGGACTTCTCTTAAGTTCTAGAGGATAATCGCTTACACTGTCGTTAAGGAATAAAAAATTGTTTAAGGAAACTTTTACGATTGTTATTATACGTTACAATTGAACCTAATAATTTTATATAATTACCTAAATTCGATTTCGTTTGTATAAGCACTATCCACATACGCGTCCTCGTATTCGGGAGTCGAATAAGGTGTTCGACCCATCATAAGAACTCTCGGCATCAAATTTAAGAATACTCGTCTTACCCACGGTGACATATTATGCGTCGAAGGGGAGCTACAAATATTCATCGATCGTTTCAAGGTTTCTTATTCCCTAATTTATCCATTACGAATTTCACTTTTCGAAATAATACTCACCGAAAATGGACGTTCAATACGCATACAGTGATCAGGATGGATAATGTGACTAAAATCATGGTGAATAATAAATATTTTCCTAAAAGTGGTATAGCCAATGACGTTGGCGGTATAATTTCAGCTAGCAATAAGAAAAACACTGTTAACGAGAGAAGAATGGAAGAGCAGAGCGAGACCTGAAAGAATAAACGAGTATAATTAATATTTCTAATAGAGAACAGTTGTCGAAGAATTAGAAAACCTTTCGAATACGCACTTTCTCACCAGAATCGCTTGGAAGATAGAATACAAGTACGGTGAGGAACGTTATACCGACGCAGGGGAATATAAGATTGACGGTATAGAAAAGTGTTTTTCTTCGCATAGTGATGTTAAAAGTGATATCTGCGGATGACAAAATATATTGGATTTAGTGAGTGACTAAGTATGTAATATATATTCGTTGTAATTTCAATTACCGGAATAAGGTTCCTTGCAACAAGGATAATATTCTTCATTGCGAGCTGCTGGGACTTCGAGAATATCCCATTCTACCGACAAGTAGAAATCACTCAAGTCTATACCTATTGGAACAAGATTGCTGCCGACCTCTTGCTTCATATGTTTCAAATCCACCTATCGACAGAAATCTTTACAAAGCACAATTTCGAATAGCGTATAATTTAGATGAGGTATTTATACAACTAGTAGAATCTACAGATATATATGAACGGAAACTGGATCTTCAAAGACTCCAATTCAACCCTGATTAGGTCAAGAGTAATGTTACATTTTCTTTGAGGCATCACCTGAGCGCCATTGTAAGTCCACGAGCCAAATTTCATAAGACACGATTGTTCGTCGAACGGAAAATATTCAACGTTGATCTCACAGGAAGATTTATAAATGGCTGGTGGTCTCCAGGATACTTCGCCAGTATATTTGAGTGTTGCTTTTGTCATGAGAGTCACTTCGTAATTTCCATCTGCACTATAAAATGATGATATTAAAACATTACCGATCGCTGACGTGAATTCACGTCCTGCTTATCTTTTCAAAACGAATTTCATCATTTTTATCCTTGCTTTAACGATACAAGTAACTTACTTATTATACAAGACAATATCTGGCAGCCAAATGTTTTCGGAAGGCACATAGAGCATGTCAACACCACCGTATTCTTCTGGATCCCATCGTAGTTTGTAATCGAACCATTTCTACGAGAATAATCGTAATTTTCGAAAAAATAATTCTTGAGAAATTTAGTCAATGAAAAGTATGTCAAGAACATTACTAATGTTATAATACCGCATGTTCTCTGCAATCATGCAAGAATCGAAGCATTAACAGTATTCAGTAGATTGTACCTGTTCCACCCAGACGTTCGTTGTCATCACTTGATTCTTTAAATTCTACGAGTCAATAAATCAATTAACGATCATTATATTTAAGTGATTTGAATCATCTATGGAAGAAAAGAAAAAAATTCTTTCATACCATTTCGATGAGTTGCGATAATTTTAATCCCAGCCAAACCGTTAGCGTTTCTGTGTTATTGATGACTGGACGTATGAGTCTGTTGTAATTCGATAGTAAATCATCGTAGAGCCGCTTTACGTCAGGATTAGCTTCGAAAGTCTTGATTCCGGCCACGCCTAAATAATAAATTCACAGTTACAGTCATAGTTTGTTACTTTTTACGTATGAAAGATTCACTGTTTATCGAGTAGGAGAGGAAAACATTATCGGGGATATGGAGTGCATGCAATTCTTAACGTTTCTTCGATTGATTAATTAATATTGGGAAAAAGTGTAATACTTACCACAGGCGATGTTAAATATACTCAGGAGAGCAGTGATAGCGGACGGTCGCATTTTAAACGTTACTGTTTACAAATCTGCATGGGATGCAGGGGAGATGGCTGCGACCACTCCCAAGTAAGCAACCCACCCTTATTGGCACGTGCACGGAAGTGCGCAATTTAACATTAACAAATATAAAAACGGATAGTAATTTAACTATTAACGTTGTAAAACACGAAATACGATCAGTAGAACGTGGATGTTGCACATCTCACTGTTCCGAGATCGATATCCGAAGTTACCGCCATGACACTCGCTTTAACTTACCCTTAGACGATCCCGTGGTAGTCCTTTAGGGGTGTTCAAGCGCATGCGCTTGTCGAAGCATAGGAAACTTTTTCTTTTAATTTTGCGCTCTTATTGGAATCTGCCAAAATGAATCGTTAATCGACAGTCTTGTGCTAGGTTTAATATTTCGGTCAAAAATTTCGAGTTTCCGCAACTGGGACATCGTAGAAGAGATCGAGAGAAGAATGGGTAGGATAAAATGTTGAAAAAGTTATTTATCGACCAGTTTCATTATTTGTAATTCATAAGATTCGTCAATGAATATTAAGGAAGAAAATATGCTTCTTTGAATGGAAAATTCCTTTTTGGAAGCATTATCGGTACAGCCGAAGCTTTCATTGTCCGCTGGCGCGCTCTAGAGTCTGGCGCGACAACAATTTCGCAGTTTGTAAATCTTCCGTATCGTGTCAGGAGCATCTAGAAATCCCTTTTCAATGAGGGAGACTGATCGAAGGAGGGTTGTTAAAATTAATAGGATATTTTTGTAAGATTTTGGAAGAATTATCGCCAATCAGGGCTAGCCATCTGGGGGGGGGGGGGGGGGGGGATGCTATGCACCGGGGCCCCAACATGATCAACAACTAAAATAATATATGTTTGTCTTTGCAACTTTTTTACTTCACAAACAATTTGGGGCCCTAAATAGTCTCTTGCACCCGGGCCCTTCAATAAGAAAGCTGGCACTATCGCCAATACATTCGTTCGTCATACTTTACACACGTTTTATGCACGCGATTGTCTTATCAACCCATCAATCGTGCCGTATAACATAAAATCGAAAATCACGGGGATCCGAAAAATTGTGCGAGTTGGAAAAACATCGTAATTATGTCGGACTTCGCGGTTCTGGAGACAGGAAGTGGAAAGGAGGAGACGGTTACATTCGTTATTCAGGAATTCTACTGTCGGTACCGATTGTATATCATTGAGCAGAAGAGGGAGGGATCTGCCCCGAGTATACATGTACGTGGTACATACAGGGTTTTGGTGTAAGGATCGATCGACCGGTACCAAAGTATGGGTTAGGATTATCGATCAAGGGTTTGGATAAATACAGAGCGGTCGGAGGCGATAGAGAAAGATCGGACGACGGGGGGCACTTAGCGTATGTTTGTTTAGTGCCCTTTACGACTGTATCTTTCGGGGCATGTGTTAGGATAGAAAGGAGCCCAGCGTCTGGCACATAGCTGAGGGTTGGGTGGTGCGGCGCCGCGTTTCGAGAGGGTCATTTATAACTGTTATCGTGAGACTTACTAGCCCACTTACTACCTCTACGGTCTATTCGCTGCTCTCGCTCGTACCAAGATCTATCTTCCCTGTTACTCTCATTGCCGCGATGCCACCCTCTGTCCAACGCACAGTGGTTCCGACAATAAGAAACGTAAGCGGGCTGCAGCAGTACGCCGAACCGCTCGAGCATTCCATCACTCGCTTCTTTTATCCCTCCTGATCCTGTATCGCGCTGGGAGACAGCTCTTTTGAGTAATGACACTCCTCCACCCCCGAGATACCACATTGTGATTCTATCTCGGCGTGTTAAATATTCGCGATACTTGCCATTCGATAGGAAACGCTTTGTCGAGACTGGCAATTCTCATTTTTTTTTCCGGTGGATGCGATTGATGACCGTACGCTACCCGAAATGCGACGCGATTCTCTCGAAACACCCAAGTGCAGTCGGATGCTCGGAACAGATATGTATTCTTTCTTGGTAAAACCTATATTTCGTGTGTTTCGTGCAATGAACAGGTGGTGCAAAGGTGCCAATTTATGCACGTATTTATTGGGCAATCACGCCAGGTGGCGACATCTGGCGTTTGCAACAATGTTCCCTAGATCGTAACAGTGGGTGGTATGTAGTACCCCGTTTGCTTAGGGAAATGTTTCGGTTCCTGTTTTATTCGCGCTTGTCATAGAGGGCACTTAATCCTAATATGGAAATACTGTGCTCACCGGAACCCCACGATTAATGCGATAAATCGATTTTTGGCGTAGAGAGGACAGTCTACCGCGCGATCCGGGAAGCCACGCCAAGTGCTGAAAACACGGGAATTCCATCTGGATTTACTAAGATCAGTGCCATTTAATGTGGAGCTCGATAAATCCCTTAAAAGCCGCTGGCCTGCAAGAAGACGGCGCATTACAATTTCTCTCGAGTGGGGATGGTAAACGCGCAGAGAAGAAGAACCGAACGAATTTGCGGATTTCGGAAGTCCAGGTGCCAATGGCTTTCGCTTTATGCGGTGAGTATCAATTCTGCCTGTTACGTCATACTCTTCTCTCTAGCTCAGGGGTCGGCGTCTTGCGGCTCTTTAGTTCCATACGCAAATATTATTTATTTTATATGATTAAAAGTAAAGTAAGAAGCCAACCAACAAATGAAAATTTGTTGTGAAAAACACTACTTATATAAGAATAAATAGATTAGTTTTTTTAATCAAAAAACTTTATTTATGCGAGTACTATTTATTGTTGACAAGAAAAAATCTTGTGTCTCTTTAAAAACTTTGAAATTTTGTAAATTGTATATTTTTGACTCTTCCGATTCAAAAGGTTGCCGACCCCTGCTCTAGCTCACTCTCTTCTCGAACAAGAGCAAAAGGATTAGAAAACACGTGTCAGTTAAGAATAGATGAGGTTATTGACTGGCGATCGCGAACTTATTGTTAGCTTCTCAAAGTTCGAATCGCGAAAAGTGAGATTTTGTCACGTGGTTACCGAAATCTCCGAGAATCCTTTCGTGCGACTCGAATACAACGGGATGCTTGAGGTGACCACAAAAGGGGGTCGCTTGCTTATGATTTCCATAATTCTGCATATTCTCCCGATGGCAGGCTCTAAAGAGCCAATGTCGGGCAAAGTATGTGTGTACTTTAATTACCAGAGATAATTACGTCGTCACCGAGGTCGGTGAGGGATGGAGGTTTACTGTGATAACAGAGTATCCAATATCCTGCTGAGTTACGTACCGAGCACAACGCAGTACTGTATACCATATATATCTATGTGTTTCGCACGTACGCATCTCTCGGACGTATTTACTACCGTATATGCAGCAACACATGCCGTCCGCTCGAGTTTGACCTCCAGCCGTTATTAATATAATTATCCCTCCGATTATTGTCTTACGGTCGTTGCATTTAACTGCGAACATTTGGACGGGATGTTGAGCATTTATCGGGCATACAGATTCGACGCAACGGTAACATACACACGGGTTATATTCCCGTGTTATTTTTATCAGGTAGAGCATAGGTCAATCCAACGAGCGGGTCAATTGACCGAATTGCTTCTGACTAGCTTTTCCGAGAGAGGCATGCAGTTCATTTGCGACGACAGTTGACGTCTATTGCTATGATTAAGGTGTGTTATTATACAGGAATTACTGTTTGGCGGGAGTCATGCTTGCCAATTAAATGGGCTCGGCCGGATCTAAGGGAAACTCCAAGCGGTTCTCGCAGCTCGTAATGAAAATACCCGGTCAGGGTCATCTCTGTTCACAGTTAGACATCGTTGCCGATTGTATCTAAGCTCTGTATCTCTAGGCTCCGTCCAGTGGTGCGGCTAGCTGGGTTAGATTTAACCCAGACCTAACCCAGCCCATCTCGACATTCGCTCTGGGTTAAATTTAACCCAGTCCGCATCGACGGTAGTCCTTGTCGGTTAAACCTAGCGCGGACCTAACCCACTATACTCCGACGGTCGGTGGAGCCCCTAAAGGTGAATATCCCTCGTGTTTCATAGAAGCCTTCCACTCTGTCTGTTCCCATGCTTCCTACCTCGACTCTAGTTTGCTCCGTATCGTGGCTCGTCACGGCTTCTCCTTATCTGAGGTTTACGGATCTGGTTCCTCCTGTGCACTGTGATTTCTGGCGTATCTTATTCCTCCGGCCACGACGATTTTCTCTAACGAATAGATACGTACGTATCGCATTTGCAGCCATCGTTCTAAAGGAGACACCCTTCGTGCTAATTCATGGAGATCTACGATAGTTCAGTTGAGTCAGTCGTATTAGCCTTAACGGGTTCACGGTCGCCATCGATTGCTACGTCTCGTTCATTTTAGTTCGGATAAACTAGTATTTGTAGCATTTAATCTGAGATTTGAGGCTTCCACGGTTATTGGAACTTGAACAAGTTAAACTATTAGATTCATTTAGAATTTAGTAATAAAGAGGTCTTTCTCACAACCGCGAAATTTTTCATTACCGTTAACGTGGCAGAATGAACTTTTACCTGAATTCACATGTTCATTGTTTATTACAATTATCGGATTGCCAATTCTCTTACATTCGGTTCGCTTAACTGGATCCCGCTGATTCAAACAAACCCATTAGACAAATTGCACAGGAATATCGTGTGAGTCGCATATTACATGAAATCAGAACCAGCGAAACGTCAACCAAAGAGAGGAAATTGAGATTAAACCGTGGGTATCGATTACTGATAAATCTACACTTTCGACAGACCGAGCAGATTAGCAATCCATTAACATCTAGAGAGACCGATAACGCTTCCATGCACTTATTCAAAACATTGCCCCTCTCCTGCGAGGAATCTCCGTTTATTTCATAATTTTTATCTTCCTCGTCATTATTTATGCTGATGCAAAAGTCTGCCCTCGTTTCTACGTTTCTCCCGGCTTAATTAAACCCTGCGTCGTGACACTGATAAGAAAAGGCCGGTCAGCCAACCAGTGGTAAGAAGATCGCTATAAACATCCACGGCTCCAGTGTTCCGGCACAGAGAGAGAGAGAGAGAGAGAGAGGGGGGGAGAGAGAGCCTGAGAGGAAAGGTCGCTCGCGACGATAGGAGAAAAGCCACGGGGTAGCACGCTGGAATAATTTATTTAGCTCGAGCAATGTAATAATGGCGGGGTTGCGCCGAGTGCAAACTGCAGAACGCGTTCATTACTACTTTAGTCGAAACTGTATGGTGTGGACAAAGTGGGGTTGGCCAGGCGGCGAGAAGGGTGGTCCGCTCGGAGACACGTATACACAGGGTGCTTAACATCGTAGTGGATCGGCGGGTCGCAATGTGCGGTTCACCAGACGGCGATATTACCAACGTTAGGTACACTGGCCATCCGGCTTTAGCGTCCACCTCTATCCTATACTTTCCCCCTTACGAGTCTCACTCGCCCCGTCGCGACGACGACGATAATTTCCGATTTTCCTCTATCGTTTTTAACTATTTTTATTGTCCTTTGCCAAGCGACCGCTGCTTGCGGTCGTCTACAGTTTTTAGGCGACCGCAGGGGAAAGATCGGCTGAAGCTAGCGGCTCCGTGCGACATCAATAAGAAAGAAAGCAAGGAATTCCTCATTCCCTTGCGAAGAGAAGAGTTACGAATCTACCCGGATACACACTGTATATACAGGGTGAGTCAGTGACCTTGCACCAAACTGAAACCACGTATTTTAGGGGTCAGTAGAAGCCTAAAAGTCCGGGAACACAAGGTTGAAATCTCAACCCTTTCGGAATTACAGGGGGTTGAAATTTCAAGTTTAAAAAATCATATCTTCCGACGGGATAATGCTAGCGTCACGGGTCTTTTTCTAGAATATGTGGGAGGGCCGGAGCTATGTGAAAAAAATAGAAATCATTTAAAAATTATTATTAAGTCGCATTATTATTGATTTTCTTGCAGTTTCTCGATGAAGCAGCAACATTTTCAGGTACGAAAAAATCACAGTCATTCTGTGACGCACCCAAAAAAATATCGTCTTATAAAAAGTTTAAAATTTTAATAAATGTGGCCAGGATAAATTATTGAAAGTTTTCCGCTAGAGATTCTCAATCCCAGGTTTATGGCAGCATTGTAGAGTTCATCAACCTGACCCTTTTTTCTCTCTCTCACTCTCACTCACTCTCTCTCTCGCACTGCGGTGTTCGGTAGCAGGCCCTCGAGATAAGCTGGGCCTAACTGACCTAGGCAAACAGACACCCGAGCCGACTTCGAGCCTTCTACCGACTCAATAATAATTTTTAAATGATTTCTATTTTTTTTCACATAGCTCCGGCCCTCCACATATTCTAGAAAAAGACCCGTGACGCTAGCATTATCCCGTCGGAAGATATGATTTTTTAAAACTTCAAATTTCAACCCCCTGTAATTCCGAAAGGGTTGAGATTTCAACTTTGTGTTCCCGGACTTTTAGGCTTCTATTGACCCCTAAAATACGTGGTTTCAGTTTGGTGCAAGGTCACTGACTCACCCTGTATACTGTTATTGACTTTGGCCTTTTCCACGGGAAACCTGCGCACTACCTGTCTATCTATTAGATTTCTCATGAAATAAGTCGCTCTAGGTTGTACACGCATTGCTCATCTAGCCTTCTCCATGGTAGAACTTCTGAGGAATGCACTCTGCCAGGAGTGTTCTCTCGTGACTCGAGAGAGTTGGTGTATCGTGTTTCAGCGAATTCTCTCTAATCGTATCTTGTAACTTAAGAAGCTGGGGTAACTCTTCCTGGCGGCCAACTGGGAGACAAAAGAGACAAGAGTGAAAAAAATAGATTTATTCTTTTCTACCGTGTCAGGAACTTTTCTCTCTACTCGTAGATCTTCGCTTTTCATCCTCTGTGTAACATAGAACCATGAAATACGCTCGGTTCCTGTGGAGTAGTATTTATAAGTTCGACTCATTTTCCCTCATTGCGCCGAATACTGGGACTCGGATAAATAATTGTTCTCGGGGTCAAGTTTTATTGTGGTTTTTCCGGACTGGCACAAGTTCCGACTGGGCAAAGGCATGCAGATAAGTGAATTTATGGTAAAAAAGTTTTCGAGTTTCGAGTGGTTGAAATGAAATTGGTAGTAGGGTCGCTTGTTAGCCTGCCGCTGGCGATTATTTCAAGGAGCTTCAGTCGTGATGTTTTAATTGCTCCTCGAGCGATTAAGCTCTCGCTGTTTCTGATGCGATACGATCCGATCCGCGCGTTGTTCTCGGTGTTGTTTGAGCCGTCCCTATCGTTTCCCAACGAATGTTCTCGGTGAATGTCCGGTCAGGTTCGCTTCTTGAAAATAAATCGAAATGTCGATAGGCTGATACGGCTTTCGCAGCGAGCAACTGGTATTAACGATGTAAACGATAATGTAGAACACTGTCCGGCGATTCTGTTCTGTGTTCATTTGCATGGAGCTTAATGCGGGCGCCGATCGCTGTTTTACTGTAGACAATGAATTTCAAATCAATTTATACAACTACGATCGCAATTCTCCTGTACCTGGCCGATGTTTCCCCATAAACTGTTGGCGCTTCTACTCACCGAATAACTCTCAGAAATCCCGCATAAATATTGGGAGAATTTCATCCTGTCTCCTCTCGTTTATTCTCCTTCACGGATACTACGGTGCCCTCGAAATTTGCGTGTTCGTTGCACCTGTAAAGTTCTCACTCGCCAAAACAGAAAACCGTATCTTCAAAGCGCGCTTCGAGTAGAAAAGGTTTCTGCGAATGGATCTGCGTGTTTCGGATTCCTGCTTCACCTGTTAAGGGGTAACACCATTCCAGGATTTAAAGAAAAAATTTTTTTTGGCTTAAACAATACTTTACTGTCATAAAAACAGTGTACCATTTGATTTATAGCGGAAAAATAATGTTAAAAGGGTTAATTATCACTCATGAAACTTCATGAAGCTTCACAACAAATACTATAAACTTTTTGTTTTACAAGCAATTTAGTCTCATTTTACAGGCAAAAAATCGATTAGTTTTTTAAAAAGTTTACAAGTTCCACAAAAATTTATTTAGAAAAAAATCCTACGTACTTCCAAAGACAATTCTATATAGATTATAAATATTTTTTATTTTTTGTTGGATGACTTGTACATACCGAGAAATTTGGCCTGCCGTGGCGGTGTTTTTAAAAATGCTCTGTTCGACAATGGGCTCTTTTGCCGCGATTTTATATGAAAATGACAATAAAAAAATTGTTTTCCGTACTTCAATATGTGCTCAATAAACCCTGTGAAAGGAAATTCTATTCCGTCTGTTATACTCTCAAAATAAATTGTCAAATTTAGGTCTTTTTCTGCCTCTAGAGTGTGCACAGAGGGTTCGGATACTCGTATCACTGCCCTATAAGATTAGTGTTATAACGCTCGTAGAAATTTCTCTCTTCTTAACAGGCCGTATAATATTTCCCTGGCTTTTCTCAATATTGCACAGTCGTGTGTGCAGTCATCTACACCCTGTATATACAGGGTGATTCTTTGAGTCTTACCACGGTTTAAACCACGTATTCTGGGCACCAATAGAAGCCTAAAAGTCCAGTAGCAGAATGGCGAAATCTCAACCCTTTCGGAAATACAGGGGGTTGAAATTTAAAATTTAAAAAAATCATATCTTCGAAACGGATAATCTTAGAGTCACCAGTCTTTTTCCAGAATTTGTGTGCGAGCCCGAAGTATCTGAAAAAAATAGAAACAACGTGAAAATTATTATTAGGCCTCATTATTATTGATTTTCGTGTTTTAAAATGCAGTTTCTCCATGAACACGGCATGATTTTCAGGTACGAATAAAATCACAGACATTGTGTGATGTACCCAAAAAAATACTGCGTGATAAAAAGTTTAGAATTGTAAGAAATGTGGCCAGGATAAATTATTTAGCGTTTTTCGCTAGGGCATCTCAATCTCGGGTTTATGAGTCAGGGACTCTTACCGTCTTTTCAGGTACATATTCTGGCCGCTAATCTAAAGCCTAAAAGTCATGAGACAAAATGGCGAAATCTCAACCCTTTCGGAATTATATGTATAGGTCATTGTCCTGTAAGTGATGAGATTCGTGTCTTTGCACGCACTGTCGCCAGTTAGTGCTTGCTTACGTGCAGTTCCGGGAATGGAACTTTCGAGCCAACTCTTTTCGATCGTGCGGGAGTATGTGCTCCCGAGTCACTACGGCGACTCTGGAATATGGAGCGTACGTGAACGATCGCAAGTCGAAAGTTCGCCAGTTCAGTACCGGTGCAGCGGACGGTCGAGTGGAATTTTTGGCATCGTAGACGTGCCGCTTACGAGGTGGTACATGGAAAGAAGCGAATCTGTATAGGTCCTGCGCCAAAGACAGATAGATAGACAGAGAACGTTAGGAGAAGGATGGTTACAGCCAGCGGGAAAGATACGTAAGGAAGCGGCGCGCTCTACCGGAAGTGGATGAATTGGCTCAAAGGCGATATGGCCTGAAAGCCCCAAAGAGGAGGATCCGGCACTCAAGGCGACATAGATTATTCATGTAATTCTGCACTCACTTTGCCTCGCGATCGATCAGTCACGGAACGATGCTCATCTGAATAATGAAATTCGAGGATTCCCTGTGCCAGTGACGCGACAACCGCACCGAAATTTTCGAGTTTTCAGGCTAGCCCCGTGAGCCGCAATCGGGGAATTGATTCCGCGTAGCTCACGCGCAATGGAACAAAGTTCGTCGAAGCTCGATAGATGAATAAGAATTCGCAAACAATATCGCTAAATTTCTTTTTCTCATTTACGGCTACCACTGTTTGGCTTAATTTTCTAAAGTTTCCAATCTAGATCCATATTGTATCGAGAAACCATTCTATTGTAGTACCGAGTGCTCAAGGAGCACAGCGCACATTAGCGGTTCATTAACACTAATCTAGAATATTATTATTGTTTGGTAATTATCGGTGATCACAACGGCAGGTAACGTGTTACTAGCACTGGTTGCATGGAACTCGCGTGCACTTTGTTCGAAGAATCAGAACGGTACTGGTGGTCGCGTCGGTAGTGGATGCAGAGGTGAATTTGCTGTAAGAAAGCAGCGAGTCGTGTCGCTGGGGTGATTTGTGACAATCTGATACTTTATCAGTCTCCAGTTAATGCAAGCAAGAGCGCTTTGTGATCGATGGGGTCGTTTACATATTAAACGCACGATTTACGTGCGAGCGCATATTTTCCAGGGTGATCGTGATATAGCAGTCACCTCGTAATTCGCACGCAGGTGTTTTTGATTCTTGCGGCAGGAGCATGGCCCAGCTCGCGTGCGTTACTGCAATACACAAGATCCCATGTGTACATTCCACTGGCCGAATGAGTACATATGTCCATGTATACGTGAGCAAACCGTGCGTTTATGCTTTTTCTAGCTGCGTATATTGGATTTTACAACAACGCGTATTTACACCCGCGTAGTCTACCAACCGACAAAAACATTTAGAGCGGTAACAAAGTCTGACGTGGTTGGAACGCAAATTTAAGCAACGTCCGTTAGATATTCTGCTGTCAGAGATGAAAGGACATTTGAACAGGAGCGACATTCGAGGAGACAAGTTCGTGGGGCGACAAAAAAAAAAAAAAAGAGGAGGAAAAAGAACGGAAGAGAAAAAGAGAGAAAATATAGGCAAATATAGGCATGCATGCGTGCGTGAGTGCGTGCGTGCATATAGAATAGCGAACGTGAGACGTCAGGTATGAATATCAAAATCGGAACATACGCGTCGATACCGATGACAGAATACACATGATCCGCATCTCCTGTTTCCCATTTTCCATGCGATTAAAGTTAGCCCGGATCCCTCATCGAGTCGACACGTCCGATCAATCCTTTCCGTCGATTGCTCTTATCGATTTTCGCTCTTCCTCGCGTTAACCGAGAGCTTCCCTTTGTCAGTCGAAGCAAGTCAAAGAAAAGTTTTCGAACGACCAGCAGCATGCTGGCGGAGGCGATCGTGCAGCCACTGGTAACAAAAGCAGTAGCCTCGAACCTTGTTAAGGTACAACATCAAAGTAGGAAAACTTAATTTGGACTGTAGAGAACACGGAGTCGGGGTCACAAGGTTCGACGATGCACGGATAAAGGAACTTTATTGTTGTCGAATCAGAGTATCTCCTGTTGGTTTATTCCGTCCAACTGCGATATTTTTGTTGATTAAGCGCGAAATTCGATACCGTAGAACGCAAACCAGTTTCCCTTATGGCATTGCCGTGTTGCGCGCGTGTTTTGCCTATTAGAAAGAAACGAGCTTACGCGGCGCCTGGGTTCGTCCGTACGGAACGCATAAACAGCAATTAGTTTCCTGATCAAATGTGTGTACCAGTACGAGCGCAACTGGCCAACGGTCTTTGCCTCCTTGGAAATACCGGTTCCCGTTCGATCACCGAAGTCAAGCAAGGTTGGGCGTGGTTAGTACTCGGATGGGTGGTAACTAATGGAAAATGGGTGAGTAAATGTTCACTTAATACACGTTAGAAGTACTCTTTGTACCGATACTCTTTATTGTCTTTGAAATTAAGGACAGTTCGAGGAAGTATCGTCAGTACGATTTGGAAACCTATGACCGACTGACTAGCCGAGAGACCAGTCACAGAGTTTAGACGTGGATATATTCCTAATACAAAAGAGCGATAAGGGAGACTATGCTTCTAGAACCTGCGCCCCCCCCCCTTGTTTATACTAGAATAAACATTCTTTTCCCCGAAGCCTTGGCATCGGTGTCGATTGGTTTTTGACTCTAGGAACCAACTCGTAATATCCCGTAGAGTTTGGAACGCATATTCCAACAGGAACATCCGAGAGGATGTTTCACCCATCTTTGAGAAACACCACGTACTGTTGCGCACATAGTGGTTCGGACCTCACTTAAAACAGTAGGTCCTAGGGCATATGACCTTAGCAGTCGGTCCCGAAAAACAAAAACAAACAAACGAGCGCAACTGGCACTTGGATTTCTCAGGTTGTATTTCCCCATGATTATACCCCTTACGCACGCAAAGTTGGAGAAGGAAGCGAGTAGAGATCTGCGTGGCACTGTCCGTTAAACATATCGGGACTGTAATTAAAAAAGAGAAACTAACACGTCGAGGGCTTATTTCTCCGAGTGAAATCCCTGGGTGTCTTGTTTAGTGGTTTGAACGTATCCTGAGGTTCTCTTTGGTATGATAAGTCCTCAGGGTTCCTCGTTTCATGGTGTAATAACCATTTGCTCACTTCCTGGGCACTACCCATTTCCAAGGACGAAGTAGCAACAACGTTTTATAGCTGGTCCCACGGGCCAGTGAAACTCCTTGGATTCGAGTCTGTCTGCAAGCTTTTGCGGGCTTCGGGACCCGAGCAAAAATGCTGTCGCGTCTGACACCCGATTTCTATTTCCACTCGAGTTTCTCTACCGCCCACGGGGTTAGCCTATGAGAGCCCATCGGCTCGACAATTCCCTCGTCTCTTCTTCTTCGATATCCAGTAATTATTCCAAGCCTCAGCTGGGATTTCGAGTAGATGACGCTACGGAATACTAGATTTCGAATGCATTTTTACCCGTCGACACTCTGTTGTTCGATGATCCGACTACCATCAGCCTCAAGGTTTACCCAGAAGCGATTCTTATTAGGTTTCCTCGCCCACGCGGTAAAAGGAAATAAAATTTTCAAGCTCGTCGATCCCAAGCGTATTTTTTTGCTTCTCCTTACTCGTCTTTGCTCGTCGATTATATTTACATTTTTCCCTGGAATTAACATTTACATTTCCAAGTTAATTCAGGCGAAACGATGATTACTGGGCCGAATTTCTTGATAGCCGAACACGAGGGACTTGGCGAATCTTACCCGCGGCATAAAGTATCGACGTTAGTCAGACAAGAGGGGCCGACATCAGTCCTTTTTTTTTTCAAAGTTCCATCAGAACCGCGAGCAGGGTTGTCGGTGGGCGGACTGTGTAAATGACAAGAGAGCGACGGGCATTAATCTTTCGCACTATCCAGCTGATGAAGTGGCAATTTCCTCCTGATAGTAAGAGGAAATAGGGTCTGCAGACCAGTTGATCAAACCCTGAACAGTAACCTCTCGGCTCCTCTCCCGTTCCCTTCCACTGCCTCAGTTACCCAATGGCTATACTGCATCCGCCAATCGATGGTGCACTGTATGCACCTCCAACCCTCCTACGCCGCAACAGAGTCAGGAGCGTATAGCCGCGGGATGGAAAGTGCTTTGGCGGAGTGGATTCGCTCTCCTTTCTCCTTTTCCCTTCTCCCGCAACCGAGTCACCCGTTCTTTCTTCGTTCTCCTTCTTATTCTCTCTTCTCCCCTTTTCATTCTTCGCTCGTCCATCCTCGTCGTTCTGCGGCTCGGTTCGTTCGAGAAGCGGCCGCGCGCGCCAAGCTCATCCGCTGAAAGAAGATGATCGTTTAGAAGATACTCAGGCGCCGGCTAATGGTTGCCTTTTATTAGCCTCGATTGGCATTAAGCGAACCTCACCCTGCCCACCAACCCTCTCTCGATCTTTCTCCATAAGAAACAGTAGCGCGCCGCTCACAATCAGCCGGGGGAAATAAGTGTGCTAACCACTGGATAAATTTCTTCGTCGACGGGCTTTCGGCTTACCGAGGGCGTTGCGTAACACTCAAACCAGAACTTTAGATTTCCTTACCTCTCCTTGCGTTAGTGGTACTTTCCTCGGTAATTGCTCGACTGTGGCGAATCCTGCAGTTTGATTTGCGCTAATGCACGTCAAGTTCCCGTAGTTTGGTACTTAATACTGCTCTTCCGACATCTTTTGCTACCTTTCGAAATGTGCAGTAAACAGACGGAAATGGTGGAAATGACGGGACCGTCGGGGGATTCGACTGGTGTTTTTTGGCCGAGAACGAGCGATCGGCGCCGGACATATTTCAAATCTCGTTATGCGGCCCGAATGGATTTCGCAGGGTTGTCTGCGCCTCACGATCAGTTAAGGGATAATGGGAGTTTGGCTCGATCCGTGTAGTATGCACGTACGTACACACTCTGCAGTGGTTGTGTCCCCCGCGGCACCGCTGCCGGAACGATAATTTTGGAAGCTCTCGAACGAGATTTCCCTCGATAAGAGCTTGGCAAGATCGATGGAAGCAAAACACTGTTAGAGAGCCGTGCGTCCATTTTTTTCCGTCGATTTTTCCGAATTTCACTACTCTGACTGACAATGAGTTAGCCTCGGTGGCATTCAAAGAACAATATTTTCCCTGGATTCACATAACCAGAGGAATACGTTTGTCGAATTCTTCAAAATCTATTCCCTCTGTTCATCCGTTTGAAGTTTTCTCTCGTTTTGCGAGTCGAACCTATCCGACATAGTAGAACTGGTCCAACGTATGAAGTAAGGGCCGCGGAAAAATAACTTTCCTTTTTGTTTTCTTCCAGTCGTAAGAATATGGTCCACTGCTCGCGATATTGCTCCTTTCCATAACAGAGGGAGAGAGAAAGAGAAAGAAGAAGCGATTCCTTTCTTTGTTCGAGCGGCCTGGCTGGCGTATTCGATAACGAAAAGAGAGAGAGAGAGAGAGGAGAGGAGGATTCTCCGGCGTGCCAGGACGCTTCCTAATTACGGCTGGCCCGGAGCTCTACTTTGCGGATTGTTCTTCTTACGAGACTTTCGTTTCACGGGCAAATATATTATTTCCTGTTATACCCGCTATTAGCATGGCAGTGCGCTCCTTAAGGAAGATGGAAGGTTAAATGCTTCCTGGTCGAGTCGACGTTGCGTTCCAGAATTCTGAAAGCATCTCGCCAAGGCGAAAACTCGCGTACAAGGAAGCCCAACAAATAATGCATCATTCACTTTCGTTTGACTTTAAACCGCTTAAATATGGCCCATTTTGTTCAAGCAACGTACCGCAAGACCACAGCTCGACTAATGGTTCGGTATGCTACAGGAGAAAACAGAGTCTGGTAGAATTGGTTAAGAACCATTAGTCGAATTCATCAAGAAAATCCATCGACTGGAATAGGCGAGATTCCGAATTACGCTGGAAAAATTTCCTCACTGAAATTCCACTACTGAGACCAACGTCAGTCCTACCTGAATGCCGTTCATGCCGTGGATACTAAATTACACCGTATACGGGACGCCTCTGTACACGCGTGCCCGCATTGAGTAACATTTCCCTGGTAGTGCATTTACAACGGGTATTACATCGAACCGGCAGAAAAACGGCCGATGCTACAACGCGAGATTAAAAGCTATCGCTCGTCAGTGTCGATGAACTCATTTTTACAGAGTTTCTCGGCAACAGCTTCGGTCCGACTCTCCGTCGTTTTCCGCCAATACCTTTCATCGTTCGTTCATTGAATTTATACCATACCTCAGCAACTATACATATACATATCCTCATAGTAACTCTATTCGAAAAAGCGAATAAAAGAATTTCTTACATTTGTGAATAAAATCAGTTTTAATTCCATCAGTTAAGTCCTCAGAGGTCTCGATTTTTTAATCAGCTTTAACGAACCACGACAAACCGTCTACGTTTTGCACACGGAGCCTCAGACCGGATAGCTCTCGGGTGCTGCTACCAACGATCAATCGTCAGACGGTCCTCAAGCGAGAATGCAGGAAGCATCCTGACTAATTAATACACAGGCTCGCGAAGTGCCCTTTGGATCACAGGTGGATCGCAGTTGGAATCGGGACGCTGTCAGGGGGTTGTGAGCGCTTACGGTAGGAGTACGTATGAGTGGTAGGACTGTGGCAGATCAGCGAGTGTGTGGCAGGATGGAACAGGGGCATCGTGGGGGGTTGTAATCGCGGAGGGCACCCGCGGCAGCTTCATCTTGCGGATAATAAATTGCGCCCAGAGGGATGTTTCCGTGCATGCTGCTCACCGCTGAGAGTCGAGAGTGACAGAATACCACGAGAGATTCGAAGAGATTCAAATGGAAAGAGAGAAATAGCATGAACATGCATCCGAGAGTGTCGTTGCACGGTGACGAGTGTAAGTGCGCGGCCACACGTCGAGTAACGTATTACCAGGGTAACGGCGTTACAACAGGTACTACGTATTTCAAGCTGACTGTCGACTGGCTCTTTCCACGTGTCGCCCTGAGCGCGCAAGAGTGCGCGAGCGGCAGATTTCAGCCCCTTTCAATGGGAACGTCGTCGCAATAGATTTCCAGCTCGGCTCGCGAGCCGTTCTCGCGGTGTGGCGGTGTCGGTTTCGAAACCGCAGACGTACCCGTTAATTGCGATCTTTTTATTCCCACTTGTCCCGGTGCAACCCCATCTCTTGGTCCGTTGCCGTATCTCCTGCTCTCGTCACCTCTGGCTCTCCCTACCCTCCTCTTCAAACTGTTCTGAATTCGACGCCGCAGTTTTTTGTTCCTCTTCGAGGAAGACACTACGACTGCATTAGGAGGATGCCGAGGCTTTTCATGGCAAGTGGTATGTGAAACACCACGCATCCGCGATCGTCGAAGAAAGCGGTACCCCCGTTCGTTAGGGATCCTGTGCGTTCAACGAGTTGAAATGAAATTAATGTCCTCCTCTTCCTCCTCCTCCTCCTCTTTCTCCTCTTCTTCTTCCTTCTCTTCTCTTTCTTCGACTCGTTGATGCTCTCGTTTATCAGAGCTTCGTCAAGTCCTACAGTCACTGCGCCGCGGTGCACCGTTTGCCCGGCTTACCCGCCGGGCCGGGGATTTTGCTCTTGCGGTTGTTTTTGTTTCGCTCGCTTTCGGGACTTCTTCCGCGGCGAAGAGTTTTTCTCGAATCTCCAGCCGCTTTGTGCCGGGTAAATTTCAATAGTGGCCACCTGCACTTCGCTCCTCGTTACTGAGGATGGCAAGCCGGTGCGTCGTGGTAACTGCACTGTGGTTAGCTGGATTAAAATCTGCCGGTCTGCGCGACCGCGAGCGTAAACACATCGTCAGAAAGACTAGAAAGACTGGGATGGGGTGGCTTGAGTTAACAATTCCTTTGAAAACCGACGAACAGTACGGTTCTCCTGGATAGTATATTTAGGAATTTCGACGAAAGCTCTTTTGCCGCTGTCACCTATCTATCTTCTCCTTTCTTCGGTGTTCTGCTTTGGTCCTGGCACCAGCCACACCACCAGCTCGTTTCTCGCCCTCTCTTGTTTTCTCGTTCAGCATCGAACGGCCGAAAATCCAGGAAATTTATTCGCGTTATAAATATCGATGATTAATCGCGACCACGAATACACTTCGTCGATTCGAGTGGCACGGACCTACATTGATTTGCTGGTTCACATAGACCGGCGCCGTTCGTCCAGTGACTAGAAAAAAAGAGCCGGCTGGTACCTACATCGAATCAGTAGAAACGTGATACCGGATGATCCCGAAATTCATTTCGATGGTTATGTGGAAACTCAATGCTCGAAAGCGCGCTCGCAAAATTTGATGAAATTTCCGAAATATGCGTCCTCGATACACTCTCTGTGCAACGAGCGCTCAACAAAACACTCGGAGCACATTCGACAGATAGACCCGTGTATTTGAATATTTTATTTAGATTGATTTTTTGCTTTGATGCTCCCCTGATAATATTAATAAGTCTGGTGAAATAAAACTATTTTTTGAACATTTTCCCAATCTATCCATCCTCGATTATCGCTAATTGACTATGTCGAACGTACAAACAACACTTTCACTATTTAATGTTCCTGGTAATTGTTGAAGCAAGTTCGTTGTACAGTACGCGAATTATACGGGGTGGGGGAAAAAGATGGAAACACCTGAAGATCTTCTGAGGAAAGTGAAGTTTTATAAAATTCAATGTGGTTTCCTTTGTAATTTTTTCCGTTCTTTTGAATGGAGAGTACTGAGTTTTTGGGCCCAATGCTAAGAAGGGTCCCAAATCGGACCCAACTTGAAAATTTTAAATAAAAACCCCTACTTTTTATTGCAGATTTGAATTCTACGGGAAGTTTTACGTCCGGATATGATGTTATTTAATATTAAAATAATTAATTCTTTGGGCCCGAAAATGGGCCCGAAACATTGAAAACTACGGGCATTCTGAAATCGTTTAAGTTTAATAAACCGTACTACAGTAAGAATACACGTTATGTTAAGATAAAGTTCTGCATTTAATGTCCTTCACCAAAAACGGATCAGAGTTACCTCCATTCAAAAAAATGATCATTTAGGCGGAATTAATAAATTGCGGTAACCACTGAATATTACTTAACTCGTTCGCACAGGAAATAAAATCCTGATTTTGGTGGTCGAAATTGGTCGTGTCATTCGACACATCGAAGGCTTTATCAAGAGACAAAGTCTTGTCTCGGGCCAAGTAGAAGAAGACAAACCTTGTAGCTATACAATATTCGCTCAAGAAGCTGCGAATAATAATAATAATTAATTATCCGTCCCACAAACATAATTCAATGCCATTTCTAACGAAAAGGAACGGAGGATGGTGGAGTCGTGGTAGAACAGCTTGTCGGAAGGGACGCAAAGTTATCGCTGTTGAATACTCGTGACACTCTCGCTGCATTTCCGCGACAGTTACTAACGCCATACGTGCATGTTTCCTTGTTCCAAACTTTCTCTTCTTGAGCGATGCTACGGCACATCCTGCCGCTCTAATTAAAAAGATTTCGGTCGCCGGAAGAGTTCTCTCCCCCTACCGTGGCTTAGTTTTATCTTCGCGCTGGTGTCCAATGGTATCCTCTACTAACTTTACTTCCACATTTTAAAGTTGCAGCTTCCTAATTCGAGTAGAAATCCCTAATTCGACAAAACGGTATTTCAATTCTTCGGAATATTCCTCCTATTTTCATTCTCGTGATCCTAACTGAAATATTCCAAACACTTTGTCTCAACAAAGTTTTAAAGTTTTTAATAGTATATAATTGAAGAATAAAACAGGATAAATATTACAAATTACTTCTAAGGGTTTACCAAAGGGTGTCGAAAGTCCACGACACAAATAAGAACTTACGAACCAGTTCTTTCGACTGGTCTGCTCGTTCGTCCGTTAATATCACCCAGCAGAGCAAAAGGTGCAATGCTGCGAAAAATAAACCGAGAAAATTCTTCGCAGCAGTAAACCGTGATTATCGAGTTGTTCCTCTTAAACTGGCCGATCGCGGTCGCGCTTTATAGCCGTTCAATCGGTGGCACTAGTGCAACGTGTAATCGGAAGGCAATTCCAGTGGTCCATTACGCGACGATCCGCTTCACGACCGGTGTACACCGATCGTGCAGCGCCGCGGTGCACATATTCTTTACTAACATCCAGCCACGTTACGCCTCCTTTGCGTTGCCGCCAACTACAATCGCAGTCGTTCTCCTACCTCCAGTGATATACGAAATCGCACCTGGAAGTAATCAATTTGCTCGGCCGAGCCATCTACCACTTGGTTTGCGGTGGCCAGTGCGAAGTAGCCTGCGGCTATCTTCGAGACAAGGACGAAGAGAGAGAGAGAGGGAAGGAGAAAGAGAGAGTAAAATTGGTTTCGCTATCGACGAACCGGGCCAAGCTTGACTCCTTAGTTACTCGAGCCTATTCCCGACCACATTCCATAGCTCCTCTCGCCCCAGCTATCAACAATAATTACGGGTGGGGCGGGTGGATTCGAAGAATGGCGCCACCAGGCCGATTTACCTGTCAAAATAATCAATGCGCCGCAGAAAAAATCGAGAAGAGAAACTCTCTCTGTTTTATACATACATGTACGAGAAGACAACTTTTATTATGGTAGCCGCCTGCTGGTTTGCAGCCACGTTGCGAGCTCTGCACGGATAACCGAACCCGCCTCTCATCGATGCTAGAGGGCTATTTTTTATGGCACGGCCCGATTAGTTCAGCCCCGAAAATAAAGTCGGCACCTCGCGCGTTCTGCAAACAGTATTATACAAATGGCGAAGAAGCCTCGAGGCAGTAATTTTTGGAGGTACGGTTCGACGGGGATGAGAATGTAGTTTGGTGAGTGCCGCCCTGCTCAGTCACTGATGCAAGAGCTCTGTTTGCTACCAATTATTGACTCGGACCGTGCAAAGACTCGTTCAACTAATTCTGCAAGTGCAGTAATGAGTAAACTTTAGCTGACTCGAAGGACAGGCCCGTCCGATCACGGAAAAACGTTTAGCAAGCGATAACAGTAGTCCAAGTTCTACAAGATTGATTAATACTCTCAAGTTTACTCGCTAAATTTATTTTGTTGTCAGTGATTTTCTCTGTATTTATTTCCCCTCGAACTAGGAAATATTACACACGTTTCATAAATAATAAACAATTGTGTAACGTTAAATTAATTGTCTTCCTAATGCAATGCGAATATTATGGATATAATTATTATATAACGTTAATCATTCGCGAATTAATATTGATGCAGTTCCTATGCAACTTCGCGTAAACACGATCCTCGATCGTTCGTGGAAAATTGAAACAATGTGTTTCGTGGTAAATGTGTATGTTTCGCGAATTGAAGAGTTTATTCAGGGAAAATCGTGTGATATTCGGAGTTACGTAGGCCAATCAAGTAGCGCGAGAAGTATTACGCATTTCCACTCTGTTTTATTGAGATTCGTGCTTGCGGAGCGACGCGGCTAATAACACCAGCTCGAGTACGTTGTAAAGTCTCCATCGTGGGTGCATCACTGTCGAAGTAACGTCGCGACCCCACAGCTATACCATCGCGAACGATCCTATTATGGTGGAAGACGTCGGAAGGAAAGAATTTCGTGTAAGCAGATTTCATAGGCAATTCTGAAACGTTGGTCCATTTGAAACACTATGTACTAGAAGACAGCGCCACTTAGAGGAATAGTAATAGAGCGCTCGTTCTAAGCAAGTTTACAAGTACTTGAGCGGTGACGATAAAATCACTGTTGGATTCGTGGTAACTTTAGAGATACGCTCCTTATACGAGATACCTTTTCAAATCTCACATCGCATTTACTTCAACTAGCATTAAAGTTAGGAAAAAATGATGAAGAAAGAATTCAATTGATTTAGGGAACATAAATTTTTTCCTGTATATACGGATAAATCTTTCATTGAGTTTTTCGAATATAAACTGCGAAGAGGCTTTTTTATGGCTATTAGACTTAAGCGTCTCGTCATTTTTGTTTTACTATCCAGTGGTTGTTGAGAGAATTTAGGTATTTGATTTAAATAGGACGATCTCTATACGCGTACGAAAGAGTCCTGCCAGGCTCGTAGTCAGTTTGAAAGGATCCGAAAGCTCCTCGAGATCCAAATTCCAAATCTTCTCAAGACGGATTTTTTCCATCTGCCGCGAGTAAGTAGAATTGAAGTGAACTTTTATTAAACCGGCCGAGTGCGAGGAGAACGATTACCGCTTATAATAGCGGGTAGTTCCTCTGCAGTAGATTAACAGATTGATTAAAGCTCGCGCAAAACCCGAGCAGAATCCATTCACGAGACTGGGAAGTCCGCGCTCATATGGGAGAGGTTGCAGTTTTGAAAAGGGAGTGAAACATTTACGTCGACTTCGTTGCGGCTCCTCTCTTTACATATTCACGTGTATAGCAAAAGAGATACAATTTTAATGCTCGAAGCCCTGGCTATTGAAATAATTAATTGCCAGGGCTGCAACGTTCAAAACGATATCGCGCTACGGTATTTGAACTCGAGCCGCGTGTAATTCTACGAGTCCCATTAAATACGATCCATCCGAGAGAGAAACGAAGGTGTGTCATTGGTGGCAGTTTTTTTCCGCGGATCGTGGAAAAAGGGGGTCTCGTTTAAAGAATAGCACTTTTACGAAGCAAGGCGATTAGGCAACGCGATGTAAGGACAACCGCGGCTGCCCAACGTAGACCGGTCGCATAGGGAGGTTGGCTTACGTGATCGGAATTAATCGCGGTTATTTATTGGAGGAATAAATTTCGCCTCGATCGACGGTTCTACGAGGTTGAAGTTGGGTGGGGGTTGCGGTGTAGCTTCGTGTATCCGTGTACTGCGGCAACGTCCAACCTGGAGGTGGCTCGAGGATGCTATGTGGAAGAGGCAAAATGCGTGGTTGTAAAAACGGAAAATTCCGCGGAACAGCCGCTCGAACTGGGACGATCCTGGCTGGCCAAGGAAAAGCATTAATTTCATTCAACCGCTTGAATGCGCGGACCACTTGACGAATGGACCGTTTTCTTTCGTTCGGTCCTCGTGTCGTTAACATTCCACTTGGCATGAATGACTTCGTCGCACCGCTGTTAGACCCATTTCGAATTCAAACCGCGCGCAAAAAGAGGTGCGAGCTGAAAGAGGGCCAGCAATTAATGTGTCTGGATTCAAGCCGTGTAATGGACCCAGGAGGTCTTCACTTTCTTTTCGGCAGTGAAAAGTTCCTCCCTCTTTTTTTTCTCGGTTTCCCCTTGCGCATCCTCTTGGTCTCTCTCCAATCATCAACGTTACTCTGATTATGTGCCATGGTCCGACATTACTGTATACAGTACTGTATACTGTATCTGTATATCAGTACTGTATATCAGTACTCGAGATTGAGATCCCCTAGCGAAAAACGCTAAATAATTTATCCTGGCCACATTTCTTACAATTCTAAACTTTTTATCACGCAGTATTTTTTTTGGTACATCACACAATGTCTGTGATTTTTTTCGTACCTGAAAATCGTGCCGTGTTCATGGAGAAACTGCATTTTAAAACACGAAAATCAATAATAATGAGGCCTAATAATAATTTTCACGTTGATTCTATTTTTTTCAGATACCTCGGGCCCTCACACACATTCTGGAAAAAGACCGGTGACTCTAAGATTATCCGTTTCGAAGATATGATTTTTTTAAATTTTAAATTTCAACCCCCTGTATCTCCGAAAGGGTTGAGATTTCGCCATTCTGCTACTGGACTTTTAGGCTTCTATTGGTGCCCAGAATACGTGGTTTAAACCGTGGTAAGACTCAAAGAATCACCCTGTATATGTAGCTATCTCCTGCAATTTCTCGGGGAAACGACTTTAAAACCAAGGTGGCAGAGAATTTTTCAAATATATTATAATATCTGACTATTCAGTCCACGGTAATTGTTTTTCCGTCACATAATAACAATTATATTTCCTTTTAGCCGCGTTAGGAAACAGCCGTTGAACGGGTAAAAGCGTCATTAATTTCACTAGATTTTAGTAGATTTTAGTGGATTTAGGTGACGAAACTTGGGGTGTGGTAAGGCACATTAAAAGACTATTAAGAAAAGCGATATTCCCACGATGAATTCACAACCTATACCAGTCTGTTATAACTCAATAACGTCGAGGGTATTTTACGATCGGGTCATTTTAGCTTTATTGTGGTTTTCTTTAAAAAAAGTACCTTTGTCAGGAAGACTGAGAAAAGATGACGTCGTACTCTGGTGGGTGTCTTATGTATTTTCGTCATGGGCAACTGTTAAGCTTTTCAGTGGATGTTGTAGGATACTGGGGTCCGATTTGACGGACACCCCGGGTGGTTTACGATCGATCGTTAAGATGAGAGACACCGGGAGAAACAGCCGGTGGTCGTACTGGTGGTGGCAGCGGCAGGAAAGGTCGCGCGCGCGTATCGCGCTCGCGCAAGCTGACGGCTCGTACATACACTCCACACATAGTGCAGACACAGTGCAGACGCACTGCACACCGGTTCTCTGGCCACGTGTACACGCTTCGCCGGGCAACACCGCTGATTTACTTATGCGCGCTAACACGAGTTTTCGCCAAGCGAGAATATTTATTGCCGCGACCCGGGAAACCGTAGGAATTGAATTATAATGCCCCACGACCTTAGCGAGCATTACCATTTGCTCGTGCCACCACTACGACCACTACTATAGTCACTATGTACCATCGTCACTATACCATCGTCTTCTCTCTTTGGATCTCCTCTTCCTCCCGGGACCCTGAGCTCAAAATTCGCTCATTCGAATCTCAATAGCGACACTCGAACTGCTCTCGCCAATTTTGTTATATCTCAACGAGTATGTCTGGCGGTTATACGAAATGACCGCTGTTCTAGATATTATAAATTGTAATTAAAATGATTTGTGGAAAGCTGTCTGCTAATTCAAACTGAATTACTCAGGGCAGCCGGTATCGGTATACCGGGATTGAGAATCTCTATCGAAAAATTTTCTATGATTTTTCCTGACCGGGTTTTGAGGAAAATTGAACTTTTAATTATTGGGTATTTATTAGGGTACGTTAGAGAATGTCTGTGATTTTTTTCAGGTATCATATGGTATACAATTTCCCATTGGAACTGTATGCTCGAGCAAGAAAAATGAAAAATAATGCGACTTAATAATAATTTTTGCATTAGTAAAAAGACCTGTGACTCTAGCATTATCCTGTCGGAAAATATGATTTTTTTAAACTTGAAATTTCAACCCCCTGTAATTCCGAAAGGGTTGAGATTTCGCCCTTTTGCTATAGGACTTTTCGGTTTATATTGCCGCTTAGAATACGTTACAGAAGCGGGTAAAAGAGTCACTGAATCAACCTGTATATTGGACTATTTGAATGCTGCGGTTACTACACCCCATTGGCTAGTACAGTTACGCAAGCAACCAATAAGCTATCAGTGACAGACACTTTAGCCGCTTATATATAAGAAGAAGAGAAGAAGATGTGTTTTATCCGTGATGGTCGATAGGAAATTCGACCGGAATTGGTGACCCGTCTCTGGGACGCGAAAGACCTTAATGAGATACTGGATGTTTCTCTATTTGAAGCGAGCACAATTGCTGCAAGACTCGCTTCTCGTTAGAGCTTCTTCTCAGAGTTAGCACGAATTTGTGCCGCGGTAATTACTTGGAGCGTGTTTACCATTGCAGGCCGCTCTTCCTCCGCGCATCCAGACACTGTCCAGTTGAACGTGATATTAAACTCAGTTTATCAGTATGTGCAGCTTGGAATTATTAAGGGAGTTTTCCGAGTGGTTCGTGTGCGCGTGGCAAGGTACCCAGTAATGGAGGAGGCTGAGGCACACTTGGAAATGTTCAAATGCAAACTTGTCTCTCTTTCTTTCTCCCTTTCGTTCTCTGTCTTGCTAACTTGCGTAGAGCGCACTCTTTGCGTAACTGGTTTCCACGTTACCAGTTTATCACTCCCCTTCTGCGGAAATGAGATCGTTAATTTAAGGCTTGCATCGTGCTTGGGTGTTGCTTAAGACCGTTTCGATATCAGCGTCATTGAATTAAAAGAGCATCTTAATACCAAAGCGGAATGCAATATGTACTACGTGACACGTTAACCACGATAGTTACTAAACAGGTCGTCCAGTAGCAACATGCTAAGTGACAATTTCTGCCTAAGATGAGGCACCAATTTATCCCGACTTGACGCGAATATTTTCGCAACACGGTGCTGCGATTTTTCTCGTCCCACCCGGAACAATCAGTACGCGACGTACATACATATATATTAAAAAGATGACAGGCTTGGCGTCTTAAGAGGGCGAGCTTCTTGGGTGCCGCTCGCTAAATTGCCAGAGCAGCCTGGCACCCTTGTATTTCACCGTAGCTGCGAGCCCTCTCTTCCGTCACAATTTGCATCCGTGCTGCTCGCGGCTTTCGCAAAAACTTTGTCTCTGCCCTCGGAGAGCGGGAGATTTGTCGCGAAGATTTCCTCGCTTGCACTTTTCGCGGCGTCACAGCCGCTGAGTTCGGTTGAAAGTTTGCATTGTGCCGAGGCCGGAATCGAGACAGTGGATGGGGAGAGAAATAAGGGTAGGAGGTACATAGTTGCGGCAAACGGCAAACCCTCGGCACTCGAGCGATTTTTCGAGTCGACAAGAACAAGGGGTTAGGAGTGTGTGTGTGTGTGTGTGTGTCAGCTTGCTGCCGTTTTGACACGATTATGCTCGAGCATAGGAGTAATCGAGTTTAGTCAGGCCTGTACTCTCGGACCGGATTCGGCCCCGAGGGGCATCGACAGGCTCGCAAGTTGCCCTTTGAGAGGCAACTTGATTCGATCGTCGCTTCGAAAATCCCGGCAGACACCCTAGCAAAGAATATTACCAATATATATCACCGTACTTAATACTTTCGCAAGGCGCTTGTAGAGAGCGTGGAGTTGCCAAAGTTATAAAGTTACAAATTCTCTGAGTCTGAGCATTCCCGAGGAATGCCTTTAGAACCTGTTCCAGCTTTAGCTCTCTATCCTCCTCGAATGTACGCCGTGGCCTTCACGGGCCGCATTCTCCCAGTCACCCTCGTTCCGGAATATGATTTTTTCGCCTAGCGCCTCGTAAGACTCTAGTGAAAATCGCCCTCTCTCTCTCTCTATTCCTTTTTTCCTTTCGCGCTTACTCTTACAGCTTAAAATATGGCCCGTTGCGCTTTAGTTACCCCACGGCTCATTTCTCTCGGGTAACTTCCATGCCTGGACTCTTAACTTCTTGGCCTCTTGAGCGGCTAAATCCTTTCTTTCGAGGGAGCACCCTTGCCCGGAATTAACAGTTCGCTTCCATAATTAGAATCTCACGGCCTAATTATCTCGCGATTTCCACCGCGCGCAAAATCCTCTAGGAAATTCTCATCGGGGACGCTTCTTCCCGCTCTGTCGAATAGAAAATCACTCTTCGAAGCGTGTGTTTCCTTGGAATCGATGCAGATGTTTGAATTTTTAAAAAACATCTCGAGGTATTCGGACGGGGTGCCTTTTACCAGCGTCACGTCGATTTATAGCGACTCGCGGCTGGGAACCAGGAATCACGGGTGTTTTATACCGAAGTGCATTTCAAAGTAAACTTTCCGGATTACCGGGGTATCTGCTACGTGGCTGCAATCGAATTTTTGCTGGAAGTCGCGAAAGTATCCTGGCGCTTCTTTAAATCTGGTTCCCTATATATACCATACATATACTTTGGCGTTTAGATACTTGGACCGTTAGTTTCTTACTGGCTCACTTCGGCTTCTATTCCTGTCATGCATGTACAGGGTTGTCTCTAGGTTCCGTATCTCCCTTGCACCGAAGGATTCTAGTCTCGGTTGGTACATGAGAGGTAGCATCGCCGGAACACGAGCGCACACGCTCGCACACCGCACATAGGGAGTGTGCCACCCCCAATGCGCGGGCGTACACCCTCAGGAGCGAGAGAACACATCCACTCGCCGTATTCCGAGTCACGGTCCTGATTAGCCTAATAGAAAACACAAACACTGCCTTAATGTATACCATCGATATATCATCCCTACATCCACCTAGCTGAAATCCCAGTGCGTTATAGTAGTAGCTCCTGCTCGTCGGCACCCGTGCGACCTAGCGAAAAAACCGGCGGAACTGGGTTAATACAGGATGAGACGGCCTTCTCTGTCGTCGACACGTAGAAGACACGTGCTCCGAGGAAAAACACAGGTCAGCTCGTGTGAGTAAGGCTGCGACCTAGAGGAAAGATCTTATTGGACTCGGATAAACCACACTGTATCGGATCTCGATTCTATACGGTTATCGGTCCCACTGAACTCTTGGAGGAAATAATTCCTAATTGCTTCAGCGAATTGTACTCGGGACTGGAAAAAGTCGAGACTGCTAGCGAAGGGCATCTATGTGCAGCAAGGGATAAGGGGATGGATATACAGAAACCACTCGTAAGGACAACTGCAGCATAGAACGGCGTAGATAACTTTGGAATTTAACTTTGTGCTCTTCCAACAGTTAAGAGTAAGCAGGCAAGATGCAGTTCGGAGCGTGCTCATGGCAAATAGAATCCGCGTGTGCTCGCTTGCGCATTAAGCCAAGTCGCGATAGGGGATTATCGGTTTCCGGGCCAATAATTTTTGAAGCATTGCTATTCGTGTCTGTATCTCCTGCGAGAATCGCAGTTCGTGGGGAGATGTACGGTCACGTTGTACCGAGGCAGCAAGCCGGCTAGCTTCCTAACGCACGGTCAGCCTCCTCTTCTGACCACTGATGAAGTCACCGGTGGCCGACACGAATCATAATTAACATTTGCCATTAAACCTCGTTAAATTGTCACGTCATAATATTTTTAAAATCACTAGCATTATCACACAATTTTAACCGTATAAACCAATCACTCCACTAATAGATGCCCGAATAATAATTAATCATCCGATTAATCATCCGTGTTCGTTGTCGAATATGCAGACAAAATTTCTAGTGAGGAAAATGCAGCAGTCATCGCATTAGGAGAGCGTCGTCAAAACAATTTGGTAACATCGTATCGTGGTAAAGTCTTGTAACGTAAGGATGCGTTATTCGCTCGCAAAGATTATTATATTCTGACGTAGCCGCCACTCTGTCTTCCAGCGCTTCTTCCTCTTCTCCTTTGTTTTCTGGCGCCTCCATTGTCTCAGGACAATACGAGCTATATTCTCGAGAGTACATAATGAATTTTTATTTCGTCGATATTACTCGCGCCTCTTCCAGCTTCCCCCCGTCGCGTCGCATCGGTTAGAGGAAAGAGCGAGGGGAGGATGCTCGGTGGGGTAGACGATCTATCACTTTGAAAAATCACTCGATGACACGACCACGCGCTACATCATAATGTACAGACACCACTGGCATAATAGCATCGCGCTGCGGTCAATAACGGCAATTGCAAACAAACTGCGGAACGACGGAAAATTTTGACTACTATCGAGCGGGGTTGTCCAGCGGGAAACTACACGGGTGCTCACTACGGTATTAGTCGAAAAACGGTTCTTCTCGCATTAAAACTGTTATTATTCGGGAGAGCGGATTAAATTCGCGCTGGTGCGGAAGTGAGAATGGCATTCGAGGGCCGAGCGAATATATCGAGTATGGTGGGATGTATTGGGTCATTCGGAAAGTTGTTTCGGTTTTTCCCGATAGAGGACTTGATTGTATTTTTTCGCACCTAAATTCAAACATAAGCCGGAAATTATTATATACTTTGACAGCTGATCTAACAAGGTTTGCTTGTGAACAAGTTTGATTAATTCTACGCAACAGTTTCTGGTTGGCACCTTTTCCAATATGAAAAGTGAAAAGCGGAATTTTCGATATATTTTACTTTTTCGATATCGAAAAGATAAAAATGCTGTTCAAGCAAGAAAAAAATTGTGTATGGAGAAGATGTATTGACAGAACGTCAGTGCCAAAATTGGTTTGCGAAATTTCGATCCTGCGATTTTGACCTTGAAGATGCACCACGTACTGGAAAGCCATTAAAGTTGACGAAAACACAATAAAGGCATTGATTGATACAAGCCGTCGAATAACAACCCGTGTAATCGCTGAGTGATTTAAGTTATCGAAATCGACCGTTCATGATCATTTGAAACGCCTAAGTTTAAAAGGAATCGTTTTTTTCCGATTTTACCGGACAACAGAACGATCAATTCTGAAGTGTACTGTCACCAGCTGGACAAAATGAACGATTCACTTAAACAGAAGAGAACACAATATTCTCCAGATCTCGCACCTTCTCATTATCACTTGTTCCAGTTTCTACGAAATATTTTACACGGTAAAATTTTTACTTCAAACGAGGAGGTTAAAAATCACCTGGACCAGTTTTTTCCCAGGAAAAACCAAACACTTTATGAGCGTGAAATTGTGCTACTACCAGAAAGATGTGCAAAAGGTATTGCACCAGAATGAACAATAAATAATTCAATAAAATATTCAATTACTATATAAAAATCATGTTTCATTTTCATGAAAAAAAAAAAAAACGAAACAACTTTCCGAACGACCCAATAGATCGGTCACGCGGAGGTTAAACACTGGGGGGTTGCATTCGGTATTTCGGAAAATGCAGCTGGCTTTGACGGGTTTTCTGGGGTGGGTCAACAACGTGCAGCGACTGTAGCTTTCTGCCCTCGACCCCTTTACGCGCTTAGGCTAATAACGCGGTACACAACGCGCGAAGGAAATGGAACTACCGGGAGTGTCCTGCGAGAGAGGATGCTCCGAGATTTACCTCTCTTAACTTGGAGGCCAACAGCCTCTTCGCTTTCCTCTCTTCGTCGGTTTTTACGTGACCCGTGAAGCTTTAAGCGCGACATTATTACGACGCACAATACGAAACTCGGCTGCTTTATTAAAACTTAATAAATAATCGTTCGTTCGTTCGAGAGAGAGAGGGTAATCAGCTTGGGAGCGAGTCAATATTACTAGCCAAAAGTAGTGGACCTTCTCTGTTTGTAGCACTCGGTATTTTACTTGATTTTTCTTCTCTCGGCTTCGCTTTAATCTCTTATTGTTCGTCTACTGTGACAAAAAGGGCACTGGGAGAATTTGACGGATAAGACTTTCGTGCCTTTGAGACAACGACCCGGAACTTTCCTACTAAAATCTCAACTTTGTGCATTTTCGACTAATTTTCTTGTGTACGGATTCAACAGACGCATTCTGCAATTCTAGCGAAATACGCTTGCAAGAATACTGGAGCAAATCGAGATTCGTCATAGAAGAGTATACGTGTATGTATATATTCGTTCTCTTGGATGCAGGAAGAACAGCTGATTGCGAATGGTTGGCGCATCGATCAGAGCGGAAAAATTGGGGAGTATGAGGAGTGGAGGCAGAGCGTAACGAGAGGCGCTTATCAATCACTGTCGGAGAGGGGTAGCTCTTGAATCTGCTCCTCCTGGATACATTATTAGAGCGAACAATTCCCTGATACTTTTCTTCTTCGTATTCAAATGTCTGGGAATAATTTTGCCATAAATTTTTGAACTTGGCGTGGAATGGCCATCGGGCGAATTGGCTCTGGTTGCTCGGCAAACATTGAACTATTTGATATAAAATACTTATGCTGGCTCTGCCATGCAATTTTCGAAGAGTGCTGGAAAACACTGGACCCTCCTCCTATAGTTCTCCCACCCCCCTGTCCCTTTATCTTTCTACACCCACGCCTTCGTCCCGAGGTCCTCGAATTTCCGTAGAGATATTTTCGCATTTTAGACCGTCCTGGTTGATCCGCGCTCGCGCACTCACCGAACTTTGTCCATGTAGTACACACATTCACTCACACTCAGGAATATACCAATCTCTACCTTCCTTCGATGAAATTTAAGGTGCACCGCAATTCGTAGAATTCTGGGCCGAATCGCTCGAACGCGAGAAATGAAGTTTACTGAAATACGGCTCCTCATGGCTCTGATTGCAATCGTCCCTCCGTCTCATACTCCACCGAGATACGGACATCACGATTCTTTGTTTATCGAATTATCCTCGAAGATTGCTTGGTTCTTCTCTCGTAGCAACAATATCGACGTCAACGGAACTCGCTCCTAATAATGGATTCGATAGAACGCAATATGGCCAAGAGCATCTCGCGAATTTTCAAACCGAGTCTCTTTTAATTTTCGATAAGAGGAACTTGGTATTTCTCCTGGAATAAGTGATTGAATTTGAGCCCGGTGCAACGTTGATAGAAATAACGAAAATTGAGGATATCGAAAGACGAGTGATCGAGAGGGTAGCTAGCTGCGTCAGGGGTTTCCACGTTGGTTTTCGCAGATACACGGACACAGACTGTGATAAAATTTTGCGCAATTCAAATTTTTAATTACGACAATGATTCTCCGAGAAAGTTTAGCGGTTGGTTTATCGATCGTTCGTAAAACAGTTCTTACCCATGCAATGGGGTGAACCGAGAAGCGTGGTTGAACCGGGCATACGCAACTAGCATGTCAGAAAGTCTATGCAAAGGTTTGTCAGGATGAGTATTGGAAATCGCTAGTGGAGTACTTTTCCCGAGTAAGGTTCTGGGGTAAGTGCCATGGGGTCAATCACAGTCCTCTTACCAGCAGTCATCACTGCCTGCCCCACTCCGTGGCCAGATCCTCCAGGAAGCGTATCCCTAAGTTCAGCAACGCAGCGTCGGGCTGTTTGCCATTCTTTTACAATCACACGTGCAGCCTTTAGACCTCCGAAGGCTAGGTGACGTCAGGCCACTAGCCGACATCGGTACCAGGCCTGCATATTCTCTCACTCACGCATTCTCTCACTCAAGTGGCTATGACTTGACCCGAGTCCTAACCATAAAACGGTCGGAGGACACTCTCCAGGTAGTTCACTCGAAACTAATTTGTCTCTAAAATAAGCTAGACTCTAACAAGCAATAGATTCCACTCGTTCGAGCATAGTGTAACAAGTACAATGCGTAAGAATACTTGCCGGTAGTGGTAGCTCCGTCATGAAGTGAATTAGCAAAGTCTGGCAAAGAGCTAAATGTACTCCATTGGCGTAATTTTAAATTCATGGCTTGGTGCCAATAAAAACGAGGTGAGTTGGGGGTGCGAGCGACCAAGCGACGGACCAGCCGACCGAGCCGAGCTGAGCCCCGTGAAATAGGAGCAGCTACTAAAAAAGTTTCGTCATTTTTTCCTTCCGCATGCAACTGGCTTACACTCGTTCAACCGGGTTACTTGTTCCTTGGCGCATGAGATGTTTGCGCGCATGTAGCCCAAAAACACGTGTGCCTCGTTGAGAATGCGAAACGTCCTAGGAATGCAGTTCCTCGGAGCTTCCAGAGCGACCACCTCTTTTTTTATTGGGTTCCTCCTTCTTCTATTTTCGCGAGTGGCCGCGTAATATGTTAAACTAGCGCGTCGCTCGCTCCACTCGCATAAAACTCTAATATCGCCGATGGGACGAGGAGGAGAGAGAAGGGGCTTTCTATCCATTCTAGAGAACGGAGGAGGGGGACAACGAGCTCCTGGAAGCTCCAGTACGTTTTCTGGTGGACCCGCGCATCCAACAGCAGCAGCCTGCTTAGCGAACAGTTATTTCCAGACGGATTATTATTCCGCTATTCTATTTACGCAGTTTGCTCGTTCACGTGCTTTGCGCGCTTTATTCCTGGGCTACGCTCGCTTATTTTCCTCGAGCAACAGCAGCACCAACGGCGGCTGCAGTGCTCCTGATTTTTCTTTGCACCGCTCTTTGATTATTATTGTTCACCGCTTTCCGCACCGCGGCCACCACCAGTCAAATAAATCAAGCTCCCTCTTGTCGCTTGTTAATTCCTCCCGGTTTCTGCTCTTTATTCTCGCTCGATTGCGATCGGCTGCTACGGTCAACCTCGAACGTCAGGTTCGTCACTCGTCACGAATCGCACCATCGCTCTCGTCTTCTTCGTCGTTCATCCTCTTTGCATTCGATGCTGCTTGACAATCAAGATTCTCGTTAGAAATATTTATTATTTTCGAGATAATATTCTTCCGAACTTCTCATTCGAGTCTTCTGGAAATGAGTGCACTTTCCATAAGTGAATTCTTCGATTAGCGAGTCGATCAGAATAAAACAAAGGCACAATAGTTAATACCAGGATGAGAGAGCAGTCGAACGTGGACAGGATTCAGCAGGGAAAAGTGCACGAAGGTATTCCCTGACTCGGCAAGTTCCGCTAATGGACCACCACGGATTCTTCTTCCATTTTATCGGAACCCCGCGGAGTCAAAAGTTCCAGAATAATACGATTAACGGGAATTACGCGGAATATTAATGAAAAATTAGCCCGACATTTTTCGCACCGACGGATATGAGATTGGGAACAATACGGTCGAAAGGGGTACGGACTACTACAAGGAATTTCGTGATGGGGCCAAGTTGGCTTTCTGTACTGCGGCCGCGTATGATTGACATTGTCGCGGCTACACGGCACTTTGCATTCGTAATGGTCCACCGAAGAAAAACGCGGTCGCCACTTCCGCATCGCTTTGTAAATTTCCCTCGCCGTCCTTCCATCAGCCGAGGAATTATACCAAACTTTAATCGAGTATTAGCGAGCACAGGAGAAGCCACCCGACGTAACGTAGCAGTCGTACGTAGCATAGCTGCGACGTAACGTAGCAGCAAGAAAACAGATTAATTCCACTGACAAATTATAATGCAGTGTAATACCGAGCAAACTTCGAAGTCAGTGAGGAGGGCGCTAAATATTTATAAATGGCTATGGAGAAAATCCAAACAGTCCGCGTAGGGTAGCACCTATTTGCGTCGAGGAACACCTCTGTACCTCTTTCACCCCCTTCGCCACCCCTTTAACACCCCTTCAACACCCCTTCAACACCCCTTCAACACCCTCTCGCGCACCGCTGAATTAATGCGCCCGAGACTTTGACGGTCCTAAGAAGATTAGGACTTGAAGGATTAAAAGGATTAAAGGCTTGATGTCAGGCGATATTTCGAAACGGCGGCGCCGCGCCGCCCCATTCTTAGTTAATTAAATGCAATCTCGTCCGCGTTAGACATCGTATCGCGCGCAATGGAGTATTTTCCTGGAATCTATTAAACTCCAAACGAGTCTCAAAATGCCCATTGGCGACTTAAACGACTCCCTGGGATTTCGCGAAAAAGGATCAAGAGAGAACCTGGGCTTCTGCGGATCGTCGCGTCGACGACCACTAAAAATTTCGGACAGAAAGAATTTTGTGGAGAAATCACAGCTTCTCGGTCTGGGAATCCAGAGGTCGACACCCATTGGGTACATGGGTTGGCACCCATTTATGCTGTCCTTTTTTTGACACATTGCCTCTCCTGACACAACCGAGAGAATGTGTCGAGCGAAGCCCGTCCGTTGTCAAGCAAAATCGAACCAGCCAACGGATCACCCTCTCTCGGTGTAAACGCCTACGCATGTTGGGAAAATATAGTCGAAATACGAGTGCTAGTGGTGGAAAGTTCAAGGTAGCGTGAGTGTTGAAATTCAGGATGAAACGAGACGTGTCGAGAAGCGAGTAGTAGAATCGTGAAAATGTACTCTTACTTCAAATACCACCACTCGAGGGGTAATATTCGTAGAAAGCTCGAAGAAATCAAATAACCTGGAATTTTGTGTTTGTTAGAGTCGCATGATGATAGTACTTCCATATAAATCATCCGGCCTCATTAAGTCATTTTACCTCAGTATTCGACTTAATGGATTCACTTAAATTAGTGGTCCGTGGCTCTCGGACAAGTTGTCGCGGCACGTGCCTTTCGGATTCACGAGATTTGAGGGATCCGCAAAGTCCCCACGCTCCCTCGAACAAGTCAGAGTTCACCGTTGAAATGAGGCAAGCGGAGCTCTCGGTCAGGCGCTGATAAGGGTGAGAAAGACAAGTGAAGAGGAAAAGAGTGAGCCGCACGCGCGAAAACAATCGTCGAAGGAATACGTGCACGGGGCACGTGGGATGAGGTTTCCGTGTTTCTCGTCGGGGGGGAAAAAAAAGGCAGCTAGGGAAAAAATTCACGCGGACCGCACGACCTAGATGCCCTACGTCGTTGACGCTGCAGCAATGCGCTATGCTAGGGCATCGCTAGTGTGGGAGTGAAAAATCGTGAATGAGGATGGTCTGACGCTTTTCCGAGTGGAGAAAGAGTTCGTTCTGACGGTAGCTAGTGGTATGGGTTGCCCAGGGCCATTGCCTAGATGTCATGGAATTGTTTGGAATCACGCGCGGCGCATATCGTCCGAGGTGAATTGCATCGCGAGTTGCCTGACGAAATACATATACATAGTATAGAGCTACAAATTGAAGCTATGCGTAGAATGAGCCATGCGCTAACAATCCGCTTGATTCGAATTGAAACGTCATGAAAATAATCGTATCCTGGTTTCTACACTAATTAATGCGCTTTGCCACTAGTACACTCTGCTCACGTTTGCATTATCCCCCTTCGCCGGCGGTGTTGCCTACCCCAATCGTCACCGGATGTCTGTTGCATCGGTATATTAACCGGGCGATAGCCTCTTCATTCCAGCTACATGCTCGCATTTGGCGGTGAATTGATCAGGACCAGAGTCCCGCAGAATAGTTACATAACCCAGCCTCATTAGTTTCCCCTAATGTCAAACATGCAGATCGAATCGCTCCTTCTCATCGCGTCCTATCGTCGTTACCAAGCTGCTTGCTCGTCCCTGTTCCGAGTGTTAATCCAGGAGTTCTTTGGGTCTTCGATTTCAAGAACGCGGAGAAATATACGAGTAGCAAGATAGAAAGTCGAATTGGAGCAACAAGTGAAGATCCTCGCATCAGCAATTGCCAGACGTAATATCTCATCGCTTTGCACTTGGAATATAATTAGGTAGCTCGTTCCACGAATGCAATCAAGCACTCGTCTCTACTTCGGAACCTCGCCTTTCTAACGATTGACAGAATGTGCAGTTTGAATCGTGAAGGTGCAATTTATTGGCACAATTCGTTCGAGCAGCAGTTTCAGACGATTACCAACAGCAATTCGGCTCGTCGTCGTCTTTTCGCTGGAATCGCATCAGGGAAATTTCCCGCTCGAGTTATGCAAGCCGTTTTGTCGTTCGCTTTCCACCTTCCACTCTCTTCACTTTGTTGCTCTTTTTCTTCTCTCTAGCTTAGTAATGAGTCCTTCGCCCTGTAAGACGAATACTCCCGTGGAAGTAACCGGGCAAAGAGTAATCGAGTTTGCTCTGGACACAGAGTCGTTTGTCGCTGTCTAGGAATCCTCCGCCACGGCGCCTTGTTCGTCCGATCAGGCCAACCGAGTTCTCAGCCTTAAAAAAGGTAGCGTTGTCCATTGAAGCGAAGCTTCCTCTGAAATAATTGAATTCCTCGCGGAAAAGACTGTAGACTTGTAGACAGTGTAGACACTGTAGACAATGACTTTCAGTGCACTTCCTTGTTTCTGCGGACGACTGCACTTGAGTCAAGCCTAACAGCTGGAAAATTTGGTTCCTAATGCGCTCGTTGATCCAGTCTTCTCGAATCGGACATTCTCCTCTTTTCCACTCCAGTTCCGGTTTTCATTCCTTAAGCTCTATTAATTAAATACGCTGTACGCCATTACAGGATACAGTCGACGCGTCGCGACGCTCGTCGAGTCGCCGAAAACCAGCTCGCGTAGCCACGTTCTGGTTTAGTCCACGTGTAACGAATATCCCGCGGATTTGGTAGATCCCGACCCGGGTTTTTAAAGCAGTATCTCAAAGGAGGAAGCGGAAATAAGCGGATTTAGCCATGACGGGGCTTTAAGCCGAGCGGGATCAGTAATAGTCTCTTGTAAGTCGACCGGACTTCATTCGCAGTTTATCGCACCCCCTTTTCACTATTGGTTCCGACAGAGCTGCTTCCGCTGGCGCTTCGGCGAAATCATTTCGAATCTGTATCTCGTTCCAGAGAATGAAATAAGCCGGGACTTCGATCAAGCTCCTCTCGTTCTGCTGTGCCGCGCAATTCGAGTGGAAAAAGAAACCCGCGAGAGTGATTTGAGGTGCAATTTCTCGATGCATCAGTGAGAACGTGCGTTCTACGTGTCTTCGTGTGTACAGTGGTTTTTCGGTGTAACCGGCAATAGCCGAGTCCACCTGACATTGCCACGACAGAGGCAAGAAACCGTATAAAAAGGCAGCTGCTCGGAATGTCGAATCGCCCGGAACGGTCCTCCGGTTGCCAGAGGAGGAAGTAAGAAATAATTGGATTACCTGCGACGCGGACCTTGCCTGTTATACTTTTATAATGACTGCTCCGGGACTCCGGGACACCGAGAGCTGTCGCGCGGACCCGATCCCACTCGAGATACCGGGATAATCCTTTGGTGCAAATAATGTGGTCAGAAGGGAGGGCGGTGCGAAAACGAGAAGCTAGCACGAAATTCATACGCGAATCCGGACACGTTTGTCGTAGCTTTCATTACGACTGGCCACGGTTTATGCGGCTTGTAACTGGCAACAGACGTGGCGTGTCCTTCGTGCCAGACCAGAAGGCAGGATCATGGACGAGAAACACGTAGCCGAGGATAGAGAGACGGCGACGATTGGATTAAGTAAGGTCCAGAAGTCGATATCGCGCCTAAGAAATACCCCGGTTGATTTTATAAGGATGACTCGTGGCTCGAGAAGTAACGAAGCAAAAGGAGTCGCGTAAGGCAGAATAATTTGCAAAACTAGGAAAACTTAAAGATTATTATCAAGAGACAAGGTCTTGTCTCGGACCAAGTAGAAGAAGACAGACCTTGTATCTATTCCGGAGACAGAAGTTACTCTTGTCTTTGCAATGTTAAAAGTGCATAAACAAATTAATTTTTCAAATTTTTATAAACAATTTCCAAGTCCATGCCCAGGCGACAAATTTGCATAATTGTTGTAAACAATTTCTTTATCCATCGTGGAGATAATAGACCTTAAATATAGCTAAAATTTTAAGAAACGTCGTCTCCGTCTCCGTTTCCTGTGTCACGCTGACCACGTGTTCGCGAGACTCTCTCTTGTCCTCTGCCCCTCGTCCTATTACAGGCTTGTCCAAGCCGTGCTCCGGGACAAAATCGCGTCCCCCACCCGAGTCCGAGTGTTCTAACGTCATCACGGCGACAACTGCGACGCGCCACGATGCTCAGCGCGGCATCGTGCCGTACTACAACTCGCGTGACCATTGGTGGCCCATTCATTTTCTAATAGGTCATTATTACAACTAATTTCTTATATCAAATAATGTTCGTAAGTCGGAATTGTGTACGAAGATATGGAGAAAACCACTTGTGCAGCGTAAATTTTATGTAATCGTGTACAAAGCTCTTAATTTATGATTCTGAATTCAAATCACACGCGGCGAGTTACCGCCAGCTGCACTCACGGATAGTGAAGTAAAGTAGTGGGGTGAGAGGTGCGTCGTGTGTGGAAGGGGAACGAGGCGCGTGAGGGGCCCCACCGCTGGCCAGGCCTGTCCTATTATATTGTTGCGAGTTCGGGTCATGATAAAGAAACGAGATTTCGTTATGAAAAGAATGGATTTATTGAACAAGGACTAAGAGACACGTCCGCTCAGTTAGACGTCTAGGAGGCGACTCCCAACTAGTTGTTAGTAACAAATGTACCGCTGCTTAGAAACACTCTAAACAACAACTTCTCAGTACACCGTCATATAAGAAATACAGATGGCTTCAACTCGTAACAATATTATATTATACTTTTGAAAATTTCTTAACAGTGCGAAAGTAACCAGAGCAATATTCACTTGGGTGCTTTTCACCGATGGCTTCCAATACTGTGCTCTTGAAATTCGGTGGGTACCGGATCGCACAGTGAAATTCATCCTTTCATTATCTCTCCACTTTACTCCCCAGTAAGCTGACCAGCGATAACCAGCCCTGCCGGCTCTCCCAGTCGCACAATAGTTAAGGATAATCCCGCAGCGTGTAAAACGAAATCTCCGAAGCGGTCACCGGCCAAGTAATTGGATTTCAGTCGAGGAAAATCAGTGCGCACCGCGAGCGCGCGGCTTCATCTTCGACAAAAGCCGAGGCACAGAACTCACGAGCCGAGCGGTCTCGATTTTACAGGTCGAAGAGCACTCTCCGGGGGAAAAAGATGGGAAAAGTGAACGAGAGGAGGCAGCAGCAGCAGTAGTAGTAGTAGCGTTCTAGCTTGCGCGGCGCAATGCGTTTGCCCACCTTTCCATTATCATCGGCCGATGCTTTACGCAAAGTGAGCATCGAATAGGCGAGCAAACCTGGGACGAGAGCCACGCAAGGCCAAACGGCTTCTCTGCAACGAGGGGGCCAGTTAATAATTGGATTTAAGCCGAACGACCGAGTGGCTAAGAACGCACCGCGTATAGTGTTATAATGATAGTCGTGAAGGAAAAAAGGGACTGTGGTAGCTGGTCTTGATTTCAGGCCGATGCCGCGCTGCTGCGCGCCACGCCGCAACTCGATGGGATAGATATAGGAGTCGAAAAAGAGAGAAAGGAAGAAGGCAAAGAGCCTGGGGCGATCTGCGGGTCTGAATGCAAGTCAGTCGACTGTTCCTTCACATTCGAGAATCTCGAGCGGTTGCTTTTTTCCTACCTGTCCCCTTCTCTTTCTCTTTCTTCCCTTGCGTTCTTTTTCTGCCTTTTTCCACATCTCCCTCGCTCACCCGTCACTGCTGCTCCCTTTTCCCGTGATCGCATGACTTCGAGATGCGCATCTTCTCGCGCAAGACGAACCCCTCGTTCCTTGCAACCTGTCGAATTAGTCGATTTTCTCGTAGAGTCGCGGCACCGATGACAGTGTCGCGGAAATCGTTCCATTACCATCTCATCTGGTTTCCTTCGAAGTCAGCCTGAAGGGACGCGTTTCGCGGACGTATCATGCGAAACAGGTTGCAATTGAGTAGTGCGATCGAGTTTTTCGAGAGAGGGAAGCAAGTCACGATTCTCTGATACCTCCTCTTTGCGATAGACCCTCACTCTGTTCCATATAAAATCTAGACGCGAGGCTGCGATTGAACGAATGCTACTGTATAAAATCGGGCGGGAACAACCGCGAGCCCAGGAATCGCAATATAATCTAGGAATAAGCGCTACTGTGTTAAAGACGCTAACTCCGAACAGGAACGTCCGATCTTCGCGTACAAATGCTCAAAATGCGTATTTTGACGTGATCGAACGAATGCTACTCTATAAGAACGGTCAATGGAGAATTGTGGATTCGCAAAGTGGAGTGATTAGCGTGTCGTTTCTATTTCTATCGTAAATCGGAGGTTTTTTTTTAGTAAAATGATAATTCGCTAAAAGATTCACTTGTCGGGAAAGCATGTTTGTGCGTCCCAGTTAACACTGCCTCATTTTGCATTACTTATTGCTCAGCGGCTGTGTGTTATTTCATAATTAACCGCATTCATCGTAATTTCGCATAATGTAGTTCTGCCGCGACCTCGTCAGATTTTGCACAATGCGACCGAATAGTTGGCGTCTCCTGCCATATTATTGTAGCGATGTAGCGCGGCCACCTTTTATTACAATGGATAATGAGTTTGATATAGGGGGCGACCAACCTCTTTCAAAATCTCGCTGGATTTTATGCGACCGAGGAGGAGAAAGGAAAAGAAACTTATGACCGCTATGAATACCGACTCGTAGAGAGAGAGAGAGAGAGAGAGAGAAAAGCTCGCGGGGGGTCTGTATCATGGCTGATATACCCGTCCCGGCATTCATAAGGATTACGAGATTTTTAATGTTTCTTCTTGTTGAAAAATCCATTCGCGGTCTCTTGAGCGGGGCCAGCCGCTTATATTTAATGTGTAATTTTTATAACGTACCACTACCGCGTTTTACCACTGCGAATAATCCAAACTGCGGCAGAGAGCGCGGTGCGATTCCCGCGGAAAAAAATAATCGTACCGAGTCGTTCATTAGTCGCTGTGAGAGTAATTCGTCGCGAAGGGCCACGAGGCCGACGTAGAGAGACCGGAAGCCTTAAAAAAAAAAAAAGTAAAGAACACCAGATTGGTTATTCCATTATGCGTGGCTCATTAGGGACCTGGATATAACTCACGTCTCGACGAAAATTACGGTCTTTCGAGACGCGTCCCATAGGATGAAAAGTCGAGCCAGTTCCTTAGATTCTTCACAGCCAATGAATATTTCATAGATTTGAAGGTTAATACCGCTTGGCATTTATTTACTCAGTGCGTTCCTCTGGTCTGCGTAGATTCGCTCATATTTATGCTCCAGTTCCGTGCTGGCGCGTACCAACCCGGGAGAAATGACCCTCTCGGCTTTGATTTTAATAAAAACGCAATTTTCTCTACCGCTTCAACGCGCCAGTACTTTCCCGACGTTCCCGAGCCTTCGACAATTCGAGTCCGGTTCTTTTCGCTCGAGCGAAAATGACGAAGACCCACCGTATTCAAACGAACGTGTAGAACGGTGCGCGTCACCATCGAAGAACATTGCGCACGCTATTCCTCTGAGCAGGGCGTCGTAAACGATCCTGGGTTCTTGTGCGCGCTTACCCATAACCAGTTTCCAATTAGTCGCCACTCGCTTAGAAATTGCAGAGACAGAGTTATTCCTAGCTATAGTTACAATTTGCTTCGTTGATGTATTTCGCCTACCCCGTAATACTAGTTCAAAGGGTTTCATTCGTCCGATCGTCTGACTGGCAACCAACCCTCTATCATGTTATTATCAAGTTTATATTCCAGTTTTCGACGAAGCGTATCGTTAACGCGTTTCCTCGCGAACTGTGGTTATAGACTACTCTGGTTTCCTAGCTGGCCCACCCGGGGGAGTCTGAACCATTACGCTAGTCGACTAGCTACTTTCGCGTAATTAGCCAGAGATTCTTATACCACCTTATCGCGCGTGAGCCTGAGTCATTGATTCACGCATCGCGCGTACATATCTCGGATATTAAAGCCTGCATCCAATCTCTTCGACTCGATACCAAGAGAGAGCGCGTTGATTTTTGGCTCATTTTTCCCGAAGCTTTGCCCGAGGAGTCAAAGGGGTACGCGCGATAGCAAAGAAACGAATATCCGCACTAGACGAATCGAAGAGTGTTCTATGTATAGAGAAGTATAGAACAGTATCCCTCGCTGCAATTGGAACGCGCTTCACTCGCTAGTGGATGTTCGAGTAACTCTACAATAACGTGGAACATCCCTACGAATCGAGGGCGTTAATGAACTAAAGAGAGAACGCTTTAAACTCGGAATTCGCAACTCCCAACACAGTTCCACTGGGGCGAGGCGGTAAACAAAGGGTCAAGTGCAGGTAGACTAGCCAGCCTCTATTTGAGTAGGTCCCCTCTGGAGTTGCGATAACGAACCGCGCGCGGCCGTGTTATCGTCCCGCACTTATATGCACATGCATCACCGTGTAACCGCGAGCACACCAGACTCTTGCCTGGATTAATCTCTGGAAGTCGGACAATCCTCCGAGTTCCGAGAGATCGTCATACAAGAATCGTTCAGCAGCGTGGTGGTACTTGTCCGATATGTTCGTTCGGACGTTGTTTGTCAGGTTGCACCCTGAGCGTTACCCGAGGCCTGTTAGGCTTATGCGCAGCAGCGTTTAATCCCGGTACATCAGCTCATTATAACCCTCAGCTTGACCGGCGGCGAGGCGAACCGTTAAATGATCGGCGAGTCACTGTCTTCGACGCATTATTCACCGTCTCTTGGGGATTGGATACCTTGGGGCACGTTGAGCCCTTCGTCCAATCTGGCTCGGCTTTCTACTCCAACCGGCCACTCTGTTATCTTCATTTCATAATCGACCGAGTGACACCGGTGAGACAGTCAGCGAAGGTGTCGGATGCCGACACTCCCACACTCTACAATCGAACAAATTGTTTTTCGAATAATTTCGTCGTTAGGAAACTTGATGAAGGACGCAAATGTAAAATTTATCCAGAAATTCGAGTGGCTCGCTTCGTGTCGAGATAACCGTCCAGTGTTTTATTTTACGGACAGAGCGTCGTTAGACTCGTTTGTCGAGATTGCGAGAGTGTTGCGGTGGAGATGGAGATTTAGTGGGGTAATTTCGATAAGTTTACACCGGTTGATCGACTCGCCTTGAGGGCCTCTGGGTTCTATCGATAGGCTAGTGGAAGCTCGTATGCATACAAACTATTCTTATCTAATATCTCGATGGCACTCGTCGAAGAAGAAGCTCATTTTCCCGGGGGATCGCGCGTGGAGTGCCTTCCGTATATGGCATTTCGTTTTTTAATGCTCTTATAAATAACGCGATGACTGATCCGTTTATGATAACTCTGACATTTTTATGCAGTCGGTGCGCTCGCCTGGAGCTCTTAATTTTCTCGAGCCTCGGGATTGAGGAGGAGATCTTTGCAAGAGAGAGAGAGAGAGAGGATTACAAGAACCAGGGTGCATCGCGTGCGTGCCACTTATTTTCTACTGCACTCTTTTCGTACAGCAGCACAGTCCAAGGAGGAAAATATTTTCCACCAGTGGCAAGGAAATTCGAGTACTTTCAAGCTCTGGCATTCGTAAAAACCCTCGTTAAATGCGCGCTCGTGGCAGCAATTCTACGCGGTCAGCATTTTCGAAAAGGCGTTTGAAACCCGCGTCCGACTTACATTAACTAACCGCGATTTCTTACGCTAAATTGGCCGAGGCTGCTCGCTCGTGTCCGCTGGAAAATTGGAGCGTGCAATAACGCCAATTTTCTGGAAAAGGCCACTTTCCAAGGTATTCCAAGCTATCTCTCGATGCCGTGAGGTTGCCTAAAAATCCACCTGAAATCGAAGCACACGCGGTGGTCTGCTCGACTCGGTTAAAGTAGTCTCGGTAGTCTAGAGCGATTTTTTTAATCGTTAGAAGATAGTCCAAGCGAAACAAGGGTGGTTTTTTTCGGGAACCTGGTAGTTCAATGGTACTGGCAAGTCTAAAGCAGCTGCAAGTCGATTAAGAAGCGAAAGCGCACGTACGGAGAGTGTTCTTGCAAAGGATTAATTGAAACCAAATGAGCTGATCTTATGCTTGCAAATGAGATTACATCGACCGAATGGCGTATCGATATTTGGGTCGTGCTACTATGGGGGGGGGGGGGGGGGGGGGGGGATTCCAAAGCACGCCCTTAGGTACCCAATCGTTCCGCGAATCAATTAAACCAAGCGAGGATTCTGAGAATCGACTTAAGTATTTCAGAGGCGAGTTTCCTATGCTCCAAGTATCAGCCAGCTTACCAAATTCGTGGAAGTCAAGCGACTGGTAGCGATTTCCGAAACCACGATGCGGTTTGTTACATGAAATTGGAATTGCAGTATGGGATCTAATCCGCGGAAAATATTCGCGATGCAGCAAATATTTAATATGCGAATAAGAGCGTAGGAACGTAGCTAGCTGATGCATCAGCAATCGTGAAGTAGCGTTACACTGCGAGTCCTTCGATACATCCGCGCGCGCATTAAATCGACGAAACTCGAGTGCAACTGATCTCGAAACTAATAAACTCTGTGCATAAATAAAAAAAAATCTACCTAGGGGAAAGAAGGGGAAAGTAGGCGATATGTACTTTGAATTTTTCGCGCAGTCCATTGCGGCTAATTCCGAAATGTTGGCGCGCCACGCGAGCACTCCATAAAAAATGTGGCCGATAATTTTTTCACTACACCTAACTGAAAATAGCGGGCCCCGACCATAATACCGTGTCCTTTTTGTATTAAAAAAATACTCGTGAGCCCAGTTCGTGCGAGCATTCGCCCGAGAGCGTGCAACCCCTGCACTTTTTGTCCGGCGACCCTATTTTTTAGTTCCGTCGTTTTTTATCCGCCTTTTTGCTTTTGTCACCGGCAGGAATGTACCTCGTTCGTTGGCGTTGCAGCTTATGTATCGACATGCAGACCACGCTACGCGCATACCAGTCGACCTATACCCACACACAACATCGCATCAGCGTGGTAAGGGCGAACGCGAGCGCTAGCGGTCCGTGTACCTAATTTTGCTGCCAGTGTCAGGTAATTAGAGAACGTCCATTTAAACGTGATTTAAATGGAAACTGTCAAACCACCCGGGATAAATGAGCCAGAGAGATTAAAGAATTGACCTTGCGTTAGGACATAACGCGAACACAGCCCACCCATCGTCCATATTTGTTCGAGGGTGAGCTCTGCATGCGTTGGGATCCCTTCATCCAGGCGATCAGTGCCGTTGCCGAAACGTACGCGGAGCGATCTGCCGAGCGAGCCTTATCGGGGAAAATTGTGCGCCTGCGGCTTTCGCTGCAATTATCCAGGTTCAATCGGCAATTTTCCGGGACAAAGGGCGTAAATCAGGACTCTCGCCTCGAGACCACAAGCCGCTAGTCCAGTAAAAATTGATAGCTCGGCTACAGAGACGTCGAACGTTCAAACGGTTCGGATTCTCGCTGTGACATCCTTCTTATTCCTTCGAATTGGAGGCCAAGCGAGAGAAAGAAAGAAAGATAGAGTAAGGAAGGAGAGAGAGAGAGAGAGAGATCGCTGTGCTTCTTTCGCGGCCGTGCACGGAATCCGATAAGACGCTCACAGGAATTCGAGCACCGCAGCCACCTACAATGGCTCGGCTTAAATCCGAGGGTATGTCAGTTACGCCGCGAATGTCACAGCAAACACTGACCATCCTTCTTTCGAATGTCGATCCCTGACCGTCTCGGATTCCAACGGTGCGGATAGCAGTTCCTCACACGCTGTTAAAAACCCACTTTTAAAGCCACTCAGCTACTCTACCTCGCCGCGTATATGGCCCATTCTCAATCAGATCAAACGTACCATACGAGGAGACTGATCGAAAGCTGAGTTTGATCACTGCTGGCCCCCACCGGGTAAACGAAGAAAAGTCTACTTCCTTGGAAATGGATATTAAAGACGTCAGTCGATCTTGCCTTTGGCAACCCTAACCGTGACCTGCCCCCAATCACTTGTCCCGCTGGGTCAGGGTGCGAACGAGTGCCCATTCAAAAGGGAACATTGCTCGCCCTCCTGTAATTGCACTTGCGAAGAACCGGCTCAATTTTTCGACTTGTCACGAACGATATGGTTTCGGATTTAGTGTTTAAGAAAAAGATTTTATCCGTTATCCGACTTGGTAACGGTACGGGATATGCTTCAATGAATGGGTAATACGGCAGGGGTCGGCAACCTTTTGAATCGGAAGAGTCAAAAATTACAATTTACAAAATTTCAAAGTTATTAAAGAGCCACGAAACTTTTTCTTGCCAACGATAAATAGTACTCGCATAAATAAAGTTTTTTGATAAAAAAAAGTAATCTATTTATTCATATATAAGTAGTGTTTTTCACAACAAATTAGATAATATATACAGGGTGAGTCAATGACCTTGCACCAAACTGAAACCACGTATTTTGGGGGTCAATAGAAGCCTAAAAGTCCCGGAACACAAAGTTGAAATCTCAACCCTTTCGGAATTACAGGGGGTTGAAATTTTAAGTTTTAAAAAATCATATCTTCCGACAGGATAATACTAGAGTCACGGGTCTTTTTCTAGAATGTGTGGGAGGGCCCGAGGTACCTGGAAAAAAATATAAACGACGTGAAAATTATTATTAAGCCACATTATTATTGATTTTCTCTAAACGGGCAAATTTCACGTTCATAGAAGAACTACAAGAAAATCAATAATAATGTGGCTTAATAATAATTTTCACATCGTTTCTATTTTTTTCCAGGTACCTCGGGCCCTCCCACACATTCTAGAAAAAGACCCGTGACTCTAGTATTATCCTGTCGGAAGATATGATTTTTTAAAATTTAAAATTTCAACCCCCTGTAATTCCGAAAGGGTTGAGATTTCAACTTTGTGTTCCGGGACTTTTAGGCTTCTATTGACCCCCAAAATACGTGGTTTCAGTTTGGTGCAAGGTCACTGACTCACCCTGTATATGGTATTACTGGATAATTACTTATTATTTAAGAAAGAAAATTGAAACAATTAAACATATATTTACAACACTAACTTGTACTTCCATAACAAACAATTGAGCAAACAAATTCAATGGGAGCGTTGGCTTTGCATGGTTTTAGAAAGTTTGGATAAATTTGGCTCAAAACTTGTTGTTTTAAGTTTCAAACAAGACTCTAAATTTTCATTTGTTAGTTGGCTTTTTACTTTACTTTTAATTATATAAAATAAATAATATTTGCGTATGGAACTAAAGAGCCGCAGGTTGCCGACCACTGCTCTAGGGCAACTAGAAAGTTTTCCGCGGGTCAGTAGACACTGTTAAACACTTTTATTTTTGGACAGTCAGAATACAATGATTGTACAGAGTTCGTAGTCGGGTCTAAAAAGCCTCGCGCGTCGTTAGCGCGCCCCATCTTATAGGTAAAAAGATGCTGATCTAAGCATTTTATGTTTGGTGCTGTTTAGGCGTCCGTGACAGACTCAAACGTTCTGCGATCTGCCCAGTTTCAACTGCCACGGACGTCTGTCGCGCGAGAGACATAAGAATTCGATGGTTCGAAGGAAAGCAACGAATCGTTGGATTTTAGTGGCAATTTCCTTCGGATATATCCCTGCCAGGAATACATATGGCTGACCAGTTACTCGCTATGCATATATTAAACGATGCGATGCGTTGCGTTCCACGTTCTGATCTCGACTAGCGTAGATCCTTTAAAGTCAACATTCTTCTTCTCGCGACTTCTCCCTCTTGCATCCTTCTCTTTCTCAAGCTTTTCCCGCACCGATAGAAATACCGAGCGTCTTACCACCCCCCTGCAATTCGAATCTCACAGTAGCTTGCTTGGTATTTTGACAAAGGTTCCGGTCGACTTTAAACTGAAAGATATTCCCTTTGTCCTAGCAGTGCTACTTACCTCGCTCACCAGGAACTCATTCCTTCCACTGTCTCCCGTGGATTCGGAATGGGCTAAAGTTATATATATGAAATTGATGAGCTTCGAGAGAGAGAGAGAGAGAGAGAGAGAGAGAGAGAGAGAAATGTTCTTTCCAATTTTCGATACGGCTAGCTACGAGTCAGAGTCAGAAGGTAGTGTTTGGATTAGTCCCGCATTTCGCGATTCGTCATCTGCCTCGGCAATTATTGCATTAGCGTGTCACTGTTACTAAGATAAATTACTGCAGTCCAGCCGTATTTGATGGCAAATATGACAGGTTTGACGTTCATGCGCCTCTAATGATTCGCCGCACTATGTGACATGGTTAACTCGGCTCCACCTGCAGACGAGGGCTTTAAACATTTGCCTGATATCCGTAACAGTTGGATTGCAGCGCACACAGGCTTTAGCCGCTTGCTGCGCCATCGGTAGCGTGTATTTTCCCGGAAACCATTGTGTATCTGTCAAGCACCGTTTGATAGGGCGTTCTATTATCATCGTTTCTAATGGATTACTCGGTTGCAGTGGCAAGTGCAACGTAGTGGAAGAGAGAAGGGGATGAAAGGGAAAGGCAAGAGGAAAGGTGTAAGAGTCCAGCAGCAACCAATTAAAAGGAGTACACCTGTTACACGAGTTCGAGCAAAGGGTTCGAAGCTTTCTTGAAAGCCGTGCCTTCCGCAAGCGATTTATGACCGTGGTGGAGCCATAAAAAAAGGATCCAAGGTTCAATTGGACGTTTGATCGCTGAATTCCCTAGTGGCGGCGCGCGAGGGTATTTTAATTAAGTATTTATCTTGGGAATCACGCGCTCACGATCCAACCGAGATCGTGCGATTGCGCCGTCTTCCCGACTCGTCAGTCTCCCGCGCGGCCAATAAAATTTCGTGCCTCCGTTCGGTATTCGTGTCGACACCTAAATTACAGTTAAAAAGCCACTCGACAAGCCGCCGGCTCGTAGGAATTAGGTAATCTTAATTAGAACTCGCATCGGAAGATACTGTCGCGACACTCATTTTGAGGTTTTAATAAAGGGGATAGATCGGATTCTTGATCCTTCCGAATGAATTTTTATTTCGCCCAGACAACTATACAGGGTGAGTCAATGATTCGTGGAACGATTTTAACCAGATATCGAACCTGGGATTGAGCATCTCTACCGAAAAAATTTTCGATGATTTATCCTGACTTCATTTTGAAGAAAACTAAACTTTTGATGATTGGATGTTTATTAAGGTACATCACAGAATGATTGTGATTTTTTTCAGGTAGCATATGATGTACATCTTCGTATTGAAACTGCATGCTCGAGCAAGAAAAATGAATAATAATGTGAGTTAATAATAATTTTAATATCGTTTCTATTTTTTTTTATATAGCACCGGTCCTTCCACAAGTTCTGGAACAAACCTCGTGTCTCTCGCATTATCAGATCGCGAGATACGAATTTTTAAACGTTAAATTTTTAGGGGTTGATATCCACGAAAGGGTTGAGATTTCGGCATTTTTGTACAGGACTTTTCTACTTAGATTGTCACGTAGAATACGTGATTTAAGTTTGGTCACAAGTCACTGAATCACCCTGTATATTATAGAACCACTATACTCTCGGTCCGTAAAATGACGGGACGACATGCTTGTTCCACTCGAGTCTGAAATTCATTTTTCTTTCCACCCATATATTTCGGCGTAATTAGCAATTTCACTTTCGCACGGTGAATACTAGCGCGTCGGGTTCGCGCGGTCGCGTACCCGGTGGCGATAAGAAAATGACGTTAACACCGCGCTCCCTGCGGAATTTCAACGGGGCCGTAATGAAATGTAAACGTTTATCTGGCCGTAAATACGTCCGAACGATTTTGCACCGTGTACAAAGAGAATAGAGAGACGCGTAGAGGGACTGTGTGGGTACATCGGCTTAAGGAAGAAGTAGACACGGAGGGTTTCACTTTTATCTCTATGACTATGGGATTCTCTTTCCTAGTGTTGATGCTCGCGAATTCGTTTTTCTATCCTCCTCGCACTACCTATACATCCGATCTCGTCGAATCGCAGTCAGAATCGCGCTTGAAATTGCTCGTTTCGAGCCACTTTACTCGAAGGCGCTGTGCTTTGCAGATGCAGCTCTTTTTTTTCTATTTCGTCGCTTGAAATTTCTCGCCTCGACGCGAAAACCCTACGCGATGGCAGTGTCAGAGAGTTTAAATAGAGCTAGAATTAATACGAATTATCCTCGAGCACTCTGTAAATTATCATATATATCTGCCAGTCTGCAGAGCACCAGGAGTAAGCTCCCGAGTTTAAGTTTCGACTCTCCGAGGAACGGCGTCAAGAATGCTTTAAAGTTTTTAATTTTGAAGGACACCCGCCAGGCAGGAAGGCAGAAAGCGGCCTTAAGGTGCGAGGATTACTTCCATTTAGCATAAAAATCCACGCTGTCTTATTTATCGTAGCTCGTTTATTCCCTCGCTCGTACACAAGTAGATGTAATCTTGAGCTCGACAGAAAAATGCCAGAATCCTCGCGGCATTTTTCGAGCCCTTAATCATCTTTCAAACTACCCTAGGTCACCAGTGGTACTCGTTGCTTTCAGTGGAGTCCCGTAGTCATCGACATGGCAATTTCTTCCGTTTCCTTTCCAATGAATCCATCCATCGGTGGTTTTTGCTCGTCGTATGCGAGTAATATCGTCGGTAGTTACCACGATCCTCGTTTGCGCAACCCTCTTTCTCTCTCTTCCGACCCTTTCGTCATTCATCGCGAAGAGCGAGAGCCGAGGGCAGGCACTTTGCGCCAATAAAGAACCGATGACATAATTTTCCGCAGTGAACATGATTATTGCTCGTAAAACCACCATGTCATGAGTCGTTCTCGCGTGTGTTTTTCTCTGCTCGATGTAACATCGGTACGGCAATTGCCGCGAATAAAACGAGTCATAGAAGAGAGGAAGAAGTAGCGAAGCCCCATCTTTATGCGCCTGTATTAACGTCTTTCGTTCGCTTTGACCGAATTTGCATTTTGATCGCGAGCCTATCTCGAAAGTTGGTCATAATTGATAAAGGAAGTATCTCAATGAACCGCTACTGTAAATTCATTAAAGCCACGCTGACTGTGGGATACAAGTTTTATCCGGCGATTCGTTTGGAGTTCGTCAAGTTACCTCGGTGTAAATGAAACTCACGCTACAACTACCGTTCTCACCCTCGTGCATTTGCTGGTCGATTTTCTCCGAGCTGGAAGGTATTTACGCACGCGAGTACGGGGAGTACCGGCGTAAGCCGAGCTGTAATTGGGAAGTAGACAGGGAGCACGTAACATATAATACTTATAATTCTGTCATATTTCGCGTCGTAATCACTCGAGCGGCTTGGAACACTATTTGCGTAGAGTCTCACAAGCGTAATGGATCGTACGGTGGTTGAGCCTCCTCACAAATTCCAGGGCTTCCGGCCGAATTTTCTGCAAAGCCGCCCAGAGACCGACGCTAGTAATCACATTGCCAGTCGGTTCGGCTGGTAGCAGCTACTACTATTCCCAAGAGCGAGTGGACGATCTTTAGTAGAATTTCGTGGGAACCTGTTTCGCTCCTCGGTCTACCTGTTCAGAAGACCTGCGCGAGGTTATCGACCCTCAGTCCCGCGGGTATATCCCTCTAACTCTGATCTATTTATTTCCGGATCTTCCGACGTCCTCGTCCGAACTTTTAATGTCTACGGATTGGTGTGGCAAGCGACACTTTGCACGTGTCCACATTCTCCTTTTTCCACAAAATTCGAAACGACATTCGATGTATCTCCATTACAGGTGGGTGATGTCAGTAACGATTCCAATAACGAATGTAGAATTATTAGTTACGCGCGTTTCGCACCGTTCTCGTTGGTTGTCTCTGGTGGTAATGGTAAATGGGCTGCGTTTAAGTCGAATTGCTCTGACGCTATTAAACCAAAGCGTCTACATGTACACACCGTTTAATGCATTCCAATGACAATGTTCGAACGGTTTGCCCTCGGGTGGAGTTGCGACTCTCCACTGGCTTTAATTGGCGACCTTAAAAGCCGCTGTTCACGATCCACGGGTTTCTCAAGACCCAAGTAAACTTGGTCGACTCCCCCTTGGTTTTCGAAGGAAGCACCGTCGAGCCAAAGTGCGCCGCGCAAAGTACGTGGAACTTTATTAAGGGTAAATTCAGTTTTACGATACCGCGAACTAACAATAAGTTAAATGTGTAACACCAGTTGCCGACTGTTCCTCTTGGTACGTAATATTGTTATAAGAAAAGAAGTTAACGACGAACGAGATTCTACGAATATCTCTACTTCACCGGTGACTTAATAGAATTTAGGTCGCCGTAATTAACCGTGGGTCTATGCTCACGAGAGATACGCAGTACTTACCTCTCGCACGCGAAAAATACGCACTCGTACCCATGGGCCCTGTATTCTACGCGCATACAGCCGTAAGGACGTTATGCGCGAACTGGTTAATTAAGTCTAATAGAGATTCCAGACGCGGCGGTAATACTAAACTAACGAGTTTAAATATCGCGAGAGACTGATGATTCAACGAGAGACAATGGGAGTCTTTGGGACCAGGGTCGATATCGTAAGATTAACAGTCGGAACGGCGAATAGTTGAATAGGGAGGAGAAAACCGGAGCTGATTATACTACAAATTTTTTAGGATTTATCCTGACCACATTTTGAAGAAAATTAAAATAACTAAGATTAATAATAAATGAGATAAATAAAATGATTTTAAAATAAAAGAAAATTAGAAAACTGTATGCTCGAGCAAGAAAAATGAATAATAATGCGACTTAATAATAATTTTTACATCCTTTCTATTTTTTTCCAGATTGCTCCGGCCCTCCCCTACATTCTAGAAAAAGACTCGTGCCTCTCACGTTTTCCAGTTCGGAGATATAAATTTTTAACTAATTCAACATTCAGGTGCTCGTATCTCCGAAAGGGTTGAGGTTTCAACTTTTTGTTACAGGACTTTTAGGCTTCTACTGACCCCCAAAATACGTGATTTGAGTTTGGTCACAAGTCACAGAATCACCCAGTATATTTACTGAACGACATAGGAACACAAAATTTTCCAGATTTTTCTCTTCCTATTTAGGGTCGTGCATTTATATAACAATATGTATATTGTAAATTTTACGATTTATTCGACTAACTCATCTGACTGTAATACATTATATCGTTGATTGAGCGAGGGTGGGAAACGAGAAAAGTAGAGAGCATGGAATTGAATTTTTCATAGTAGTAAATGCCTTATGATTGCCTTTGTCGTCTTCTATTTCGACGTTAATAAAGTCGAAAATGTACAAAAGGTACGAAGCGTTTCATCCGGACAAAGGCTCAATCCAGCTGAAAATTGATCGAGTTTCGCTGGTTGACTGTTAACGTGAAAGGAACGAGGCAGTTTGAAATCGAACCGAGTAACTATTCCACTAGTATAAGTAGTGCGCTAAGGCGTCTTGACTAGAAGGTCCAAGCGTAGAATCGTAAAGTCAACCTTATGCTTCTCTGTACCTGAACGTCAAAGAGTCCTCGAGAGATCTATAGACACATTTGAAGATGAGTTCGAAAGTTTGCCCGAGGCGACCGGACCTCGCCAGTAGCCGAGCAATCATTTTCAGCGATGGGGGCATCGTAGGATTGAATCGCACTGGTATCGGTCCGCGTATTCACTCGAACCCACTATTCTATGATTAGGCTATTTATCTTTCGAGGACGTTACACGCTCTCCTTACCGTGCTGCAGCGAGCAATCTAATCCGATCGCAATGAGGGAGTGTTCCCTCACGAGAGAAAGAGCGCGAGTGCCAACGATCTTTACCTCCTTGGAAATACCGGTTCCCGTTCGATCACCGAAGTCAAGTAAGGGTTGGGTGTGATTAGTGTGGGCTTTACAACATATGTGAAAATCATTGAAATCCGTTGTGAGCCATCTTTCTAAACAATTACCTTGTAAAGTTCTGCCAATTGCAGGGATTAAACCGTTAGCCAAATCTTTTGTCAACGATGCGATAAAAAGAAAAACGCCAACGGTCTTTGCGTCCTTGGAAATACCGGTTCCCGTTCGATCACCGAAGTCAAGCAAGGGTTGGGTGTGATTAGTACTTGGATGAGTGACATCCGAGAGGATGTTGTTTCACCCGTCTTACTGTTGCGCACATAGTGTTTCGGATCCCACTTAAAACAGTAGGTCCTAGGGCACATGACCTTAGCAGTCGGTCCCGAAAAATAAAAACAAACAAACAACAAGAGCGCGAGTTTGCGATTGTATCTTTCATTCGGGTTGACCGCGTTTAATTTGATCCTCGGTGATGGGTGAGTCTCTCAATCGGCTCTATGACGATATTATCGACTGCACATGGCCCAATGGGAAACCACCATAAACAGAAGGATAGATAGACAGATAGATATAGAAAGGATATGGTTGGTTTCGAGTCACCGGTGGTGGAGGTCTGCTTGACCAACGCACGGAATGACGAGCGGGTAACCGATTTTCCGTGTTATTGCTCGAAGAGCTCGGGTGCGCGCTATCAGCAATCGCCATTTGCGCTGTCGGAGAAACTGCCTTATCGCGGTACAGCGTACTTTCCCTCCACACAAAGCTCACACCGTTCGCGAGCTAGTGAGCACACAGGTCACCTTGCTCGTGCGCACGTAAAGTTAGTTGACACTCGCATTACAGATAGGACTTTACATTCGAACAGTGGAAGCGGCCGTGCTGCGGAACTCTGCCGCGAGTTTTGCTTGCGCGCCCGCCGAGTTCCACCTCGGGGCTTCGAAGGTATCAGCTCGGACTAGTTTCATTATAGAGCGGATACGTCAGGCTCGCCGTCTGCTCCTCGAGAAAGTTTTACGGGATCGCAACCGGTAGGCAGACCGAATCAAATTAATTCCGATTGTTTTCCACTGGATGACTCGTAACAAAGAGCAATCTGTCGCGAGAATCGATATTTCATATTTTTCGCTGTAACGACGAACCGCAATCCCACGAACGAGCGCATTATCGTTGCCCCGAGGAAATCGGGTGGTATTTTTTTTTTAAAAATAGAAGAAGAAAGCCACTGCAAAATTATTTGTCGGTTCGAGCAGTTCATTAGTATAACACCCTTCCGGCGAATTGGCGAGAACATCAGTCGCATTTTCATAATGCCGCAGATCGCGAAACGATAACCGGCTAGTTCACGTCCCTTGTCAGCGACTGTCCTCTGGGAGAGCAGGGTTTTTGGGTCGCTTTGTTTCACTGCGCGCAATCAGCTTCGACTTCGCGGCTCGCTGGCTCTCGTCGAACTTCCGTTCCCGATAAATACGCCCTTGGTCGCGGAATAATAAAAGCCATCGGGACAGAGGTGATGGGGAGAAGGCGCGCGATAAAAGTAGGGAAAAATCCATTCCACACTTACAGTTTACGACATTACGAGGAAATAGCATTGCAGCCAGCTTCATCTTCCTTTCTCCGCTCGCTTCCGGCATTCTTTCTCCTTTAGCTTATCAGCCCGATGCACCCCGATGCACCACCTGCAACGGATAATACAGAAACGCGACCACCATCGGTAGAAGCATCCTATTTCACGCAAAGTATAATCGTACAATTACGCTTATTGTTAGACAAATACCCAATATCCCGGCTCGCATGCGCCTGTCGCATAGAAAGCAGCTTAAATTATGGCTCGCAGTCGGTACCCGTGGTCAGGAATACTACCGCAATCTAAATCAACTGCCGGAGCCTGCCAGGCGCGAGAACGTAAATAAACAGAGCTCACGCGATCGTTGTACATATAAAAAGCTGTTACGCGGTATTGTTACGTGTCGCCGCGAAGCTTCTCCAAGCACAGTTTCGGCGCCGAGTCCTTTTGTCCTTTGTCACGAGGAGTTAGCGAGGGTCGAGTCGTGTCAGGAGTAACAGGTCGTTTGGTATACTTTATAGGTGTACGCGTGTCGATGCCGGTAGGTCGTTACGCGCCGGTCCTGTGCTGTGTGGCTCCTTCCGAACCCGTAATCATCGGGCAGCATCTATTCGGAGTCGGTCGGCTTACGAGAGGAGGAGGAGGAGTGGTAGTGGGTAGGAATAGTGTGGTATGAGGTGTGTAGGTGAGCCTGCGGGTTGAATCCACGGCTGCTGCTGTTCCTACCGTTGGGAAGGGACAGCCGACGGTTATCAGGGACCATCCCGACAATAAATACGCTCGCTTCTGGTGCTCCCGGCTCGACTATGAAGTTGTTCCCTCCTCTCAGTTTCTCTCTCTCTCTCTCTCTCTCTCTCTCTCTCTCTCTCTTTCTTGCTGTCTCCCTTACTCTCTCCTCCTCTCGTTAACTCAAGACTGCTGCCGCCGACCTTACAGCACGTCGTCGAAAACCACCGAACGGAAAGTTCTTGAGAGATGGAACGACTACTACGCGGCGCGCTGCACCGCTACCATCACCAGCAGCCACTACTAATGAGCGCGAGGTAAGAAATTTCGACGGTGAAATCCGTCGAACGAGCAATTTACGATAATATCGGTCGGCGGACTCGGTCTTCTCGCGGCTAATGGAATTTCTGAAAGCGAGATTATCATCAAAGATCGCACCCGATGGGCTTCGATATTGAGTGGAACGCTGCTAATTGCAGGATCGTTTACGTGTTACGCGGGTAGATCTGTTCCGTTTGATAGACTTAATACCTATTCGGCGAAACATCTCTCAGGATGACTGTTAGCGGCTTTGAAGGTATGGTTGGTTCGAATGAGGGCTTGTCAGGTCTGCTTTGATAGGCGCTGACCGAAAGCCGAGAAGGATTGTTATTTCAGGGTCGTTATAATACTATGGGCCTCCTTTGATTCTCGACATGTCGACTTTATTATTTGTTGGCCGAGCGACTGGTAGCTCCGGTGTCGCTTCTTTGAACTAGCATGTTCCTCAAGGAATTATAAATATCGCTATTAACCGATACGTACCGTGCTCCTGCTGCGTGACAGGTTCGTTCGCGTACGTTTCACCATTCCACGATAATTTCATTTATTCAGGTTTCACGCGGCGTGGCGCACGATAATCCAAGCGAAATAGCGTTGAATACTTTGCGCTTAGCTTATGCTTGCATTATCGCTTTCTTAAACGTTCCGCAGAAGCAAAAGAACGAACATTTGCGCTACGGGTTCGCCCGCGTACAACCACATTCGAGCAGGATACGTACCGCCCCCCGGATACAAAGCAATTGCACGCTGCCCCAATTTGACTTTACCATGAGTCTGCAAATTGCACCAATTCCGGCCGGCTGTGCAAATGAAAATATATTCGCGAATTCTGGGTGGATGCAGGAAAAAAAATGTATCCGCATTGCGAGGATAACTGTGGGAGAGGTGACGACACCTCAGATCAGTTGCTGACGGTTGCTAACGAGGGGTCGATTGTCCGTCGTTTCGCAATTTGGCCGTGAAAACAGTTGGCCTCGCGGAAAGAAGGACACGGTGCCCTAGAGTGCTCGACGTTGCGAATGCAGGGGGGCGACGGGGGCCACCTAAGAGAAACGAGCCGCGTTTCATTTTTCGCCTCCCCCTCGCCGAGCGAAAATTTACATCTCCGGCAGAAGCATTTAATCAGCTGGTGCCCAGGGCGAAATGGAATTTGGTGGTGCTTTAGAGAGCAGGGGGAGGGGGGGACTGAACGAGCCAGAGCAGTGCGGCGCGGCGGACGAAGGTGGAAACTGGGCTTACTAGCGGAGGATGTGGGGGGAAGAGAGATGCACGGTGGATACGCGAATGCGAAAGGGGTATAGAGGATGGGAGAGGGTGAGAGTAGGTGGAAGAGAGACCGCGAACATTGCGATGAACATTGGCGGCGCTGGCCCGTGGATATTCGAGCCTGCCGGTAGCCAGTAGCACTCAGCAGCTTTGTTGAATTTCACGCCATTTGGCTAAATGGGGAGCAGATCAAACAGTCCCGATATTTTGTAGACCCATCCTGGCATTTCCGTGACGCAGCCGCGTTCTATCCGCATCCCATCCGCATCCCATCCTCATCCAATCCTCGTCCCATCCTCCGCATGCACTGTCACCGATGGCAGTGGGCGAGCCAACGCATCGTGACTCCAATAGCAACACATCCCACGTAGTAGACACCACACAGACGACCGTTCATCGGGTCGCGCGCGCTTCGTTTGCGCGCGCTTCATTCCGCCTCTCTTTCTCTCGGTGCAATTCGCACTCATTCTTTGCGCGCCAGCTGCTCCCGTGCTTTCCTCGTTGGTGGCACGGTGGTGTATACCTCCCCCTCAACTAGGGGCGTCTCGCTTCACCGTTCCGTTCCGTTCCGCTCCGATCACCACTCGGATGCTGGAAAACCTTTTCGAGTCGATGGAGTGACGTCCGGGCAGCCCCGGACCGCTCATAATTACTCGCACCCTCTCTTCGGGCGCGATTGAAGCCAATCTACAATCAACACGTCGGCAAATAATAGCGGCGCGATTTTGTGGCGAGAACACTGTATGTGCACGCGCGCAAGTTTGTTCCACTACTCGCGTATGTGTACGTCTGTACGTCTATGGAACCGTGTGTAGACGCGTGGGGATGAGAACCGTCACCCCTGGTTTAACCCCCCTTTTCTCTGCAACCCCTTTTCCTTCGGCCCTTCTTCTTACGGTTTGCGCCAACCCCCCCGGAAGCTCGTTATTGCAATAAACGGACGGCGTTACGAGCGTGACGCTGATCGAAGGTCGATTTAAGATTGCTGCTGATTAATACTGGTACGTGTGGTTCGAGTTCTACACCTCGAGAGTTAGTCTTTACCCGGTTTTGTTGCGTTTTACCGGTACTCGAGGACTCGCGAATACCTGGCAACTGGCCGAACCTTCCCCTTCCGCGTCATAAATCGAGCGGCATCGTTGCGCCCGATAATTGTGTTACCTATCGAATGATTATGTTAATATAATTTTCCGTTCCGCGTCATTTGAGCGCTCCACGGCTAATGCGTATTAGCGCGGCTCGTTAGCTCGTAGAATTGCTTTTAGAGCTGCGCCGGAATTCGGGGAGAAGGAAAATGTTAAATTCGTCGATTGGAATTATCGGGACCGAGTGCTTCTATACAGAAATATGTAGAAAGAAAGAAAGAAAGAAAGAAAGAGAATGAACTCATGTCTGTTTTTATGGACTCTGAAATGATGATATTATTACGAGACAGCGGCAGTGGCCTCTAGAGTCGAAGGGGAGACCCGAACACACCGATACATTCAGCCCTTATTATCCCTGTCCTTTTGAATTCGCCGCACGTGCATTCATGTGTCATCCTCGAAAGCGAACCATGGGAATGATCGGTTCGTCCGGCAATCGACGGTGCCCTAAAACTTACCTGTGGATTTCCGTAACTAATGAGCCGTCAAGTAGCATACTAAACGGCAATCTCTTTCGGTGAAACGATGAATATTAATTCCCGTGGATCGAGGGGGCGAATGGAAAGGGAAGCCAATGCTCCCATCGAGTTCTTTCCCATAAATCAGAAATATCACTGGCCGCGCCCTGCTCGCTCCGGAATTATCTCGATAACGAGCGTCACAATGAAATCGACCACAGCGATTCGTCAACGAGAAGAGGAGAGGGGATGAGGAACCAGTACACCATTCGGGACCGAGTATCACGGCGATCGTTCGAAAAGCCTCGCTTGGAATTCCTCTCAATCACTCCTCGTTCACCGATGGGGAACGATGCATTTACGATTTTCCCTAATTAAATGGTTTCGTAGTTACCTTACTAATAAGGCAGCTAACAGTAAAATTGATGGGCGCTCGGATAATTATCATTAAGACGTTGCGCGATGTGGGGTTCGGCTATTCGGTTGATGTCGTTGTCGCCCGAATACTGACGCGTTCCGGTCGCTTCTCTCCTCCTCCTCCCCCCCCCCCCTTTGCTCCCCCCTCAAACCAGGGGTTCAGGTTTGCCCTGCCAAAATCGATGGAACGTAAACTGCTAAGCTACTTTGCTCTAAACTCATTATAAAGGATAATAGCTCGCAGGTTCGCCTAGTCAAAACTTGAATTATGGGGTATCCTGGGAGCATTGATAGGATTATATCTTGCCTTTCCGGTAATAAGACATTATGCATTCCGTTACTTGTTAAACCCTGTCCGCTCCAACGGATCAGAGCGCGAGGATCATTAGCTCGGTGTTGCTTCCGCGTACATGCGATAAGATATCCAACGAAAGATTCAGCCCACCTTAAAGGTCCGAACTCATCGGATGATTCCATGGTACCCTTGTTACAGCGGCAGCGCTTTGCGTTATCAGTTTCGTGCGCGATAGCTTTAAACTGGTTTAGGAGCAGCCTGATTAGCATATTACCACCTGTCCGTTCTTCGTGTTTCAGCCGACTGCTCACGTGGAACGTATTAGCGGTGGAACCTCGTGGGGTACGACAAACCCCAGCTAGACCATGAGTCGTTTTCCTGCGATAGGGAAAATCGGACTTTATCTTCGTTCGTGAGGCAACGTAAAGTGTATTGCAGTCACGTCGCACCGTGAGCAAGCAATACTGACGTAACTGCAATTTCTAGCTGTATGAAATAATAAGCGATGAAAAATCTAACCGACGCGGAAAATCATTTCACTGAACATTCGTTGGAAATTCTTTTATACTATAGATATTGTGGTAGTTGAGGTGTGAAGAGGGAAGGGGTGCAAAGTTCATAGAAAAAAGAACCTGCGATCTACTCATAGATGCTGCGAATGCTCGCGTTGAGCGATAGAATTTTGATTAAGGACCATGGCATGCTTGCCTTTACGATGTATCCGCGCACAAAGTCACTTGATTATTAATGGTACCAGAGCGACGATAGAACGATGGCAGAATAGGTAGATAACGGCGGTTTAGGAGCTGGCATCCTACTAGTAACACATCGGTTCAGTGTTCGGAGACTTGGCTCATGAAATGCGTGCTGGACTAGGCTTTGGATCGCGAAACACGAGCCGTATCCACCTATTTTCCTCCAATTCGGATATTGGAATTCAAGTCGAAAATATGGAAGCGAATGGGCTCACCTCGGTTTCGAGAAAATGGGTAAAATTGGTAGAAGTAATGGAAACTGTTTGAAATTGTTGATGGTCTCAGGAGAGCTCAATGGTCGTAAAATGATGACGGAACGCGGATGAAATAGATTGATAACAGGGGAACAGTGAGTGAATCGGTAGTAATTCATCGAAAGAGCATATTGGTAGCCGCCACTATCAATTTCATACTTACTTTTCATTACAGACTCCAGTCTAATATTTGCTCTACTACAATTCAGACCGTTCGATTTTCCTCGCTCTTCAAAGGTCGGGAATGGGAAGGAGATATTCTGGGATTTCTGAGAAAAATACCAACTTTGGAAACAGTCGCCAACAATTCTTTAGATGCATTTATGATTCCCAACTGTGCTTAGAACAGCCTTGCGATGTTTAAACAAGCACACTAGAGAAACTCGAGTGTTCAACGATAAGCTAAAGTAAGCTTACTGGAATAGTTCTTTTTCAAGATTCAAGAAGGCGGGTCATTAGTCTCGGACCGGCGTTCCACTTTGCTGCTCGGCTATCAATCATACACTCGTACGAACAATAAATATTCTAATGAGCACGTGAACCAACTAACAAATAGCTTGCTGCCAATCAACGCTGCATTAATATCAAATTAATCCACATACACACACATTGGAAAGAATCTTGATTATTCTCTTTCAAGAGTCGTAATTCAAGAGTCAAAGAGACCTATCTCCCACATTAGATATCAGCGAACGTTGTAATCTAGTGAAGGAAGATTTAACGATTGTGTACATCTCAGACCGTAACCACTGCTCTCTCTCTCCAATGTTTACCTTTGTCCTTTCGTTCCGAGACGTCCCAGAGGTTTCGCAAGTTAAATCTATCGTGGTGCGGACGTCCTTACGAGGGCAGAATCCATCCGAGGAGAGAGTCTCGCTACCTTAATTGTCGGTCGGGGTCAATAAATTAACGGATATCCAAATGAAGCTCTTTGGAGTCCGATCGAAAGGGGATCCGCGCAATTCTCCTTTACGTCGGGTTCCTACAAGGTCGTCCGTCTCAAGCCGTTTGTAAAGCAGGCTCCCTCATGTCAGCCTATCACTCCGATCGGCTAGTCCGCGATACTCTTAAGATTCCTTAATTAAACGATCTGACAGCTACATTACTAACATCCGACTTATCTCGCCGATCGATCAGTAAAGAATCACCGGCCGCCGTGGAGCGCATCCCCCTTTTTTTTCATTCACGTGAATCGGTCCCAGGTTGAAAAAAACCTCTGTAAAAACGAGCGATCGGTTCCTCTTTTACAACTGTCGTCCGTCTTCAACCCTCTTCTCCCGATGTCTCTTCTTCCAGTGGTCGGCGTCTTTCAATGGGGCGATGCGCAGTTCTTCTTACACCCTTGAAACAAAATATGCGCAGGAAATACCTGTTGCGCAGATAACCAGAATTTATCATATTTAATTTAGGATACGGTGAGTGCATCTTACGTTATTAATTGAAGTTCGATTCTGCTTTGAAATACGGCCTCTGGGTCTTTCGACTCCCTAGTTTGCTGGCTCTGACGTTGAACGAGCTGGTTACGGATCGGTGAGTTCGATAACGCTTGACTCGTGATCGCACCGTGTCGCGCTTACCAATGACAATGTGCATTACCCTGTGATTAGCGGAAGAAGATTAATGGGGGTGGAAGCCTGTTAACTCGAGCCCGCTGGTGCCGCGAGCGGTTTTATTTTATTAGAACGATTCCCGGTGTCATCGGTGAAACGAGAACGCATCACTAGGGAATTTAGTTAGTAAGATCGAACTCGATTTTTCGAGCTGCCTCGCCGCCTCGCGAAACACAATACATATATGTACATATATATATATATACATCGCGGCGGATGAGTACTGGTACAGTCGAGGGGTTGCGAAAAAATCGGGGTTAGCTCTTTGCGCTGCTGGTCAATACACCGGTCACTCTCGCAGGAATGCGGCCGCGATGGTAACTGGCAGATTCATTGTTTCGACATTTTTCATCATATATATTTTTAATTGACACTCGAGAATTGGCTGCGAAGCACGCGCAGAATGACACCGACTGCGTGTTTTTGCTGTGCGCAGCTTCGACACCAATTACGGGAGAACGTAACCGAGTGTGCGTACGATGAAAACATTTTATTTGCGTTTGATAAAATCGGTTATGAAAGGCAAAAGAGTTGAGCACGGCATCGTGTTGAATCGCTATCCAGGCGAGAGAGAGAGAAAGAGAGGGATATGATAGTGCGAGAGAAAGAGAGGAATACTAGAAGAGGATTTTTGGTGGAGAGTTAAAAATTCGCTCGTGACAATGTTTGTGTTTCACTTGTCGGACTTGTGGAATTAGCGTAATGCACGTTTCCTTAGCCATTTTATTTTTCGGATTTATATCCCGCTACGCGAACACGCATACTATCCCTTATCATCCCGATCCGATTGATTCCACCGCTCTTCGTCGCGCCACGAAAAACACTTGTGCAAGTTGGGAATGTGATCGAATCGAGAGGAGATTAATCGAAAGCACCGAGTGAAATCAGAACAAATTAAACATAAATTTCAATCGTATTACTGTTGTCCGCTGAAATGGTCGAGTAGAGGACATGGGATATGCGAGAAGAGCCAACGCGACGGCTGACAGAGACGGAAAGAGAAAGAAAGTCAGTGGAAAAACGCGATATCGGAGCCGGTTACATACTTTGCTGGTTTCAGCGGAAACCGCAAAATTTCTCTGGTATTAAACCGAAGCACGTTTCTTATCATGCGACCATATTCACCGATGCTCCCATAACGCATCTGCCGAGCCAGCTAGTTTCGTACGAAAACAGATCTGCGACACTATTTTCAAGCTCCATTCTTTTGGTTTCGCTCCCATGATCCCCACTATCTTTCGAGAATGCGAATCATATCTCCCGCGCACCTTCTTTTCTACCCTTCCTTTTTTTCTCTGACTTTTAGCTTTAATAAAATTCTTCAGCGTGAGAGTGAAGTCAATATACATACACTGGATGGTATACGCGACTCTCTTCAAACGAGATGATCGGCTCTTCGAACGGTTCTGATCCTCCAAGTCCATATCTCGGATTCCATTCAAATTCGCTCTCGGGAGATTCGGGTCCGTAAAATGTCGATGCGCCGATAAATCACTCGATTCGAGTCACGTAGTTAAGGTGCCGCACCGCGCGGTATCGTTAATAATACGCGGCGCAATCTCGCGCCGCTCGAAGAAAAACTGTGTGCCGCGGCCGAGTTCTAGAGAAGGAGGAGGTAATCATGAGGAGGAGGGGGAGGAGAAGGATGAGGATGCCGTAGCCGGTCCTCTTTCCGGCGAATCGCCTAAGGGTTACCCCGATGCACACCGCGCGCTCTCGATCTTAACCGACGTTGTTTGGGATCTTAACACGCGATTTCGTCCCGCGAACCGGTCTAACGAGGCCGCGTAAACATAATTGTACGGCGATTGCCCTGCGTGCCGTGCCCTTTCATTGTTGGAGGCTCGTTCGCCTGGTGGTTTAGCCACACGTATCTCTAGCATAGGGGTCGAAATTCGCTTGGTGTAAATATGCACGCCCACCTTTTCGCCTTTCGGCTGAACGTGTGGACCCATTTCGGTCCCATTCCAGCCTCGTGACTTAGCGTCGCACACCAAGTCATGCCACGCGATGGTGGCGTTCGTTCGATCCGAGCTACCCGATAAAATAACAGAATAATCCTTGGGTATATCTTCGGTACTCTGCCACTGGCATGCCGCGCCAGTGGCACATTCAATTCTACGGAATCTCGTATCATCTGATATACACTTAATCCCTCGAGTGGAACGGTGAGCGGGGGTTGGTTGGTCGGGTAGATCGGGTTCGGGCCGCAGAGGGTAAGAGAAGAATCGTAGAAATGCTGGATCCGACCCGGGACGCCGCGCGCCGAAGGAAGACCACGCTGAAATAAGGGAGATACGGTCCCGCCGTAAGGCAGTCCAATAACGTTAGCTAAAGGCTCCTTCGCCTAATGAGCCGAAAAGTTCATTCCGAGCTGGGAACGGATCGCCCCGTACAGGCCAATAAAAGGCTTCGCTGACTTGTTTCGGATTATAAACGTTGAGGGTCTACTGAGAACTACGTCACCAAGTGCCAGTGGTTTTTTTAAAGACCTACGAAGATTGAACGACCAGAAGGATCTATGATGGTCTAACATTTTCCTCTCGCCGCAACTTCGATCGCAGAGTTACGACTGACGGCAGGGTTAAATTCATCGTCTGGAATGAGAGCAAAGTACCGGTTTGTCTCTTTTCTCGGTCGCCTGAGAAGCGAAAAGTCCGATGAAAAAAGAAGAGTAGATCCAAGCCTAATAATCCGTCAACTGCTGGCAGGACATTCAATTCCTCGGAAGTCCGTATCATCTGATACACGGTTAATCCTCCGAGCGGAACAGCGAATGGGGCACCGATTCTGGCGGATTGCACGGAAAGAGAGCCAGTTCCGCGATAAGAGCCGACGGGAAGAGCGGGCGAAATCGGCAGGCCAGATCGGAGAAGAGAAGAGGGCGAAAGAGCCGAAGCAGTGGTGAGCAAGGAACGATAGAAAGTCGCTTGGATAGAGAAAGAGAGGAAGGACGTACTGGTTAGAACGTTAGAGAAACCGAGAGAGACAGAGAGAAGGCGAGATCCTCCAATAACAGTCACCCTCGTATTTCCTGCCATCCGGAGTCGAAGGAAACTCACGTCGGTGAAACGGAATCTCAATCCCGGGCGGAGAGCTGCCGCGCTGATATTTGCACCGGAGTGATATTCGCGAAGACTGTTTAACGATAGAGGAGAACGGCTGGCTGGATGGTACGTATGCCGCGCGCTAAACGCGTTATACTCCCGGCCAACTTCCTCGCGCGTTCTTAACCGGATTTATTCAGACGCGAGGCACACCAGGATTTCCACCGAAATCCTTGAGTCTGAAGCTCTGCGATTCGCAAGCCACGCGAACTTCTCCCGAGGACCATGCGTTAGATTCTGATTTTTTCGAACCCCGTTGCGTAACACTAAAAGAAGAACCTGGTGTCTTTCTACTAACATCTTACGATCAGGTTCGTTCCTTCTCTTCATCATCCAGCACCTTTTATATCGTCGGCGCGTAAACTGTTTGGTTGCTACTGGCGTTCCTTTTGAAAAGAACGTCCTCTTAGCGGAGCAGTTCAGTGATTTATTACTTTTTTCCCTGGTACTCATTTATAATGATCCGAGTAAGAGTCTATCGGACGTTTGGCATTGTTCAATTAACCGCGGCAATGACGAGGTCTTTAGTTTGGCGAAACAAGTTTCATCGACGAAGATTAAACTTGCAAGTATTTACTGTGGGGCAAAGTGTACTTTTCGGCTCGCAAAGTATCGGCTTTATCGTTATCGTACTGCGTTGCTTTCCTTTTGAGTATCAAGCTCGCTTGTTTTTATGCGGGGCACGAAAATATTTACCCACTATACAAGGTGTCTCAAAACTCAACGTCCAACATTCACAAGGTTCTTGGGGGTAAAATTTCGAGGAGAAAAGTCCTATTGCACTTTTATTTCTGAAGGACCCCTAGCGAGATACACTGGCAGTACGATAGCCACGAAAATGGAAGGGCTGCACAGTGGTGTAGATACCTCCAAAACTGCGACAAAAATCGAAATTTCAGGTTCCACCAAATTTTTTGGGATAATTTTATCTTGAAAGAGAAATATCCAATGCACTTAAAATCACTTTTCTTTGGTAGATTCCTTCCCAGCCCCACCGCTACACAATTAGTGAATGTTGGGACTCGAAAATCGCTACCGTGTATTTTCCATATAAAATTTCTTTTAGAGTTTTAAAAAAGTTCCACCGAAATATTGTTAAAAAGCAGTTTTTTCAAAATTTTGCAAATTCTGCCAATTTTTTAAAAAAATTATTAAGGCACATCGACTATGTGCTAAAAGACACACACGTTTTATATAAGACATTTTTCTGTACAGTCAATAGTTTGCAAGATATTCCACATTTGTTATTTTTCATCCCCAACTTTAATTGTTGATTTCACCCTTTCAAAGTGAATGTCGGCAGCTAAAAAAAATACGTGTCAAATATTTTTTCGAGAACTACCTGTGACCAAAGTTTCATTAAAATCGGCGTGTATAGATTGGGTAATGTCCCTTGTCAGTCCATAGGCGCTGTTGAATTCCGCCAATTTCATGTCAAACATGCCCTCAGTTTTAAAAGTAGAGGTTTCAAGCTCTCATTTAAAAAAAATCGTAATTTTTCGATCAATTTCGGCTGAGTCATCGCCGATTGAAATTGGCCTATTTTTGAGTAATACTTTTTGTTGCCATAATTCTTTTGAGCAATGTATCTCGCTAGGAATGTTTTAGGGAAAAAGTGCAATAGGATTTTTCTCCCCGAAATTTTATCTCAAACAACCCTGTGAACGTTGGACGTTGAGTTTTGGGACCCCCTGTATAAGATTCAGTATTGTACAAAGATCCGCAGTGTGCTGATAAAACAACTGCACATCTATGATTTCATTAATGCAAAACCTGTCAAGTACCGCGGGCTTCATACCCGGTCGAGTCAACGAGATTCATCCGGTTAGGAAGAAAAGTCGTCGTGAGTTCTTTAGGCGCAAGCGTTTTGATTCGGTTGGAGCATGGTCGTAGTATCGTGACGCTTGCACAGTGGCTCTACGTGTCTCGGGGTTAAACAAGCGAAACAAGGTTAATTAGCTGCAGCGTCGCCTCTGGATGGTCGAGAAAAAGAGAGCAGGACTCGGTGCGACGCGACGTTTTGCTAGTCGACTATGTTTAGTCCGATGAGTTCGCCGACGCGAGTGTGCCCATCGATGGGTCACATCGGGTGTCTTTGAAGCATGCCAATTTAGGGGATAGAGAGGGCGAGAGCGAAGAGTACCAACGCGTGTCAGCTGGATTCCGATCAGCGGACTGCGGCCGTAATACCTCTGTCTACATTGTAGACTCTCCATAGTCGGGGATCAGTCTAAGCGCATTAGGCACACACCGTGAAGCGTATATAAGAGTATCCGAACCAATCAGCCGACCGATTCACACCTAACTGTCTATCGATTACCGCGGATCCATGGCTTTCTCTGATCGTCCGATTGATTGGGTTCGATCCCTCCATCATTCACCGCAATCTCCGCCTAGGATTCTTTCTCCCTTCTCTGATTCTGAACTGGGAGAGATGGTACCGTTGGTGGGAAAAAAATCCGGATTCCGCGAGGAAGCGGACTCGGCGATAGTGGTGTTTACGTCGCGGCATGGTGTTAGCGGTGAAACTTGCTTGATACGAAACGAGGCTGGCAGTAGCGGGAACTCATGAGTAAATGCAATTCCGCGCGATTTGCAAATGAGCGCGCGAACCGGGGAACCCGTCGGCTTCATTATGCTCGGTGGAGCTTTCAGGGAAAAAATGCTCTGCGCTTGCTATATTATTGAGGGCACTATGGTGCCGCTCTATGTCGGGTCATGCGAATAGAATTTACTCGGGGTGGCACACACTAGGCAGCGGGATTTCAGCGGCTGCGTTTGCAATGGTTATTCAAAAGAATGTAGAAGCAAGCAAGTCACTTCTAATTGCATTCCCGAGCTTCGAGTGTATAATCCAGCGGGTACGAATTTAAACACGGGGGCTTCGAAGTCGAGTCGAGGAACGTTTAAATCCCTTTATCAAAGTTTCCAAACGGAACTTCTCCGGGAGCTCCCGCGATTTTACGAGGCGGACTCGTTTGACAAATATGCCGCGTAGGAGAGAGTGACATTTTCATAGTTAGAAGGTGGCTACGAAAAACGTACTTTCTTCGCGTGTCCCGTGCACCATCGTTCTGTAACCTGTAACAATGGGAGATCACGCGTGGAGAATGGACCTGGATACCTTTACCATCTCGCGAGATTCCTTCGCCCTCACCCTCCCCTGCTGCGGTGCCCATGAGCGAGCACACAATAGGGACAATGACATGCACTCTCGTAAACCCCAACCAGGAGACCACAGGACGCCGTAGCCCATTTTCGAGAGGCCGCCGAAGCGCGTCGCGTTCCGAGAAGCATCCCGAAAGGAACCCTCGAACCACCTCTCTCGCGACCGTCTGAAGCCTCACCTTGACTCCTGAACCGATCCGCCTTTGTCGAGCATTCGTCCGCGAAGCGCGAGAGAAGCTTCCCTGTAGAGAGAGAGTGTAGAGCTTCCCTCCTTTCGCTTCCTGGATTTAGGAAAAAGAAGAATATCTCTTGCCTTTAATCGGAATTTATCGCGGTGCTCTCTCGAGCGACACCAGGACCGCTCGAGAGACGCTCTCCACTTCAACAAGTTAATACAGCGACGGAATAGCAGCCAGGGAATTAATGGACGGGCGGTGGGGCTCTAATTAAGTGTCTGAACGGTGGTCGCGGGTCAAGAGCCGCGTCGGATTTTTATAGGAAGGATCTCGCGAGGGCCACTTGGTCGGCTCTTTCGTTGACGAAGTCACGAAAAACGGCTCGTTTGGTTGGTGCATCGGTCGGGGCAAGAAAGCCTCCGTTGGCTGGCTGGCTCGCTGGCAGAGTATGGCCTGAGCAAGTAACGACCGGTCGTTCGCAACTTCACGAATATACATCACCCCGTTCGCTCGGGCTACCTCGGATCACCCGTGGTCCTCCTTGATTCTTTATGTATGTATTCAATTATATTTGAATAATTGGCCACCCGACAGATCGAGAGTTAAATAAAGCGGCCGTCTTGCGCCCCTCTCGACTCGACAAGACGCCCTGCCTGAGGAATAAATCAGAGGTAATACGCTCGCCTTCGCCTGCATTCTTCTTGCTATTCGAACGGGAGGAAAATTCATAATTGTACGATTGCTAAGTCGAACGGAAGGCGTATCGGCTGGTGATTCATCTCGCATTATGCTTGAGCTCCGTACCGTTGCACCACCCCCTCTGCTGCTTGTTTTATTTTCTCGCTCGCAATCGTCCGATTCCAACTGGCGATATTGATGTCCCGAGGGAGGGCGAGAGTCAGGGCGAAGGGCGAGGGAACGGCCGATCTCATAAGCTGCGACAAGCAAATCTCGTCTGGGAGCACCTGCTGGGGCGACACTCTAGTCAGAAGCGAGCTTTCAGTTCTTAGCGCTCACGAATCCAGATCGTGTCACCTGATAATCCAATTGAAAGGAATGGCACACTACCCGCGTTACCACCGCTTACACGATATTTCATTTATGGGGGAATATTTTTTTTATAGGTCACTCGGAAAAACTACGTGTTTCCCGTAACTGTATCCGTGTCGGTGTACACACATAACGAAGTTTCGGATAAATCCGATGAATCTCGTTGAATCGGACGCGCGTGCACTTTAGCGCGAGTACAGATCTATGGGGGAATCAAATCTGCCAAGGGCCTTAATAGGGCGGGTTACTCGCCCGATGCATCTGCCATTTTTATGTTGTACGCTCGCAAAACTGTGGGACATTCCAAGCGTTCAGGATGTCGACAGGTGTCGCTGGAATTTTTTCAAGCAGAAATTCGTTGCTATGGAGTTTACCTTGGGTGGTGGAATATCTCTGGAAAAGTGTTCCATACGGGCAAGCTCTTATCGATATTTAGGACGCGGCAGGGGAGAATATCGCGATCTTCGCTCTCTCGAGCCGATGCACTCTCAGTGGGGCGCAGTACATGCATTCTCATAAGCCGCGACAAGCAAATCTCCATTCAACGGAACGACTTAGGGGGAAAGGGCGCCACAGCTCGGGCCACGAATCTCGAAAGATTTCTCCGTATGTGCGGTACACGGTTATACACGTTTATACACGCTTATACACGCGTGTTTATAAGTGAGTAAATAAGGAAAGTACGTGTACACGGTTTGCATCCGGCAACGAGAACTCGCACCAAAGATCCTTGGTCGTGAGACAGTCGCAGTTACATTGCCGAGGCACGCAGGTAATCAGAAGGGTGATTTATTCTACGGAGATTTCACGTCCCATTACGCCGGCCGTATTTCTTCGCGGCAAAGAGAGACGAGAAGAAGGATGCAAGCAGGGAAACCTATCCAGGCCGCGGTCGCAGAATCCGCGGGCACCACGCCGCGCCGCGCCGCTGGGCCAGATTCTCGTTATATCAAACGGGGCGAGTTATCTCTCGGTGGTGGCTGATCGTATGTTTTCGCGATAGTGCTCGTTCTTGCTGCTTTTTGATCGATGCCGGCCCGCTCGGGGAATCTACTCGGAATCTGACGTCAATCTTACGTACGTGCATTGACGCTTGATTGCAACCGCATCGCGTTTCCAACCGCTGGCTCCATCGCGGTTCATCCCTTGTTTCCGCGGCTTTCAAGCTACTTCAAAGAAGCGACTGGAAAGTGAAAGAAGAGGAAAGATCGCGAAACGAATGTAGAATAATAACGAGTACGAGAGTGTAGGAGAAATCTTTATAAGCTCGCCGAGAAGGGTTTGTCTTTCTCGACGTTTCCACCGGCTTACCGAATACAAGTACATGCCTTGCTGTTGACTCGACGTGGCTCGTAGACGCGAAATGACAGGATATTTTAACCCTTTCGTTACGACGGGCGACCTTAGTCGCCCTCCATGTGGTGCCGTTCAGGTTAGGTATAGTCGCTCTCGCTAGAGATATCGTCACGTAATCGAACATAAGATGAGAGTCTGCAGTTGCTACGCATTAAAAGCGTGCAAGTTAATAAATTATAAATACTCTGTTTTGGGACAAATTTTTTGTGCACAGTGCACTGTTACGTTGCGGCGCGCCATACTGTGGAGTAGCGCGGCGGAGAATCCGCCCGTAGCGAAAGAGTTAACCTTTTAGGTTCGAGCAGTCACTATAGTGGCTTTCGCGTATGTCATCTCTCTGAACCAGGAGCCACTACAGTGGCTTTCGCGTATGTCATCTCTCTGAACGAGGAGCCACTATAGCGGCTTTCGCGGATGTCATCTTTGAACGCCGCGCTGCTGTAGTGGATTATCAATTACTTCATTTGAATCTACTGGTGCACAGAACGGCATTGCCGGTCCCACTTTGCAGTGTTGTATCGTTTTTACATCGTTCACGTTATACACTGCCGTCCAGAGAAATAGCCACGCGCAGAATCCTGCCGTATCTAAAAGGTTAAGAATGAGAATTAACGACCAAGGGAAACGAGTGTATAACGCAATGAAATAATCCAAGAGGAGGAGGAGGAAGAAGGATGAGAGGCATACGCGGGACACCTGTTCCGTTGCGCGGACCACAGCCACGCGTAGGCACCTCACAAGCATCGGGTCCAGTCCTCGAGGAGATCGGTCAGCCCGAGTAGAAGGATGACGAAGGTAGGAGAGAGTGAAAGAAGGTAATAAAATAAATAGGAGTTGTTGAGGGTCCGTACAGAACCGAGGAGCGACGGTGAGAAGGAAATCTCGTGGCCGTGAGTCCGATGGCGTGTGGTGGTGGTGGTCTTGTGCGTCTTTTCGGACTCGGTTGGACTCGGTAGGACGGGATCTGCTCTCGTACATACTCCTGTGTGCTCTCGTGTGCCTGCCGGCTGTCGAGCGACGAGTGTATCCCGGTCGTGGGGCCTCGGTCGCGCTCGGCGCTTTCCGGGCGTGCTCCGTTGGGGAGTGTTGGGGAGTCGGCGCGCGCGGCTCGTGTCGCGCCGAGCGCGTCTCTCTCATCAGTGATTACCGTGCACTCCTGCCGATACGAGCTCTAGCTTCCTGGCTCCAGCCGCTCGGCTCACTTCGGGGTTGAACGCGCGCGCGACTGAAACCGCACGCAACTGGCAACCACCAGCGAGGGAAACGTGCGACGGATTAGTAGAGAGGTTGCGGTACCACAGCTCGAAGGGAGAACCAGACGAACTAGAGTGACGCGGGACCATCGGGGACGATCGAGGGTAGTTCCAGCCGAGACTAGCCCTCGAGGGGAACCGATTAACTCGGTGATCGAGAGGGTGGACGTGCGAGCGAGTCCGCTTGACTGCCGCTCTTCCGAAAGTGCTCCACTCGCCTCTGCGAGTGCCTAGCTTTTTTGCAGCTTCTCCTGCTCCTGGACTCATTTAACTTATAGTACTGCAACGGCTTTCTGGAGGGTGGGAACCGACCACCGGAAAGAGGAGGGTCACTGGTCACCAGGTTGAGCTCGAGGAGAGCAAGTGGCTCGAAATGCAAGCGCGGAACCACGCTCTCATTAATATATGACTCGACGAACTGACCCTGGCGACGCATTACCGGGGTGGCTTTTGCCCCTCGATGTCGCGGTGGTCTGCTACCGTACTTGCCCCAGAGCAATGGATTATCCCTGCGGTCAATGGACAATTACGTCGCGTATAAAACACACTCCGTTCTAGCGTCACCAAACGACGTTGGCTCATTCTTCTTTCATGGAATAAGGATCTCTTTGCGAGACGAAGGATACGCGAAACCCGCGGACCGACGCTACGACACGCGTATCCATCCTGCAAGAGAGATCGATCGACGCAAGTTTTCAACAAGTTGTAACGCAACGACTCAACCGAGTGCCAAAGGGAAGAGAACTCTTTGGGGATTGGAACGCGAGAGTAGAGTGCATGTGTGCGCGAGTGATCAAAGGGCGCTTGGCCTGGGAAGATCGCGGCGAATGGTAAGACGTCGTCCTAGGAAACTCTTGTGTTTCTACCAGTGAAAAGTTGTTTGATGACCCTCGCGGGGAGATTAACGGGCTGCTAATTGCGCTGAAAGATTCTCGGAAGCGGTTCTCCGGTGCGAAGAACACCCCCTTCAGGACTTCCGGTACCCTGGAACTCTGGTGACACTTGGGAAATTATGTAACCCGTTCTTGCGGTGCTACATTCGCAGGCTTCGCAGTATCATCGGGGAGAGGCAATTAAGGAAACACTGTAAGAAGGTAAGCTTTTTACTTTCGTCGTTTCTTGGTCTGAAACGGCGGCTGCTGCCGAGCATATGTGTGTATGTGTGTGTCGCAATCGGGCACGGGCTGATGCGACGTTAGGGGTCGAAGGTTTTCTGGTAAGGTCACTCTTATCGGGAAACCTTGGTGGATCGAGAATTAGGAGTGCTTTGGCGAGTGGCATTTGGTCGAATAATTTCGCGCTTAACGGTTGAACATTTGGCTGAACACGAACGTTCGCGAATCGTCAGGAAAACAAGCTTCGGGAAAGTTTCTCGTGAGGGAATTGCTCGGCACGACGCGATGCGGCCTGGCGCGGCGCAGTCGAGACGCACTAGAGACAAAGGACCTTCGCTCGGGTTTTCCCCTGATTACAGAGTCGTTAATGGGGTGAGGCTTCTGCCCCGTGCTGTTTGCACAGTAAGGTGCCGATCAATCGAAGAGAATCGGCGCGAATAACAGCGGCACTGCAGCGAATTTGCAACTCAATTCCCGGACGAGCGGAAACACAGAGAAGAAGAGAGAGAGAGAGAGAGTGAGAGATTGGAAAGTGTCGGCGTAAGAGAGACAGAGATATTGCGAGAAATTACGAGAGGGAAAGCTAGAGAAAGGATGTGGGATCGTAACTTAGGATGGCTTTCCGACGTCCGCTCGCTGTCGCGCTTACTCATTTTTACAGTAGTTTCGGCTAATGTGCCGAGAAGATGTTCGCGACCCAGTTGGAAAAAGTGAAGAAGCGTAGATGCAATGCTAGAAAACCGGAATTTGTTTTCAGTCAGAGTGCGAAGACAGTATTAGCGCGTGACGTTCTTTCGGAATTTATGGGTTGTTGAGACCTAGCCATGGGGACGCGAACACTCGTGCGCTAATTGGGAGACAAAGTTTCCGGACGATTAATTATTTGCAGAGCTAGAAACGCGGAACCAAGGTGACCCGTTCTCACCGTCTGATAGAACGTAGTGTAGTCTCTTCTTCTTTTCTGCCGTCTGTTCTCCTCCGAGTTCCTTATCAAAACGAGCGTTAAAACGGCAAGATCACTCTTCCGCTCGTTCTTTGGACGAGTGCTTTCCGGAAAAGAGGAAATGCTATTCCCCTTAATAGAGTCCCACCATCGTCGGCGGAGTTAAAATTCCACTGCGTTGATGGGAATATTTGTGCTTATCGTCGAGTGCACAGGTTCCATGCAAATAGTAATATTTACGTGTTGTTTTTTTTTATTTTTTTTTTTTCTCTAACGATTCCCAAGGGATAATTAAATTCCTCTCGGAGGTATAATTAGAATTAATAAATGCACATTGGACAAGCGTTCTGTGCTCTCATGATTGATGTTTCACAGTTGGCAGTGCAAATTCTGCCCAGTGATTTCAGAAAGGTACATACGGTTAAACGTTAAACGCTTGGAAACTATAGAATACATATTGCGCAGCCTTGCTTCCCAGCTTGTTTCGACTATCTGACTGTTTGCTTACAAAATACGCCACGAAAAATCCTGGAGGCTGCCTTTGATAGCTATTCACGTGCGATTGCTGCAGTGGTTTTGCCGATAGCTATAATACCGAGACCATTTATGGTCAGTCGAGGGTCGAAGGGTCGAGGGGTAAGGTTGCTAGAAATCCTGAATTAGGCACTTGTCACTCGTTAACCAGTCATTTTCTCAAGAGAAAGACCCTTGAACGCGAGCCGAGCTAAAACAATTTGGATCGTTTGCGGCTATACTGTCGGTATTATTTTTCTTTTTTTTTTCCTCGGAGGGTCGGGATCCGTCTTTTTCTCTCGAGTTGTTCTACCTTTCGGATAATATGCTTATGGAATACCAGCTCTGCTATTTCTCTGGTTCCTCTTCGTTCCCTGGCGTTATTCGTTTTTCATAAATTACCATTGTTTCCGTGTTTGCTTAAATTTCCACGGTGAGCCGGTTTCGAAGATATTCTCCAGACACGATGGTACACGTATTACGCGTATTTGCTCGATTCGATCGTCGGGGTAGTTTTCGATGTGAAAACACGTTGTGTTTAATTTTAATACGTTGACACGTATAACAGTACACACCGTGGGCTTGTGCCTTTAATACGGGCCGCGTATTATCGTGCAAATATGACGAGAGGAAAGTGGAGGAGGAGAAACAGGGAGCAGAGCAGAGTAGAGAGAGAGAGAGAGAGAGAGAGAGAGAGAGAGAGAGACTCGCATTGGCAGATACAAAAAACTGACGAGCAGAGCTTTCAATTAGACACAACAGCGAAACACGAGCATACCCTTGGCAATCGGACGTTTTATACACTCGAGCGCTTCGGTCTGTTGACACTCGCCAATATCGCGCAGTCCTCTCTCTGTTTACTTCGCAACGCACCTACTCGCCACGATGCGCGATACGCGAGGCTGGGAGTTGTTGGATAGAGCGGGCGTTTTTCCGGCCGAGTGTCGGGAGTATCGGTACAAAGCGACTCGCCCGGCTACGGTAGAATTTGAGAGGAAGGGCTCGTGTGCAAACGATGCACGGGGTCAACGCGCGAGTGCGAGATCGAGAGTGAGATTTGGAGGGGGCGGTGGCAGAAGAAGGGGCCTTAAAATTCGGAGAATATTCATAAAGCGCGAAACGAGAGGGATAAAAGGGGATGCTTACGGTGCTGGGGGCTCTTCCTGCGGGCTGAAAGACTGACGCTGCATTTCGAGTGCATATCTGCCGGGCAATCGAATTCCCGTGGCCGTTGGATTCACCTATTGTTAATCCGGCTCTTATTGCACTGGCACGTTTATGGGCGTATAGAGATCGCTGAAGAGAGGATCGTTAGGGTTCAATCTCGAGCTACCGGTCACCGTCGAATAGCTTCGTGTGCGTCGATGCATTTGCATGGAAATCTCGGGTTAGCTAGTCGATTACATTCCGCCGCGTTATGCTGTTTCGTCGGTAGATTCCTCCGATGGGACTTGCGGCTAAGAATCCGCGCTATTTCGCACCGACGACGTCGCGACGCGTCGTCTACGACCATCGACTATGTATGTACTATTTACCAGCGTTACCAGTGTCGTACTTGTCAATGCTAATTCCTCCAGTTAATTTGCGCATTGTTTTGCCGCTGTTCGATTTGCACGCGTGATCCCACCACCGGAATGTAAATAATTGTTTTTATTTGGAGTTCTTCCGGTGCAGGGATGATTCGATCCTCCGTTTCGCCGGAACCAACATCATCGATTCGTTACCAGTAATTTGCTTGTTTGGTTGTATATACTCGTTAGGTACAAAAAGTAATACCACCGACCGTTCGACCGGTACAAAATGTAATATTTGTAATTTTATCCGACGGGACAGTTTATTAATCCAGGTTTATGACTAAATGTTGTTTTGCACTGCGTTATGAAGCGGTCGGTTGAGTACGCCAGTCGAATGTTTTAACGAAGTTTACCGCGTAGTGTTTCCGGTGCAGTCAGTATTTTGATGGAATTGTTATGGAAAACTGATTGTGAGTCGCCTTCCGGTGGAATTTGGCTTCCTAGCAATAGGAAAACTTTGCAACGAATAGTATGGAATGCTATGAGAGGTGAAATCTGTGCCGTAGGCTTGTCGAGAATTACCCCTGTCCACGGTTCACGGTACATATACATAGTCGGAAAATTAACCGTCCATTGAGAGCATCACGAACAATAACGATCCTCACTGGCCGACTCATCGAACTCCAGACACATTATGGGTTGCCTTTGGCCGATGATGCTATCGAGATAGTGGCGAAACATACCCTTTAACGCGCGGACTCACAGCCAGATTTTCCTCCAATCGAAATTCATAATGACGTGGAATGCGATATACATACATAAATAATCGGTGTATTTCTCCCCAATTTTTAATCCATGTTGCGTGTGATCGGTTATTTGGCTTAAACGATTAAAAACAGAATTCAACGTAACTCGGGGATTAACAATAAGTGTAAAGTTATTTTGTTTACTCGACGCTGATCAATTTTACTGCTTGCCCGCAATTTACTCGCCAATTCGAATTTATCGTTAAAGGATTTTCACGTGAAATTCCACTGTACAAAGAGTTCTGAAAATACAACACGAACAGAATTACGAGAGACTTAACAATGAGTGGCAATTTTGGTTTTTGGTCACTGGTGACTGTCCTATCAATCAATGCGTTCCAGCGTGCTCTCACCACTACGCAACAGTAACGAAGAGATAGACAAATAATTCTACAGCCGAACAATGTTTCTGATGATAGCGGTGCGAGCACGTGTGAAACTAGCATTACAAGCTCTTTTTCGAAGTGGTAGACAAAAAATTGGTGTCGGCGTGGCGCATCGTCAGGGGCGTTCCCGAAATCCCGGTTCGCGGTTCCCGAACAAAAAGCGGGCCGCGCGATTACAGCGAAGGCATAACGTCAGCAAGCGAGACGAGGGGGGGATCGAAAGCTGCCGGTGGTAGCAGCCTGGATGGGTGGATGGAATCGCAGTTCGTAGAGCAAATGCGCGTCGTGCCGATCCATGGCGAGCTGCGCCGAGCCGTGCCGAGCCGTGCTGAGCCGTGCCGCGTGGCTGGCCCAGTGCGAGAAAGGAAAATCAGCAGAATGGGATTCGGGGAATCGAGTGACAGAGAGGGATAGGACGGGCGGGTTGCCATCAGCAGACAGTGAGTACCAACGCCGGAGGGAGATCGCGAACCAGAACGAGGGAGAGAGAGAGAGAGAGAGAGAAAAATGAATGGTGGTGCGCGATCGACCGAAATTCGCGTGTTAACGCTTGCACACTCAATATCAAACCGTGACTCGCGAGATATTCTCTCGAATTGAGGGCTGCTAGCACTGCTTCAGCTCTTCACTGTTATTCCTCTCGCGAATCCTCTTGCAGTAACGAGACCGACCGTGGTTCTGGCCTTCCGAGAATTCTCGGGAATTCCCCTCGCTGTGCTTCCCGGGTCAGTTTCCTCAGCGATGAACTCTCTCTCTCTCTCAGCCTCTCTGCTGTGCTGGCTACGCCAGTCACGTCTACCTTATATCGGTTATCTCTACTTAAAACGACCATTTACTCCAACACTAGCCAGTTTATTCTACCTCCCTGACGCGTCCTAAACATCGATTGCAGAAATATCAATTAATTATTCCGAACGGCCGAAATTGGCGATCGAGACGATCGTTTAATAAACAATGCATACACACACATACACACCATATGGTTACCAATGTGGTTGCCCACTGTCTGTCAGGTAGCGCAACCGGTGTGCATCAATTCGATTTGATAAAATTCTCACCACCGAATGATATTTAAGGGAGTATTTCCCTTTGCGAGGTTAAAAAAATCGGGTTTTTTTTTATTTGCGTTTCATAAAATTTGGAAAATGTTTCCTGAAATTTTCAAGCCAATTGAATATAAATTAACACTTCAAACAATCCGTAATTGCAGACCGAAAATTACTCACGATTACCTTAACGAAAACTTTAAACGCGTTTTTCTCAAAACGTCATTTTTCGTGAGAGTGTGACTGATATCTCCCGAACGGCTCGGTCAATTAACTTGAAATTTGGAAGACACGTTCTGTACATGTACAGTTCCCGTCTGAACCAAAAGAAAATAAATATCTAATATTTTACAATTTTGGGAGCAATTTAAAGTGCGAAATATTTACAGAAAATTCATTTTTTATCTATAACGTAGTACCCTTTTGTCAAAACACGTCGTATTTGTTTTTCCGTGGTTCGCACGATAGCCACAATCATACTGATCATTAATAACTGTGAGATTTTGTTTCCAATGAATTTACTGGAAGATATCGTGCAAAAAATAAGAAACGTTATGTATAAATACACAAATATACCTACTTTATTTTTAACGAAACAGGTGTTCCTAAATTACTGTTAAAAAATCCGAAAAATCTCAATTAAAACAGGCGAAGAAAGGGGACTACCCCCTTAACCGAGCAACGGGATTTCGTATTGGCCGTTGCATGGGTATCCTCAATCGAAGCTCGGCTTGACGATGTCTGTGATTTTCTGTTCGAAGGTTCTACCGGGGCGATTAGGAAAAACACAAGGACGAGTCGAAGATCTCTCTCTCTCGAGGAGGAGGAAGAGGACAACGAGGACTGGGTGCAAGGGCGGATCGCGAGCAGGAGGCGACGTGGCGGAGAGAAGAGGAGACGGAGGCGCCAGTAAGGGTGCAAGAGCAAAGGAATAAGAGAGCACAGAGAAGCAACGGGACTGAGAGAAAGAGAGATAGGTAACTTGGCAATCGACAGATGAGAGTTTGAGTCGCGGAAAGTGGTTTCGAGAGAGGGAGAGAAAGAGAGAAAGAAAGCCTGGCGCGCGAGTTAGCTCAGCGAACGGAGGTGGAGGAGCTTCGGGAGAAGAGGAAGCTCGCGAGCGCACTGGAAAAAAAAGAGAACCACCGAGAGACAAGCGTGCGAGGGTGGCTCGCACTTTTCCCTGCAACAAGGACGACGAAGGAGGGTGACGAAGAGGGCGCAACACCAACAACATCATCATCAACCTGCCACCAGAGTGAGGGTGGGAAGGCAAGAGCAAGGGAGAGAGACGGTGAATAGAGGACTCGTGTCGCTGACGTGAGTACGAGTGACGTGACGTGACGCGACGTGACATCGAGGCGTCGAGATGCCCCGGGATGAGATGGGGACCTCCACGCGTGTATTGCTGTCACTTCTTCTCCTCGTCCTGGCCGTTTCCACGCCGTGCACCGGCCGGATCACTAATCAGGAAATCGGTGAGTACCTGCATCATCCGGTAAATCTACCGAATTTCTCTTGTTTTCCAATTTTCCTCATTTATACTTCAATTATACGTATAGCCCCTATTAATAATATTCGAATTTCCCAGACGATTGTCGCGCGCGGCCATCGTCCTTGCGACACGACTACGTTTTCAAACAAATGAGTTACCACGACAATGAATTTCGGAGCAGCTTTCTGGCACTGCGTAGTCTTTGCCAGCAGGATCGTTGGCGCATTATTCTTGCGGCGAACTGCACGCGTACCCGCTCGGCTCTCGCCAAATCTAATTAACTATTGTGCCAGCGAGTTTCAGTAAGGCTGTAATTAGTTTTTCTCTAATATTTGCGCGCAACATCCGCGATTGTGTCGATCGGCGAACGGTACTGCATTGGCAAAGGGATATCAAGCCTACTGCACTCGAATCGAGGCTCGTGAACCCTTTCCAAAAGGATTAATTAGCGAATGGGACAAACCCATTGTTTTCTTCGCCATTGGAATTTATTTTCCCTCGCTTTTCTCCCTGGCCCTCGCTCGGTTAAAATGGCTTAGACCAGCTGAATTATTGATACCATATGCGGTATCTGAGAACGAAGATGAACATACTAGGGAAGATACCGAGTGAATAAAAGAAATGATTTAGGAAAAATATTAAATTATTTTCAATTTATGAAGAAAATGATATTGTTGTTAATTTGTTATTATGATCATACTTCATTGAGGTCCTATATATTGTTGCGCCCGGGAACACAGGCGACAACTTTAAAAAACTATATAACTCTTTATTAACACAGCTACACGATTGCAAAACACGTCTTCCCTCCAAGACGGTTCCAGAAGTTCTCCCTTACGGTTGTCAATCAACAAACAACTACAAATCGCCGTCACTATCCAACTCGATCACTCTGGAGATCCCTTCAGAGAAACACATTCAGAGCGTAGAAAGCGCGTGACGCCAGGGTCGTAACAATATGATTAATCATATCGTAACATCGAATAATAACATATAAATACTCGACTTCAGTCGAGAAATGTTTTTCCCGCATTTTCGGTCAAATACCCCATAATGCGTCGTCTGCACGCGACTGGCTAATGGTCAGGTTTAATCGCTCCGCGGGATAGTTAGATTAGAGCGAAACGATGAAGCTCCCGAGAAAGAACGTTCTTAAATCAATTCTGTCAGATTAATTAACACGCGAGGTGCGAGTTTTGAGCCGCTTAGGACACTCGAGCACGGACAAGAGCCAAAGATATTTTTGCTTGGCAGTGCGGCACGGCGGCACGACATTACTTGGCGAGTGTAATACCATTTGTCAAGCTCTTCGCGTTTATTCGCGCACTCGCGATCCGCGAAACTCCCAGGGATGGCAGGACAGTCTCGTTAGAGCCACAATGTGTAAACGGGTTAAAAACCCCCTCATTTTCGCTTGCGACGAACGAAATTACGTGGTCGGTATACTCTGTGGCTTTTGTCACCGGGCGATTCAATTCGCGCATTAGCCGCGGCAGCGCGAGCGCATTCCTGCAAACATAGAGCTACCAGCTACGTCAGCTAGGATGAATTAAAGCCGGCCGCGTGTCCTCTTACGCCGGACTATGCCACCTCAAATACTCGGAGCTCGCTTCGCTGCCTTTTTATTCAATATACATGTGTACAACATGTGTATGTATGTACTGTCACGTGACAGAGATTGCCCACTGGAATCAGCATAGTTTGAGTATTCTCGTTGGTACGGTGCTGTAACTGCGCGAGTGGTCGGATCAAAACCCATTCGAGTTCTGGTGGCCCTTCAAGTCGCACGGGGGTCACGAAACTCTCCTCACTATCTCACGTGAGTTTGCGCTAAAGAGGAATGATTTTGCGGAAGGTAGACAGAGGCTAGCGGGAAAGCCAAGTCGGGGCCGGTGGATTATGAAACTGGGCCTATGCAAATATGGGTCTGGCCTAATTATTCGGGGTGAATTTGCATCCTGCCACTATTGGGGGATGGTCTCAGTCTCGAGAATGGTTTTCGAGGGTGGCTCCCAAGTCAGTTCGAATACGACGATGGTCCTGCCGGCTATTTATGCCGACTTAAACGGCCGACCCTCGAAGCGACATATTAATTCGCGGCGCTGAAAGGATTAAATGCTTCGGTGCCAACGAGGGACAGAGAGAGAGAGAGAGAGAGAAAGAGAGAAACCGCTGCCAAAATCGATTCGACGCGTTATGCACGCTCGAGCGAACGATTAAGCGGGCCAGGAGTATGTTTTATTTAATGTCGAACCTCGAACGGAAGTAATTACGGTTCTTCGGAGCGTGAAGACAGGACTGAAGCAGAACAGGGGCGGCAGGCTGGTGGTTTCAGCGACGGTGGAGGTGGTCTTGAGGTTGAGAAATCAAGGGGCAAGAGAGTCGGGGATGTAGAGACCGGAGAAACTGGCGGTTCGGTGAGCAGGTGGTTAGACAAGTTAGCCACGTGGACTTGAGCTCGAATGATTTCGATAATTAAAGGCTCGATTAATATTAGATTGTAGAAGCTATATGAATATTGGGTTGCATCGACTAACTTTCCCCTCTTTGAATTCGCGACGCTTGGCTTCTCTCTCGCCCTACGGCTGGAAATGTGATCTAATTATTTCGGTTCAAAATGTCACTGTTTATCTCGACGATTACAGTTTGCGCTCGGTCTTGAGGTACGCGCTTGCAATTATTTGAGGTCATTATGGGAAGAGCCTTAATTTCTGCACGAGGTAGCTGTCGCGTCACGTAAAGCGAGTTAGCCTCTTTTTCGCGTTTTATCAAAGTTTCTTCTCGTTACGCGCGCGCCCATACTGTCACATACCGTAACGCGGAGTCGTCCAACTTGTAAATTACTTTAACATCAAGGATCCCGAGAGCGTTGATCGTAATCTTTTAATTACACCGGGAGCGCGCGCGAAAGAGAGAGAGAGAGAGAGAGAGAGAGAGAGAGAAAGAAGGGTTTCGCGTACTTTCATCCTGCACCGGAAGCTAACTTGCCCTGCAAAAAAAAAGAAAGCTAGATCCACTACTTCCGTTTTCCAGTAGCACAAATCAGAGCGCGCAGCTCGAAAGGCGCCATCTTCGCTATTCGCGCAAAAAACAAGAGAGGAATCGCGCGACACCAAGAGGAGCGCCAGGATTGCTGTCGTTCTAATTAATTCTTACATTTATGGACCAACAGCACCGTCGAATTGCATCTCATGGCGCGCTTTATTTTCATGCCCTCTGGCAAAAACGCACGAACTCACAGCGAATCCCGTCGTCGTTTGGCAGACTCGGATGCCTTGGCACCGGACTAGTGTCGCGCCTAACTTATTTTTCACTAGCGAAACACTTTTCTTTCTCCCGACGTGGCGTAGCACAAACCTCGCCTCTTAGGAACACGAGAATCACTGAGGAGCTGTATCGCGACTCACAAAGCTGCCATCTCCCTTTCTCCTTCTTTTACCAGTGTGATTTAACACAGCCAACCGTGAGACGGTCTCAAGTCGAGAGGGCAGGCTGAATACCAATGTAGTGTTTAGCGCGAACCTCTCAATAATAAACCTTTGTCGTTTATCTATCCGCCTTTGGCAAGCACCTTCGACTCACAAACCGGTCGGCCGGTGCTCATTAAAAACTTGTTCGTTTGTATGCTCTCTCGCTCGATCAAAGAACACCACTCCGGGTCAAAGGGCTTTCGAGCAAGAGTCTATCCGATCTCCGACGCTCAATGCTCTGCCAACGACTGCCGTGCCGTGAGCAGCTTCTCATTATTTATCCGCCAATCTGTAATCGTCCGTTTCCTCTTCAGCGCACTGAAGCCACCGATGCTTCACCAGCGAACCGCGATCTTACGATTTCTGACCCCGTGACTCAAACTTCTCTTTTCTTCTCTACCGTCAAATCGAATCCGCGTGCGAGTCTCGGAAATGTCACAAAGACTCTCGCGCGTAAACAAGGCAGTCGGCCGACATCCACTCACTCGCGCCACTGGGAAAAAGGCTCAAATTGCTCGATTTTTCGCCACGACCGCTAGTAGTCTCACGTTCTCCGATTTCCTCGCGACTCTTCAGTGGACCGACTCACTGTGTGGACACGACTGTGCTTTACTGGTGAGTGAGTCAACGAACCGTGCTTGAGTACGAGTTTGCTCGCGCCACTCGGCTCGCTTCTTTGACTCCAGTCGCTCGAGAACGACTTATACATTCCGCCTGTATCCGATTGTGGTCACCAACGTAAGAGCCCAGGCCCCGGTGCGCACGAAAAATTTTACCGTCTAGGATTAGACTTGGATGCAGAGCTACCCATTGTGAGGCTTTACGATGCGAGTGCTGTAAAGAAGCGGACTGAGGTTTGCGGCTACCGTTTGTTCTTTTGATTTAATGTGTGGACTGTCTTAGAAGTTACTCAAGTCAGGTGTATGTAGCTAGTTGCTCTTCTTAAAGCTCTTAAGTTTCTCGGGGAATAACGATTCTCATCTGGCTTTTGTATGGTAGATTTTTGCGGTGTTAAAAAAGAGATATCGTGATAATTATAGTCATACACGTGTAAGTCTTTTATGATCAAATACGGACTGATGACCAAGCGAATTATGACTAGGGAGAATGTTATTTTGCAAAATCAGATTTCCTGGGGTCGTAGTTTATTTTTTCCTACCGGAGACACCATTTAGCGAATTCTTCGGTGCAGCTACTCGTAACGAGTTAAACGAACAGTATGATATTAACTGCTCTATTCGCGGAAATAGAATATTCCTGGTGATCTACTTTCCATGGTATTAATTTTTCTCTCTTTAAAGCAGCGACGATTGAATCTATTAAATGGCTTTGTGATCGATGTGACTCGCCTTCTGTTCCTCGTCGCGATGCAAACTCTGTCTCGCACATTTTCATAGGTATTGATCGAATCAGGAGCGAAAGTAGGAGGAGAGCGAACCGAAGGAATCCTGATATAAGATCAGTCAAGCATCCAACGGAATGCGATACGCAGGTATAAGCCATTGCCGCTGTGAATGATAGGAAGGCCTCACGTGTTCCCTTAGTTTTCTGGTAGTAGTATCGAGCAACGTGCGTTCACCGTTCACGCAAAATGCTTTAAGAAAAGCTCTCTCGAGCGGAATCCGCAGTGTTGCAGATGCATTCGAGCTAGGGGAACATTGTTGCAACGTATATATTTCTCTCGAGGGCCACTCGATCTTTTTTGCAAAATGCCAATGGATTTGTGAAGTGTATTTACCGACTCGGCACCGTATACCTGCCGATTTTTCCTCTCCTCCTCTTTCAGTGGTTGCAAATTAAGGGCCCAACAAATGGAACATTACGCGCTCGAGTTGTTAGGGGAAAAATCTGAGGGAGGGACTCGATTCCGTTTTTTCGAGTCGCTTGTATTTACGCGACGCGACGCTGCTCGTTCGTTTTCGTATTCTGGGTTCCGTCTCGGCTGGGTAATCTTCTCGAAAATTCTTTTGGTATCGCTGCTCACCGGGACACGAGTGGCAGTGCGAATGCTAAAGAGGCTGCGAACCGAATCGTCACCGAGTAATCGCGACTGGACCGTTTCGAGGTTTATACGACGCCACTGGTATGGGTAAACTTATCGAAAAAGAAAGTTTTTTAAAATAGCCCTCAGGCTATTTCATGGGATTTGCAGGCAAGTTTCGCAGCACGCGTCCGGAACTGCTGGCGAGCGCTTAAACGGTGAAAGGCTTGGAAAACGTTGCCGCGGTCTACGCCTCCCTTCAATCCTTTTCTATCCACTGGGGAATCTACTATGCCAAAAAGCGTTTCACGCTTCTCTACGCTCTGTCGCCGGGTATTCAGAATGGACGACATAAATATCGGCGAACGTTACTCACGTCCACTTTCGCGGAAGGCATAAAATTCTTTCTCTTCTAAGGAGATGCGCTGTACTAGAGGATTCGGTGAACAATCGGAAGGACAGTACGCATTCGAGGAACGGCTTTGCCTTGGCCAGTTGTCCTCTTTTCAAAGTAGCTCGGTATCTCGTTGTGCCAGTCTTCGAAAAGCTGAAGTCTCGAAGGTTGAACTTCGAACGAAGGTGCATCTTGAGGGATTCGATCAGTCTTGAAGAGTTCTCCGGTTCGAACCTTTTCTCCTTGCAATTAGCCCGAGCTTGTAACAATGGAGTACGTTTATTGGATTCCTCCCGTTGAAATCGTGCGGTCTTGCACATTCTCCTCGTTACCTTCTACCTTCTTCTCTCGCCCTCGGATATTTTATTTAAGCGGGCTTGAATTCGGGGTTGGCAGACCTCGCGCTATGCTGGAGAATACAGCAATGAGACCCAGTAGAGGGCTGTCGGGGAAGAGATTTCGTTGATTTTTCGACTCTCGTTGGCTTTGCCGTCTCCCAGAAGACACAGTATTTTGATGCTTTTCCAAGTTGGCGAGACGGGGAGTTGCCACGGGTTCAAGGGGGTTTGAGGGGGCCTCGAGTGGAAGAGGATCGAGCCTGATAGAAGTTCGGAAAGGTTTCCCGTCAGGATTGCAAGGCGGTCAAACGAAAGCCAGATCGACAGGAATTTATCGGAGCGGCTACTCTGCTGCTCGGCTTCGGCAAATCAACGTGAAACACTCGTGGGCTCGCGTCTTACCTTAAAGATTTCGTCGGTCGGAGTCTCTCTTCGCCAATTAGCCGCAGCTTGCTGTAACAATGGAGTGCGTTTATTGGATTCCTCCGAGCGCAATCGTTCGGTCTCAAAAAGATTTCGAGCCCGGGCTTCCTGGCTTCTCGGCTTGGTGGCTTTCGCCCGCGAGCGTTCACGGTCCAAGTTGGAAAGAATCGAGGTAAAAGAGACGATTGTGCGGGAGAAAAAGGATTGAGCAGGAGTGGGAGAGGGTAATACGACTGTGACTACGACTATGAGTGGGAGGAGGAGGAGGAGGTAAAAGGAGGTGGCGGACGAGGAGGAGCATTGCGAAAACGATCAGGAGAACGAGGACCGAGGATCGTGAAGAAGGAGGAAAAGAAGCGAATAAGGAAAAAGCGAGGCAGAAAAGCCGATGGGTGGCCAAGGGTTTCAGGCAGGACCAAGGGAAAAAAGGAAACGCGACATTTTTACCGCCCCAATATATAAAATGGGTTACGATCAATTGAACTCGGCGATATTGAGAGGTACCGAAGGAATGCGGTATATCGTCGGTGGTACAGCGCGGCCGAGGAAAAGCGATGTTCATCGAACCTTAAAATATGTTCTTATCATATTGCTCTGAAGTCCGCGAGCCGCGACTTCCGTGTCTCACCGTTAACCATGCATCCTCTTCCGAGTCGTCTCTTAATTTTTTAGGTACCGCTGAATTCTGCGTGTGACTATTTCTCTGGACGGCAGAGTCTGACACTGCCGTATTAAAAACAAAGACTGTATATTCTGTCTGTCTATTGTTAATACTGTTGTAAATCGATGTAAAGACAAAAAAAGTTCAGAGAGATGACATACACGAAAGCCACTATAGTGGCGTGTCGTCTGGAAAGATGATATCCTCGAAAGCCATTATAGTGGCGCGTCGTTCCTAGAAGGTTAAAGCACGCAGATGAGCGAGTCAAAAGAGCGAAATTCCACTACGACGGCGTTAGCGACGTAGTCAGGATTTTCCTCTTTCGCGAAACGTACGATGCCAAGAACCGAGCACTGCTTCTGAAATATTTCCACGGGGTGGCTGAGACCGCCAGGGTGAGAGGTGGCGTCGACAACGACGGGCGGCAAGAGCAGGCCGAGAACTCTAACAAATTGTCATTTGCAGCGCAATACTCGTTCCGTCCACACAATAATCCAGCGCGACGCTGGCGTAGCAGGCGTCGAGGAAAATCCTTATATAGGGCGGAAAATGCAGGGACCGCGACTAAATTAGACGGCGCTGCATCGGCGAGAGATATGGGCTTACGCTTGTACGCGGTTGCGTCGGGTTGGCTAGCCAACCGCCACCTTTCCTCCTTGATCCTCCTTGGCTTGAGTTCATCGATTTCTCGCGGTCGAGCGATAAAGTATTAGCCAGCAACGACGTGTAGCCGCTACAAGCCGCTCACGGATTCCGAATTGCTCCTCACGTTCCACGCGGACTGGATTGCGCGCTCTCGCTTCCTAATCCTTCGCAGTTTACTACCCGAAGAGAGATACACTTGTAGAGTGGGAGGAAAGACGAAGAGAATCTGCTCCTCCTCCTCCTCCTCTACCTTCTCCTCGCGCTCGTTCTGCTTGTCGGTTGGCCTTAATTGGAACTCGTATTTCTCCGCGTGGGTGCAAATATGAATTAATTGGCGGGGCGTTTCACCTCGTATATCTCGCGCGCGCGATTCGCGGCAAGTTGGAGCTGCCATAATGTACAACTGGCGCGTCGGCGTCGCGGCGGCAGGGAGCTGTTGCTCCGGTGAAGAAAACGGCAAATGGACTTACGGAGTTCGTCGTCGCCGCCGGGGATATATTCGTTATAGGCGCGCTTATCTCAGACTCGAGGATAATTTCAGCTGAAAATGCAAGTTTCACGAGAGCAAATTAGATGTCACTGCTCCGGCGAGAGTGGTTCTTTGGAGTGTGGGTTGGTGGTGTGGCCTGGTGCGGGAGTACAGATACCTGTGTGGATGCATGCGCGCGCGTAAATATCCTGATATCCGATGTAAGATGCGAACTACATAGAGCATGATAGCATGGGGGGACTCTCGTTCAAGAGAAGCAGGCACCCAGGCATCCAGTCGCAAGTGCTTTACGGAGTCTCAGCAACCTCCTTGTTTCCGAGCGGGGTCGTCGGTTCACTCTCTCGAACCGGAACGACTAAGGTGTAATAATCCAACGAGAGCTTTCGTTAGTCAGAGGGACAGAAACGAATTAGCATTGCAAGGAGCCTAGAAATCATCTGGTTTTTCTTTTGTTTGTTTTGTTGTTTGTCTTTGTTTTTCGGGACCGACCGCTAAGGTCATAATGCCCTAGGACCTACTGTTTTAAGTGGGGATCCGAACCACTATGTGCGCAACAGTACGTGGTGTTTCTCAAAGATGGGTGAAACAATCCCCTCGGATGTCACCAATCCGAGTACTAACCACGCCCAACCTTGCTTGACTTTGATGATCGAACGGGAATCGGTATTTCCAAGGAGGCAAAGACCGTTGGCGTTTTTCTTTTTATCGCATCGTTGACAAAAGATTTGGCTAACGGTTTAATCCCTGCAATTGGCAGAACTTTACAAGGTAATTGTTTAGAAAGATGGCTCACAACGGATTTCAATAATTTTCACATATGTGGTAAAGCCCACACTCCTATATATGTGTGTGGGAGAAACGTATAGAAAAAAAGATACAAGCGATTAAAAATTGTATAAGTAATTCAATAATTCCGCGCTTTACGGTCACAGGTCAGGTCAGAACAGATCTGGTGGGGTGTCCAACACTTTACGGTGGATACTTTATCAGGAAGATGATCGTATATGTAAGGGGCCTCTCTCCCGCAATTTTCCGAGCTTGTCGATTGGTGGGCAAAGAAATTTGCTAGACGGCTGGCACCGCGGTGCTCGCGTAATTAATGCCGGCAGGATGAAATAATTGCAGGACGAAATGGACAGCGGAGCAGCCGGCGCCTGGTTGGTTGTTACTAATGCGCCCGCGGCCGTTTAAAGAACGCGCTGATTAATTTCGATAGGTTTCGGACTGCATTAACGTAATGCCCTCTTTGCCAGACGCATATGTTTCATTTATAACTATGCAGATGCCGTGTCTCCCTACGCAAATTACATGCGCGGATTAGATTTCGTCGAGAAAGAATTTCTCACTTCGAAATGTGCAGAATTGAGATGTATGCCGAGAATTCCTGAACATGGTAAACAGTTTCCGCGATTAACGATATGCGGTCGTTTCGAGTGGTAAAATCACCGTCGCGCGCCGGTTTGGAGCAAGCACTTGAAATTCGTCCTGGATACCCATTCCAGACGGAAGCCCCGAGTGACAGTGTCAAATTCGAGTGGTCACGCGAACCCTTGTTGCCAAACTCACCCTCCAAATCTCCAATTCTCCCTGCAATTTCTTATGCAAACCATCATTAGGAACCACGTATATCCGTGCTAAACCGGATATATATTTCCCAGGTTCTGCTCGCAAGCCCCACTTTCCTCCTCTCTTTCACTCGATCTTTTCGCTTTGTCGCTTTTCATTACCGCGGAGTTGGGCGGATGCAAAAGAGCAGTCGGCAAATGGATGGCAACGGCGGTGGATTTATATCTCATTTAATTGAGATCACAGTGGAGAGTATGCGCGATTGGTATTTTAGCGTCGGGAGTTCGGATAATATACAGCAGCTGAAATTTAATCCTTTTTGTGTTGCGCCATTAGGTGCATTCACGTTGAAAACCACGACGCCCGGTTTCGGCTCCCTGTCGCCCTCGTTCCGATAAATAGCAGAATCCTTACCATCGAAATGAGCACACTGACAATGAGATCGATGGCAATTGGCTTGCGCTTGCCGAAAGATATTTAACGTTAAATATTGCTTGTCAATTTTATTCCCGACGAATACAAAGAGAGGATCAATAACGGGACTGGGAGTCTGTGGTGAGAACTGTGTTCGTCGGATTTCGATGTACATTTCCACCTTATAAATCCGTCGGCTCAGCTTGCTGCGGCATTACACTGACCCGATCCGTTAACGAATTTATAACGCGTTTGCCCTGGAATCTCGCGGGAACGGATCCTCGAAAGCCGTGGACGCGGCGCTCTTGCGGCGAAATTAAAACGATTAATCCGCCGCTCGATTTACTCGAGCGTTAATAGCGTACCCTCTCAAGAATATGCCCGGTGCAATCATTGCGTGGATACACGGATTGAAATGAGTTACTCCAGTGCAATTGCACGAAATAATTCCCTCCTGCTATAGATGGTCGAGACGTCGTTCTCTCCCCTCTTCCCGCGAGAGCAGAATTTATAAACAAGGGGATGCTTAACCGGTGGAAAGAGGAAGAAGGTCGGAGGGAATCCAGGCTGCACCGGACAGAGAAGCGATATCGTTGGTTAGAAAATTGCCTCGGTGCGTTTAAGAGTTAATCTTCACGGTAACCGTATTCTACGAGGTGGTCTCTATCCTCGTTGTGCCCCGAAAAAAAAAGAAAATCACAAACCCTGTTGTAGCTGGGAACATCCCAGAGGGCGCCTCGAGGCATCTCGACAAAAGAGCTGTCGGGACAAAAGTTCTGGGATTAGACGCTAACGATCGGCATAATTAGAGCTCCTGTCGAATCTGCGGAAATCGGCGGCGCCGGCAGTCCTCGCGGCTGACTCTTCAATTTTCCCTAGAAGAGGATTCTTCTCTGTCTCTCAGGGAGTTGCGTTCGATTCAGCGAACCAAGCGGCGTCGATTGGATCTCGTACTTACGATAGAAAAAAGGGGACCGTTTTGCTTTCAAGTGGAATAGGAACGTGTGGGGTCAGACTACTGGATTTAAGCTCCCAGGCGCCGCGTCTGATCACTGCGAACCCCTCCAGTACACCGCAAAACGAATACAAATTCGAATTGATAATTAATGCCAGGCGCTAATCCACGCACCGAAGTAATTCGAATATCACGCGTCCCGGTGTGTTACCAGTGGCTACATTTAATGCGCTGTCCAGCTTACGGAAGTCGAAATAAATTTGGTAGCTGATCGCCTCGCGAATCCCGTTTACCCGGTCTCGTGCTGTTACGTTATTAAAAGTGTCGATTGGGACCGGACGTGACGCATGGAAGCGGTGGCGATTCGCAATTTAATTGGCAATGGGTCGTGAAGAGTGTTTCTTTGCAGAGTCGAGTGGAGTTAACGCGTGGGAAACCTATATACACGTACAACGCTCTCGATCAGCACAATGGCATTAACGAAGATTAACCCGCTCTCATAATTAATACCGCGAGTTGTACGTTTCCTAATTAATTTTGGGCAAAACGGCAACTTCGCGCATTGCGTCGCATCGAAGTTCGCATCGATTAGAGCCGCCACATCTATTTATCCCTGTAATGTCGAGGCATCGGCAAGAGCATCGGCGTGTGTTCGAATGTATGCATAGAAATCCACGTGTGTGTGTGTGTGCCTGGGTGTCGAGGGAGGAACTCTCAAGCGATTTATCATTTTATTAAGCGATACCAGTGTTAAGAGCACACATCGGGAAAGCCAGTCATTGCCGCTCGCTTCATGCATGCGTGTCTAATGCACACGGAGCGGCGCCGTAGCGAACCATTAGTGTACTGCGAACAATTTATTGCGCTACGCTAATTAAAATCTTAAGTGCAATCCTCCCGGTTCCAGCGTGCGCATTGGACCTACGGCTTGAACCATGATATGGATCACTGCCTCACAGTGGTTATATTCTACTCATCCTTTTTTTCCTCCGCGGCTTTGAGTCCGCAATCGTTTCTGCCCAAAACAACAACTTTCCTTTGTCTCTCGTTCGCTTACCATTTCGTTTGTATTTCTTCACATGGGATCGTATTTCAACCGTACGATCAAAACGACTGTTTTTCTCGGGCAAAAACAACCGATGATCTCTTCCGCCGATGGGAAGACCGCTTAGAACCCTAGAATTATTAAGATTCGCGTTTCGTGGTAGGAGAAAGCTGCATCGGACGGGAAAGGAAATTGAAAAGGACTCGCAGTGAGACAGTCGCCTTTTGGCAGTCGTTGCCCTGAGATCCGCCTAGTCGCCTTTGCATTAAAGCCGGCAAGGTTTCCTCGAGGCAGACGATGAAGAAGATGCGGCACAGTACTGCGACGGGTGAAGAGGGGTCAGAAAGGAAGCGAAGAAGCTCGCTCAGTGGCGGGTGCGCGCGTCAGAGCAGGAAGAGAGAAGAACGTAGAGAAGGGGTGGGTTAACACCAGCCGGGTTTCGGTTGCCGCTAAGGCACTTGAAAGATAAAGTTTGCTCGAGGCCTCCCCCTGGAAATCTTTAGGCGGAAAGTTCCCCTGGAGTTACGCGCACGCATACCATCCTCTTGCTCTCGTTGCATCCTGCTGCCGGTACTGGTACTGCTACTACCGATGCTCTCGCAGCACACAACCCGACCGTTCGCACTCGCCGGATCGTGCAGCTGGTTACAATGGCACGTAGTAAACTACCGTGGAAGTGTGTTTAACTCGCGAGCGAAACTTGTTCGAAAACGTCGAATTCCAATTCCCTGAGCTCTCTCTCTCTCTCTCTCTCTCGAGTCTGCCTGTCAGGCTTACCGCGCCACGCCACCAGGATCTCGCCGCCACAGCGTCGACCCCTCCCGTTGGCCGCCACCCGAAAAATAACCGATATGCGCGCTCGCGGAAAAGCCCCTGATTGAATTAGACTTGAATTTAGATTTATGGCGCAGCGCCCGTGCAATTTCGCGGTTGGCCACCTGATAAACTGCACTTGACAGGGCGCCCGGAAATTTCATTGAAATATTTGTCCAACTGATGATGACTGACCGGTTTGGGAGCTAGGTCCTTGCACTTTGATGCCAAGGGAGACCGCAGACCACTGGAAAATTGTCGGCTGATCGACTGTCAGTTTGACGCGAATCGACATAATTGCTCGGGATAGGTAAGAGAAAATAGAATCAATTTCTGACGGCAACCCTGAGTGTCGAGATGTCGGATTGCGAGAAAGAAAAAAAAAAGAAAAAAAGAAAAAAGAAAAATGAGAAAATTGAAGCCGCAGTACGGGAATCAATGTGGCAGGACAGACTTGGAAACGTGTCAGTGGATTATAGGGACACCGGAACTCGGGCTCGCAACTGCATCGAGAAAGCTTCTTCGAGATAAAGAAGGAAATCGTGATATTGTTTCCGACACTTTTCTTCATTCTGTTATTTCATTTTTGCAAGCTGCTCCTTTTGGAAATTGCCGATAGAGTCTGGTATATTGGAAACTAAGTGTTTCTTTGACGGAGGACAATATAACCTACGGTTTTTATTAGTAACGCTATTCGTAGAATTACTCCATCAATTAAGTAGGTACGCGAAGGTCACAGCTTTACCGCTGACTTTCTCTTTATCCTTCTTTGTCCCTTTCCGCGAGGTCGACGATGGTCGTCGAGATACTGCGATAAAGCTGCTCAACTGGTTCCCCTTGCCAATAGCTCAATCTTTTTTCCTCTTAAATTTTTCTCCACTCTTCATTACTCCAATGCTGCCTTATTCCTCCGAGCTAACGTTAAAGAGGAGGTACTCGTTTTCGCGATAGCACTGCGAACGGCTAATTACCGCGTTAGACGGAATTAATTACCAAGTGCTTGGCGGACGTTTTGTCGATTCATACATGCCAGTGTGTCGTCATTAAGAAGCGTGTTCTCGCGAGCCGATGAACGGGTCGAGAAAAACACGCGCAGCTTCATTCATCGAGATGAGATTTTCTTCAATAGAAATCGTGCAAAAGATCATGCTCATTGAGAAGTTGAAATGCAACAGTCAGTCGGTAGCTTTGTACTCACAATCAGGGTTAAGTCGCATGTCGATATGTACTTTATGTATCGAGTTTAGTATCAGGCAGGCTCGAATGCGTCGCGAACCTCCTGAGTCATCCGAACCAAACAACCAGTCACAAAAGAAGCTTGGCAAGCACTGTTTGCATTCTCTCGTCGCTCTCGTTGAATTATGTCAATGCTGTACAAGAGAGTGCTCGCAAAAGTCGCGCTCATTTTTCCACACTCCGATTCGCGACTGCCATCCAGCGCAATGTGCGAAACCCGCTCCTCTTAGGGCCCCATTTTCAACGGGATATATCCCCCGCAAAATTTATTCGGCGGAGGGTGACTTTCGTATTCATTTCGGGCCGCGTCCCCATCTGCATAAATTTCGCGATACGTCGCATTATTATGCAAACCCACGCATGAAGCACAAGTAGTAAACACTCGAATTACCTGAAGCCGACGCCGCTCGTGACAGTGGCATATTAGCTTGTCAGGATTCCTTGCGAATAGGCGAGCAGCCGAGTGCGCGACTTTGTCCGATTCTTGTGGGACAAACATTCCCGTGATACGTACTCTCTTTAACACATTCCTACTGGATAAAATACATATTTTATTTTATTTTAATGAATCTTTTATAATTGCGAATCTCAAAGATGTTTATTGCTCGGTTGACTAACAGGACTCTTGTAAATAGGACGTAGAATTTTCAACGCCTTGGAAATAAATGTTCGCTGTACGAACGTAACTTTTCTGCCGATATAATGATAATATTTCTAGCACCGCTGTTGCACGCAGCAGGGGTAAAAATTATGTATATATCCTTGGAACTAAAGAAAAGCCTGTAGAAAAGTTATAATGCTAAATTTATCCGGGCATCACGGGACGTGTATAAGTCACCGTTGACTTCTAGAATTACAGCAGGTGCGCGGGGTGATTAGCATAAGCTTCCAGACCCTTCTGACTAACGGTGACTCGAGCCATAACAATGGCGAACATTTCTACTACAATGAAACTTGTAAAAACTTGACGAATAACACGTGACCGATATAAAAACTAAAAGAATATAAATCTTACGATAGATATATTTGTACTATTTTGGTCAAATTTACTTTCGCACCGTGACTCATACTATATTGCAAAGTAACGAATAGATTCGAATAACGCGAATAGTTGGAAATTCAGAATAGCTTCTCGTTCAATTTTCAAATAATTCGCTCAAGTTCGTGGAAGATTTGGTCGAGCAGTGAACGCGTCAACCTGACTGATTTCGTTCTTCGGCAGTGAGATACCATCCTCTCATGAAATATCTAGCGCGCAAACATCCGTTGGATTAAATTCATGTCACGCGGCCGGTCTCGCGAATTGTCAGGATTCTTGGACGGCGTGGCTGCGCTATGGAAACATTTCATTACCCCTGACTATTCCCAGTACGTCGGTATGCATTCTAACTGCCGGTTATCTAATACAGAGCCGAGAGCTGGCGCTGCTCGTCGCGGGGCCGCGTTGTGTTGCGTTGGCGAGGCGACGCGAAATAACAAGTTAAACCCTTGTCGCGATCCGTTTGTAGGGGAGTTGCCCCCAATGGGCCGCTCCACCAAGCAAACTTTCATTATTCTTGCAACCCGACAAGTTTCCGCAGCATTGGTCGCCCCGTGCGGCAAATTAATGAATTCACGACGAACTCGCGTAATTGTGCCGCGTGCTGGGAGAATAGTAGAGTAGGCTATTAGCAATCGAATTCTATTGGTAGAGGCGTGAATCGCAGTTCTGAAGCTAGGTTCGCCTTCGGGAATCTCATCTTCTAAAGCGAGACACTTTAAGACTGACTGGTATTTAATACGATGGTAGAGAGTGTCAGCGAATTCTTCTAGCTATCGCGAGCCTTTATTATCTCTTGGGAAGATAACACACGTGGGTTGGATCGTTTGGACCAATACATATTCCAGGAATTTGCAGTTGAGCGATAATTAGATTCAAAGCAATATGACACTTTATGCAATATGAGAATTTATTCACTGTTCGGATAATTATTAATCACCGAGCATTTGCTGAATCGATGATAAATTGCGGTGATATTGCCTCGGGGTCTCTCTCTCTCTCTCTCTTACTCTCATTCGATTCTTCTCTATTTTGTCAAATGTATCAATCGCCACACGCTGGAGTACTGCCGCAGAGATTTATCCGCACCGGCGCGTAATTGAAATGAGCGTTTAGAGATATGGCCACATTAATCATCCGCTATCTTCGCGTACTAAAAGCATCGGATCGACGGCTCTTGGAAACATTGTGGGTCCTCGACAAGGGGCAGGCCACGCGCACCCCCTTGGCACCTTCTTGATGATGTTCCAACTCATTTATCTCGGAAGAGGAACATTCGTAGTAGCCCGCGACGCGGCCGAAACAATTCGTTACACTTGAAATCAATTAGCACAAAGTGGCGGTAAGTGGATAAAAGCCGGCGGCACTGCGAAGCCAGTGCCAGTTTGAGAAATGACGGGAGCCTTTCTCTCTCTTTAACCATCACGGGTAAGCATGCCCCTCTCCTCTGACTAGAGTCCCTCAAATACGACACTTTGCTTTTTCTTAATCAAAAGCGTATTCTAGCGCAACAGTTTTGTACGAACAGGAGAATGTAAAACATTATTGTTTATCAAAAAATGTTTAAACAATTGGAATTTCAAAAATTTGTTAACACCAACTGATAGTCCTATCAATACCATGTAAGTTTCGTTAAAGAAATTTTTCTCCAAATCTAATTGTTTAGGAGATATTTAAGAGAGAAAATTTACAACCCCCGGGGGATGAACTACCCCCAAAGGCCTTTTGTTATAGGTCGTTGAATTCGTCTTGACCCCAGCATTCAGAATATCGGGAAAAAGTGGGTCAACCCATTTAAAAAAATTAAGTTAACATTAATAACTAAAAACCACCCATTGTAAAAACACCCCCATACTGCTATTCAACAAGCTCCTTCGAACCATGCAACTTTGCCCTTTGCGGACTTCGCGTATCTTCAAAATTAACGGAGATATTTCCATTCGACATTCTTATTGGGGCACCCTGTATATTTGCATAAAGTGCTCAGTACAAAATTAGAAAAGACAACAAAACAGCACAAGAGTGATCTATTACGATGTCAACCGTAGAAGCCCTCCTTAGCATGCGTCATATACATGCATAGCCCATAAAAGAAACCGATACGACAATAAAGAGTCAGAGTGTTTTGAGCTACTGTCAGAGAGTTCATGCACTAAAATCAAGTACAATCTCGATTTATTTATTAAACCAACCTCCGCGAGCGTGACGATGACTCAGATACGCGCGATAACTTCGCGAGGTAATGGTAGAATCTGATTCAAAAGTGGCGTGCTGCTTCCACACGCAGCGGTCGGGGAGCAATATCCAAAGACTCGTTGGGAATCGCGAAGTGGTGGCGCGTCTCATAGTCAGTTAGTATCAAGTGGTCTCCACTTACCTCTTTTCCTTTCGGTAATGGAAGCCGAGTCGAGGGAGAAGGACGGTGAGAGGTAGCAGTTCGCCTGCTACGTCCTGCTTCGCGTGGCGTCGAGCCGAACCGGAAGCCAAGGATCCGGCACTTTTACGCGACGAGCACTCGAGGCCGCAAGTAAATCGGGCACCGCGTCGCATCGCACCGCTAACTGCATTTGCAACCTCTTATTGTGTTTTTCCCAGCACGTGCGTGCAAGCTTCCCTGTTTACGGAAACTTGGGCGTGATATTTAGAAGATTGCCGGATGCGTGGCTGTTTTACGAGCGTTGAGTGACGCTGCTCCAGTTACGGATTTTCGCGCCGCACTTTATTGGCCACGATTAATCGGATTACGCGTGCGCTACGTAAGGGGGATCCTTTCGCAGTTAGATGTTGATCGACGGTCCCTGCGCACTTTCGCTTTACTCATTTACGCTGCTACTTTTTTTCCGCCTCTTATTTTTTGCCCCTTGCGAATCACTGATATATTCATCAGCCGTCGCGGCGGCTAAGAGCATCTCGCTGATTTTCTGCGATTTTTAATAATTCGGATCTCTTGAGAAAGCGCGCCTCCGTGAAAGAATCTTTCAGCAGATGTTGCAGCCCGCTGATGGTTTCCGGTCGAGGAATAATTGGTGGAGGCGGATCTTCTTCTTGGAACGAACGGTTGGAAGTTCTATAACGACGAATTGGAGGGTCGTTATTACTAGTTCGAAATGGCGATTGAACACGCGTTTAACCAGTCAGATGGACGATCGCGGATTACATTGAAGATAGGCTTTTGAGGGGCAAACGATTCGTGGAATTAGCTTGGTATGCGATAACCGGAGGTATGCGGTACGCATTCGAGCATTAGACTAATTAGATGTCTATTACTGACCGTACATAGGAGTCAGTAGGTAGTTATAGATATCCCGTTGGTCACTACTCGTGCAATGATTCGGGCGTTATGTGTCTTCACGCTGCTAATTGCGGTGCCAGTGTCCCTAATTCGCAAGCGATACTTAATAACGAAGGTGTGTGACGTGCGTAATTGTGGCATTTGATAGCTCGCGCAATATGGCCCGCTCCACCAATTATTTTGTTTCATTAAGTTCGACGGTAATGTAATCGCGTGTCGTCCATTATAATCTATTCATAACAATAATCGAATTCAGAATACGCTCGCGACCTGTTTGTCGAGGCTTAATGAATTTCCGAGGCCCTCTCTATCCGCCGCGAAGTAATTAAAAGCCCCTTTCCCCTCCAGGTTTCGGTCCAGTCCTGTCGGTAATTTCATCGCTCGGCAAACAAAGTGCGCGACAGATCGCGGTCGATGCGACTCGCTATCCTACATCTCCCGCCGCGTCGTGAAATATCGCGGCTTTTAAGGAACCAACCCCTATTGGTATCGTTTTCTCTTCTTTTTCGAGCAGCCACTGTTCATCAATCTCGCGGTGATTTGCCGGAAAACCACTTGCCCGACTTCCATCCACTTAACCCTTCCGCAGGGTAATAAATTAGGCTGAGAGTATGTAATTTTTTATTCTCGGTTATTATATTAAACCTCTTAGTTAGTATGGCTTAAATCGCAGAACGCGCTGCTCCACGTGGCACTTTTCACGGGAAAATCTCGGTATTTCACTAAAGATAAGAAATGAATATTTACGCTGTAGAGGGGTACCTTTCGCGACATTTTATCTGGGTCTCTGTCTCTCTCTTGGGTTATAATTCAAGTACTTTGAGGAGCCGATTGCATTTTTCCAGGGAAAACTTCTTCTCGGATTGGTCTCCCTTCGTTATACAGGGTGTCCCAACAAGAATGTCGAATGGAAATATCTCCGTTAATTTTGAAGCTTGTTGAATGGCACTATGGGGGTGTTTTTACAATGGGGTGGTTTTCAGTTATTAATGTTAACTTAATTTTTTTAAATAGGTCGACCTACTGTTTTTTCGATATTCTGAATGCTGGAGTCAAGACGAATTCAACGACCTATAACAAAAGGCCTTTGGGGGTAGTTCATCCCCAGGGGGTTGTAAATTTTCTCTCTTAAATATCTCCTAAACAATTAGATTTAGAGAAAAATTTCTTTAACGAAACTTGCATGGTATTGATGGGACTAACAGTTGGTGTTAACAAATTTTTGAAATTCTAATTGTTTAAACATTTTTTATAAACAATAATGTTTTTTGTCGAGTTATGATGGAGAATCAGAAGACAAATTCATTGATATGCATGATCAGTTGATTTTAGACCCCTCCCTAAAATGTGTGGAAAATTATTATCTTGAATAACATATATATATGTACTTTATCAGCGGCGCGTACGTTTGTTCCTGAAGATAAGTTTACCGCGAAAATCAAACGAGATGAAGTGCTCGCCGAAATGATGATCGTAAATGAGGTTGCAAGATTAGTGGGGTATCATTTTACCTCGCACGCTGCGATAATTATGACATTTCATCCGGGAGTATCAGGATTCCTCCGTTGCGTCGGATGTTATATAACTCGGTGGATTAAGGTCGCACGACAGTTCCGCGCTGGTGGTGGTGGTGGTGGTAATAATTATCTCGCCAGGTTGCACCGAGTGTGCCGAGTTTTTTAAGGACCCGTCGCGTAATTTTATTACGACTGGGCACAGTTTAACGGGACTCGGCGCGGTGAACTGATCGATGGCTCTTAATAACTCCGAGGCTGGGCGCGACCGGTTAGAATCATATACAATAATTGGTTATATCGTGATTGCGGGTACGCGACACGCGCCAGCATTAAAATGATTTAGCGTATTAGCTCGCGTAAACTCATTAACGACGCGAGGCCATGCGTGCGTGGGTGCACCCGCGTACTTATTGTAAAATATGTGCCGGCCCGTGGCTCGAGCGGGCCGATAAAACAAATAATGCGGCGCCTGTAAATTGTCGAAGCATGTGTGTACGTGGTTCACTCATTGTCAGTGACGCGCGAGTTTTTTCTCCTCTCTTTTCACCGTGCAGCTTGCCGAGATCAGTGGCGCGAGCTCGTGGCGCCCTTTTTTGGTTGCGGTGGCTGCTCATTAGTGAGTTGCCGCGATTAGATTCGCGTTACGTGATCGACAAATACGATGATCGCGATGCTCTTTGCAAAGCGTACCGTTTACAGTACTCGCGATACATTCACGCTGCCAACGAGCACTCTTGCTCTCGCACGCTTTTGACTCTGCACCTCCCACCAGCAATTGATTCGCGAGAGCGTCTGCCCTACGGCGAATCCATTAGCGTATATGTATAGATTCGGTCTATTCGCGGCTGGCACACGAAATTCGGGCTTTTTGTTGGATTCACGGTATCACGAAGGAGTCGCTGATCCGCGTTGCTGAAAAAACTCGAATACTGGGCCGACGCGTGTCAGCAGGTCGCTTGCGGTCTCTCTGTGGCTCGACGACCAGCCGTTTTGCTTTAGTGGAAAATGTCATGTTTCACCTTGTACGTACTTTGTTTCGCAAAAACTGTTGCCGATTTGCGGATGATATCCGCGAGCGGGTTGCGAGGGGTGTAACCGCGGAATTCACCGGTTTCACCATCGTCGCCATCGCTCGCGGCCTCGTTTTAAAGGGACCGACTAGGGGTAGGAGGGGAATCGGTTACTGTCAATGGCTTCGTACGCCCGGAACCATGGACCGCGGCACAAAAAGAGCTTTATTGGTGGCGAAACACTTTTCATGCGAGCAGTATGTCGAAAATCGACGAGCGAACGCAACCAATCTATGAATACACGTTTCGTGTTCACATAGAAACGGCTTCTCACAGTTATATCTCGCAGTCAGCCTGAATTCTAGGCTCCTCGTTATTTGGTGTGCGCTGTCCGAGTATAGCCTGCGTATAGCTGGCGCACAACAGCATGAAAAAGACACAATCCGGGGAGCATAGCCTGTGGATGACGAGTGGGGGGGGGGGGGGGGGGGTGCTATTAGAAGAGCGAGTACGAGTGGAGAGGAACACTGCATAAACCAGTAAATCCAACGTTATCTCTAAAAGGGTCATTCCTCTATATCGAGGAACAGTATCCATCCGGAGAAAAGAATCCACCCGAAAGCGAAGCTTCCGGCGCACGATACCTCCCGAATGGGCCTCGGAAGTCGATCCTCAAGATTAATTAATTTCCGATCGAAATCGCAGCCCGAGGGCCACAGCTCGTTGTTCGGCCGGAACCCTGAGACCCCGAAACCTAGCAACCCCTCGACTCTGCTACGTGATAGCCAAAAGGAATCAGGTTCTTCGGACGATCGTTAGGATCCACGAGGAAAGCGGAGTGAGCTCCAAGTTCAAGCTGCATTCCTGTCGCGTGCTTAATTCGCCCCGTTTAGCGAGCACAACCACCGCACCACCGTCCTCGTCGTCGGCCTCTTTCCTCATTCGTCGAGACCCGTCTCCGTCTTCTTTACGGCAACTCGTGAACTTAAGAAGGCCGAGGGAAACCGGAATCCAACCCGCTTCTTTTTCCCTCTTCTTCGTGACACACCTTTTTTTTTTTTGCTTCCGTACGAAACTTCTATCCCTCCTTATACTCTAGCGATTTCGTCTCTCGGTTGTCACAGCGACGTCGCTGGCTGCGCGGAAACGTATTTCGGGAATATCTTCTCTCTCTCTCTCTCTCTCTCTCTCGATACCTATCCGGATAGAGCTTTTCAATCTTTAAGGATTACCCTCCGCGTCGGTGTAAAATAAGAGGTAAATTTCGCGAGTGCGAACCTGGAGTTAGCGAAATTTATACCCTTATGCTGAAATAATGGCTGGAGAACATTATTCTTCGTAGGAGCCGACATTCGCTCTTCGCGTTTCCAACGCTTGATAGATCTGCTTGTAACTACTCGTTTCGTTCCCTTAGTTTCAATAGAACTGTTTCATTCTGTCCGGGATCCTCTTTTATATTCTTCCTACGGGATCTTACTACTATTTTCGCCAGTTTCCGTGGTATTGATATTACGACGAGGATGATGACGACGACGATGCAGAATCCTTTATATAAAACAGAAACTGAATTACCGGTCTGGAATGGATTAATGAATCAAGGTTCATTCGAATTTGTGAGCTTTCCGAGCTTGATCCGGAAGAGCTGCTCGACCAGCCACTCAAGATCCTATTCCGCACTTGGGCTCATCGTCAGGTACCAGCACAGCTTCTCTCTTGGCTCTTCTCAGATATTTATATGCCGGAGAGCGTTGCTCAAGCTGTCTTATATCTTGCGAGCAAGGAGAACTTCCGCTGTGCGAATTTCCCTAAGTTCCTCCTTCCACAGTTTATCATTGCTGCCGGGCAGCGCAGCGCCTGCCTTCGCGAAAGAATTCATAAGCTACGAGTAAATTCGCTCTATCTTCTTTATGGCGACTCGCAGGAACCACTTAGGCCGGGGAAAACTTAATTCAGCCGGCACTCCTTTCTTTCGCTTCGCACTTCCCCTTCTTCGACGACGAGAGAAAGAGGTTCTTGAAGGGGGGAGAGAGAGAGGGGGTAAAAACTGACTTGCAGAGTTCTTTCGGCTTCTTTACTATCTAATTTCAATCTCTGTTATATTAGATTGCGCGTATTAAACGTGGCAACTGCACTGTCTCCTTCCGCTTTCATTTTCCCGTTTTCACTCTTCCTGCCACGAAAATCGGGCCAAGTACTTTTCATTCCAAAGACTCCTTCTAATTCCATTTTCACGATTCATCATTTTCATTTTATTCTCCGTTTTCGGATTACTGTTCTTCGAAGTTTCTTCCTAATTCCAAGGACACTCGGATGACTCATAATTTCGAGGTTTTATCGAATGATTATTAGAGGGATCGCGGTGATGCTCGTTGCACCGTTGGCTGACGGGTCATTCCGAATCGCGCTTGCATTTCCAGGGCGCAGTTTCAAGGATTGGGCTTCGATAACGATCGGCTCCCGGCTCGAACCATTGGGGGGATTGCGCGAGCGAAACGCGTTGAGGTAGTTTGTTGGAAACGGACTACTGCTAATAAATCAGGAGGGTTTTTAATAAGTCTGCCGGAGGGAATAGGTCGCTGTAAAAGCGAGATCGTGTCGGGACAAATTGCACGCGAGTGACACTGGAATCGATTTCGGCCATCGGCCTGTTTTGTCGCCGATGCAGTGCACAGATTTTTACGGCTCACGCAAGATTTTACAATTTTTTTTTTTCCCTTTTTCTTTTTTTTCATCTAACTTCTACGTAGATCGGCCAAAGTCTTTGCTCGCTCTTCCGTACACGCAAAAAGCGCATGATTGCGAATTCCTCTCCGCAGTCCCACCATATCGCGAACTAGAGAAATTCAGTGGAAGTAAATCCCGGCAATGCGCCGCGGTGCTTCTTTGTAATAAAGTGGAGGCCACGCTCGGATTTGACCGCAGGGGAAAATTGTTTCGGCGCAAAGGGAATCCCGACTGGACGGATAGGAAGGGGTTGGTAGACCGATGCAGCGCGCGGGCATGTGCCTCGCTTCAAACCGAGAATTCCCGCAAAAAGGATCCTCGTAGAGGGTGGATAGTTTGTTTTGCGAGTCGCGTCGACGCAATGCCGTCGACGGCAGATTCGTCAGGATGCGCTCTTCCCTAGCCGCTAAAATCGAAAGCTTTGGTCGCGCACCGTGAAAGAGGAACACGAAGATCGGGAGCAATAAAATCGGCAATGGATCGACGTTAAACCAAATCGGTGGTAATTCCGAGTTAATTTTTACGAGGCGAGCGTAGAAATAGAGAGGAAGTGGAAGCGATGTGGAACGGGTGAGGAAAGAGAATTCTCCCTGTACCAGAGCCGATCGACTCTGGATTTATAGTCATTCCGAGAGCTGTAAAATCACTTCCCGGATCGCGTCGCGGATCCAGTCGCACAGATACCACCGCGTACAACGAGACTAAAGGGGAATTGCTTAACAGATGCTTAACGGATGCTTCGATTGGAGCGTTAATCGGACACATTTATACGTGTTCGTGATCCTGCGCGTGAGCGTGTTCGTTCGTATTAACTCTAGATCGCATAAATTTCTCGAGAACTTTACTTCTCGGCCGATCCTTCGGCAAGTTTTTTTTTAGTTTCTTTTATTCGCCGGCCACTTCAATGGCAAAAGATTTCCGAATCTCTCTCTTGCTTCCTTCGCTTCGCGACGAAGTTACTTATCGAAAGTTTCTCTCGAGCAGGGAATTTTCGCTTGTCCTTTCGAGTGAAACCGAGCGGCACGATCGATCATTAGTAGCCAACATAATCCGTAGCTCTGCGAGCGTTTCGCGAGAGTGTGAGATGATTTTTTTTAAAATAATTTCACCACCAACCGGTGAGTTTTTTTCACTCGGCGACGAGCCGTGTTAATAAGCGGTATATTTTCGCGGAGAAGCAATTTTCGGGCTCTAAAATAATAGCGTGGGCGGCTTGCGTGCGCTCCGGGGCTTAATAAGAATTACAATTCGGCCGTGGTGGGACTGCCTTAATGAGAAATTAATTTTTCATGGATTAGGCCGAGGAATTAGTTGGGAAGCATCTCGTTCGGGCTCGCGCGCGGCAGCCAAACTTTCGATGTAAAAAGCGGTTTATGCAAAAGAAGTCTTGCCAGAGTGAGTACGCTCGTTGATTTTAGCTCACGGTACAACCGTGAAGCCGTGCAAACCCCATTGCAACCCCGTGAAACCTCTTGCACCTGAAAGACCTCTTTCGCGGACTTTGCTGTCCAAGAAACCCCCTCGAGAAACTTTCGGGGAAATTGATGATCCGCTGTACAACCAGGCCAATGTACGCGAAAGAAAGAAAGAGAGAGAGAGAGAGAGAGAGGTACAGACGGGACCTCGATCGGCTGTGGAAAATTTCCGAAGAAATCTCCGAGGGCTTCGCAATTCGGCCAACTTCCTTGTACTCTGGCCACGGAGAAGTTTGACCGCTTAAGATAATTATTCCCATGAATAGCGTAATAAGAAGGGAAGTATTCTGCTCGAGGAATACAGTAATAACACAAGCGAAGCGAATCAGAGAGAGAGAGAGAGAGAGAATACGAGGTAGAACATTGACATTTCTCATTGTTATATTCCGCTGGAAAACGCTCGATTCCTTGTCCATTCTATAAAGCACTGAGCGAGCTAACAGATTTTACCTCCCGCATTCTCCCTCGCCGCACGCTCTTGGCAAAATCTGTTGGCAAAGTTTGCGGATTGTCGCTGGTGAAACTGGGACGTTAGCCGGGTTGGTATACTACGGCTAGCGGCAGAACGAGGGGCCACTGATCGCTCGGAAGAAATTGTAAAGAAATCTCGAAGGAGAAGGATTCGTGATTCACGGAGGCGTGCACCCCCACCCTACTGAAGAAAAGTTTCGCCCAACCACTGCTTCCGAGAATTATTCTAATGAAAAAAAGTACTAAGTCGCCTTTAAGGAAAATCCTTCCCTTTAACAGCTCTTTTCCTATTTGCACCCGGTTGCTGCTTGAGTCAAGCTCTCGCATTGTTACAGATCCTCACGTATTACACGGTTTTAAGAATATTTGCATCCTGCTATTTTTTATTTCTTTTCTGGTTAGCGATACCCACTGGTTACCATAGTGCGATACGATTAGCATATATCGACTGTTTATCATTCGATATACATTAGCCGATTTCATTTCCCAAGTCCATCCATCACACGCTTCTTCTTTGCTAGCGAGCAGAAGCACCCGTCGTCGTTGCAGATCTTTTGAGAACGGGGGTTGCAGAATTGCATCCCTTTAAAAAGCACAGCCATCCTACTGCCTATGAAATTGTAATAGCTTGACGTTTCGCTTGCGAGGTGATAGATTGCGACATCAAGACCAGCAAGCTGTGCGAAGAAGTCAAAAGTCGTCACGGTTAGCGAAGAAATATCAAAGTATTCGATGTCACGAAACTTCTTCTTTCGACTGGAATATTCTTGAGGAATCTTATTCCAGCAGTTTCGTCAATTATTGTAAAGCCAAGAATGATGGGCATGAGCTAAAGCGGTGCCACGCTGAAAATAGAAGCGAAAATCGCTCTGAAAATGAAACTTTTATTGTCACGAGAGGAGGAAGAGCTAACAGGGACGAGGAACTTGGAGGTTTTCAGAAATTAACAATTTACCGTCCGCAAGCGTTGCCCTGGCGCTCATCATCGCACTGGCCTCTTCGTGTTTTTCGGGAAGATTTGCGAGCACGGAAAACTTTTCCAATTGCAACTTGTCCCCCTCGCGTTTCCCCCCGCGTAATTTCACACGAGAACTCCAGAGATTCCCGATGGCATGGTACGGCCTCGCGCGGCTAGTTTGCTTGTAATTTTTCTAATTCGCAATCGCATCTCACAGGCGGCGAGCAAGAGTGAGCATGTCGCACGTGCTCATCGTTCCAAGAATAATCGGGGCGACTTTTCTTCGTGACTCGCCGTCCTCTGATTGCTGACGACTTCTCGCAGTTTCGCAATTAAGGGGAATTGTGCCGAGCGCACCGGCTTAATTGGGAAATCTCAGTTATTGAAACGCGCGCGAGTACGAGAGAGCTTCGAGCCAACGAGGGAACAGGTTGATAGCTGAACAGAGAGAGAGAGAGAGAGAGAAAGAAAGAGCGAGTAGGAAAACGAAGTGTGAAGATGTGTTTGCTACTGGCTCAGTTCGCGCAAAGCTGAAAGATAGTTTTCGTGGTTTTTGGTTTACCACCATCTCTCGTTCTGACTTTCTTCCTTCCTACGCCACTGTGCACTAGCGATTCTGACCCGATAACTGCCGGACACAATGGCAGTTCGAGTCTTGCATTACTCGAGCAAACTTGCTCCGACAATGATCTATGCGAGCGAGAACTCTCTACCATCTCTGGACAAATCAGCCGCGAGCTCTGGGATTAATTCCATCGTGTCGCGACTCGGAACACCACTCGATACGCGAATGGAAACTGTCTCTCTCTCTCTCTCTTATCGAACTGCTGCAATCGAGGTATCTGACAATAGGCGAATACCATCGCCAGATCATCGACGGGTTTATTAACGCGTGTGCAAACTTTAATTAATCGCTAATTAATCTCCCACGTGCGTATTTTAATTCAACCCTCCCAGTTCACGATGTTACATTCCACGGGAGTTTTCCGCAAATAAATTTCCATTTCGCATAAATAACTTTTCACGGGCGAATAACTGGTATAGCGGTTGAATAAACACATCTTTCATCCTGGTGGACTTGGCATATTGGAGGAGGGTAAACGGAGAGTTAAGAGAATCCTTGGTGTTTGGTATCAGCTGATCTCGTAGTAGAAAGTTTCTTCGAAGATTTTCCTTACGAAGACTTTTCCACTTTCGTTTCGTTCTCTACTCACGCACCTGACTATGTCCATGTGTAAATGTGTGTGTGTGTGTAACTCTGTGTGACTGGTGGTGCACGTGCGGCCAGTTGCACATGCCTCAGCGAGCGAATTGTATGTGCGAGAGTTAGGATCCATGTGGTCTCTCTATACGCTTTATCGGCCAGTCCGGAACGTCGATGGAGTTCCGTGACGTTCGCAATTGCCGATTTACGAGGAGTCGTTGTTAACAGTTCCCCTGTACATGCTGTATTCGCAGTCTACACATCCCCCCGACTGTTTGCAATTAATTTCGACAAGCACTGCCGCGGTTAGCCACCCCTTTTAAGGCCATAGGTAAGTGCGATCGGAATTGTTCGAAATCACGCAGAAACTGTGAGATAATCATGACTTTACCCAGAGGTGACTCACGTTCCCTGACAAACAGTACTGGCCAAATTATCGTGACATTTCCCTTGGTGTATTTGGCGAAGGGAATTTTTTACAGACCACCAACTTGCTCTGACTGTTTGCTCGTAATTTCGTGAGTTATGATTTACGTGCGTGGACACTGGGTAAACACGGTTATTCTGAGTGGAAGTCACCGAATGGTGCTTTATACTGTTACGTTCGACCCTGTTGTCAAGTCTGATATTGCCTTCGAGTCTGACCTTGGCTTCGAGTGTGATCGAAATGGGACTGTTTGGCCGTTAGAACAACGGCTATCGGTTGATAGCGACGAGAACGGAGGAATCAAGCTAGGGACGTTGAGGAGTCCGATCGCATCTTGGCCTCAGAGCAGCGAACGCCTGAGACAAGGACAGCGCGCGAAAGGGAAAGGAAGGAAGACTGCTCGCAAGTGGAGGGGACCGCTATAGTTATAGGAGAGGGGGTCCGGGCCAGACGTTCGTTGGTAAGAGGACCGTGAGGAGGTGCGCGATTCGCTGCTCCGAGCATGGCTTTCTAAGCGCTCCGCTCCTAAACGGCCCAGTTGCCCATCCCTGGCCTAGCTTATTGTGCTTGGTTCTTGTTGAGTTGTTAATAAAGCTTGTGCGAACGTAACAATACTGTCGCACATTCCCAACCGCGGTGTGGTTTGTCAGGGCTTCTTTGTTACCAGAAACGTGAGGAGGAATGAAGCGAGCACCTTAGGAGTCTCGTCAGTTCTGGATTACGTCCGAGGGTTCCTGTCGGACGGCTATGATTCGATATGCCTATGATTGATTCGAATCGGTGGATCAGGAGGTGTATCTTTCGTGGATGCTTCCGCAGCTAGGGTGAAGAAAATAGAGGGTAGGAGTTGCGCGAAGACTTGTGTGTCCACGCGAGTAGACTACTTTTAGGATCGCCGAGTACCTCTGGGAAATTGGTTCCCTGACTCCCCGGTAGGGCACTCCCCTAACTTTTATTCTCTCCCTGGGACCAACGACAAGAAAATAGCGCAAACTGAGAGCCCTCAGTCTTTCTTATCTCCGTACACTTGCTCTTCCGATCCCCTTCTTCCTCTTCGTCTTCGTCTTCGACTCCTCCTCCATCGCAGCTGTTCTTCCTCCTTTTTCTTTCAGTTCTCCCTTTTCGCGCCGCTAGTCGGCCTGTTTTTTTTCCGACCTTCACTTCCGGGATGCTCCATTCGCCGGCCTTTTACCGTCTCATCGACGGATTTCGCGTAAATCCCTGAAAGTCGGGTTAGGTCCGGGTCGACCTACTCGAAAAGATTTCATCGACTCGATCGTGGCAAGTGTTCTCTCCTCTCGGACCATCTCCCCCTTCTTCCCCCCCGACGTGCCTCAGCCCATCGAAATCACTTTGACTCTAGTCCCGACCGTCTCGAACTTCTGCTTTCGGGGAAATTTCCTGATTACCGCCCGGAAATACGGCCGATGCTTTTTTTTCTACAGTGCCCACTCGCTTTACTATCCTTCTTCTCGATCAATTCCACCTCATTTCTACCGCTTGCGCTTCCCACTCCGGGGACGACCTCTCTGATGATTCGTGTGTCCTCGTCACCCCCTTTTGCTCAAACTACCCTCCTCGCGGTTGACTTTTCTTTTTAGAGTAGCCGATTTATCGCGGAAGCTTCGGCGCTTCTTTCTTTTGCCAATTAGACTCTGTGGCGCGACTATCTGATTGAAATTGGACGTTAAATCATTCCTATTCCGGGAGAACTACGATCGAAGGTTACTTCAAGGTGAGCACTTTTTTATCTTTGGGATAATCTTTGAGAGACATCGATTATAAATTTGGACAGTTTCGCTTTGTACATTTTATAGCGTAATAAATAATCGACGAATCTCGTTATTCCTTCTTAAAGTTGCTTTTGGTAAATTTTGAGTAATTATTCACCTCGTTACTTCAACTATTTATTATTATAGAATTAAATATCCAACACACTGTGTACCCTTCTTCCTGCGGATATATCGATTTTGTGAATCTTAGTTAGTCGTCCGAGTCACGCATTATTTTTTAATCGACACGCGCAGCTACTGTCTAAGTTAATTATTTCTCAGTTTCGTGCTAAGTCTTCGTAAGACGGCAGGAATCTCTTAATCAGTCTCTCTAGGTGTCTCTCTCTCTCTCTCCCTCCCTCTTGTCTTCCGTTATACTCGCTCGTCCATCCCCTGCAGCAATGGAATTATCCGATTAAAAATTAATTTTTTCACTTGGCCGTGAGTCTTCATTATCTCGACGCAGTTCCTCTTCGTAGTTTCAGCACTCGTTAGTTACTCCTGCTTCTCTAATGCGTCTTCCTCTTCTCTCGGTTACCTCGGGACGAATTATCTCGCAGGGTCGCGACGTGCCATTTTTCCACCGAAATTCTTGGCCCGCTGTATACGTATGCTCGAGGGTCTTGAGTTTTGCCAAATACCCAAAAAACAGTCCATTGAAGATCTTCTCAAAATCGCGTCCATTTTCCCGACCAGAATGCAATTAAATTGCAAAACCGGTTGCAAGAGATAAATTTAACGGCAAAGTTCAAGTAGATTAAATTTTTTTTTTGATTTAATCATTTGATTTAATCAGAGAAGTGGAACTGACTATCCGCGGCATTCCCGGTCCCGATCTGGGCGTGGATTTAAGTTTCACTGCAAGATAAACGCTCGGTGTCGCCGCTCCTCCACTGCTGGACTCTCTCTCTCTCTCTCTCTCTCTCTCTCTCTCTCTCTGCACTCACTCTCTAGTCTCTTCGTGAGCAACTCTCCCATTGACTGTCTAATTTCTCCCTGTGTTCGGTTCGATCGATTGGCTCGTTTCAATCAGGGTTTAATACTTTCCGCCCAGGCCGTAATGTGTGGAACTTGTTGACCGCGGGCGCACCGGTATAAATTTTATATTTTAATCGCTGGTGCGATTCAGTGCAGACCGTGCAGAGCAAACGAATAGTTTAAAACTCACTACAGCAAAACTGTTTTTTTTTCTTCTTTTTTTTGTTTACCACTGAATAGTAAGTTCATCCTGGCCGATTCGAATTCAGTGACTATATAGGGGAAATTTGGAGAGTGGAAATGATGGGTAGCATTTGCATCGTGTGGTTTGAGTCCCGGGGATTGATAATAGGCCGAAGGTAGTGCCTCCCTGTCGTAAAAGACGACTGAAAGGGAACAGCACATTTCGTGGTGCGAGAAGAAGACGTATAAGGAGCGATTCCACGCAAAGTGGACACAGTCCATACACACCTAGTCTCAGATTTTTTTTAAACTTTGTATATTTGTAGCCCTTGTCGAACCCTGTAAAATGCCGTTTTCCGTTCCTCAATATCATTAATAGTTTTTAAGTTATTTAAGTGTAAAGTTTGGGATCAATTTTTCTTTAAAAATTTATAACTCGAAAACTAATAAAGATACCAGGATGTGCGAACCGCCGTTTTCTTCGGAAATCTTCAAATTTTAATAAAAAAAATACTCCATGTGTGTAAAGTTGTATTAACTAGTTCTAAAATATAAATATTTGTTAAAAATTTAAATAAGACAGTGAAAGACATTCATGATTACTTTGAAATTAATTTGGCATATGCTCTGAAGTGTTCTGAAGAACCCCTGTAAATTAGAAGTTGGAGAAATGCGGAGATCCCGAGTAATAAAATATTATTGTTGTAAAGACCCAGCCGAGTACGCGCTGCGCACGCGCTCTATGGTCGCGGCCCGTCTAGCGTGATCAGTGGTATGGTCGCCGCCGGGCGCCGTACGGGCCGCGACTATAGAGCGCGTGCGCAGCGCGTACTCGGCTGGGTCTTTACAACAATAATATTTTATTACTCGGGATCTCCGCATTTCTCCAACTTCTAATTTACAGGGGTTCTTCAGAACACTTCAGAGCATATGCCAAATTAATTTCAAAGTAATCAAGAATGTCTTTCACTGTCTTATTTAAATTTTTAACAAATATTTATATTTTAGAACTAGTTAATACAACTTTACACACATGGAGTATTTTTTTTATTAAAATTTGAAGATTTCCGAAGAAAACGGCGGTTCGCACATCCTGGTATCTTTATTAGTTTTCGAGTTATAAATTTTTAAAGAAAAATTGATCCCAAACTTTACACTTAAATAACTTAAAAACTATTAATGATATTGAGGAACGGAAAACGGAATTTTACAGGGTTCGACAAGGGCTACAAATATACAAAGTTTAAAAAAAATCTGAGACTAGGTGTGTATGGACTGTGTCCACTTTGCGTGGAATCGCTCATAGGTGGCCAGACCGGAAGAGCTGCCATGGTGCGGTTAAACTGCGTTGAAGAGTCAACCAACCCAGGAGCAGTAGGATGGAGTTGGTTATCTCTCATCAGGTTCACCGCAGTGGAGGCATTCTCGAGGCGCCAAGTTCACCCTTTCCACTGTGCCGTGGCTAGATTCTTCGATCTTCTGGCTTTTTATCTATTTTTCGCAATGTCGCCGTCTTGTCAACGTCGCGAACTTTCGGTGCTGTACCACGGCGTTCCCCGCCTTTGCGACTCCGGTTTCCCTTTTAGTCCGTTTCCTGGGAAAGTTTCGAAAACTGTCCAGAGGAGGGGAGTGAGGATCGTGAGGGGCTGCGACGGTTGGATCGCTCGTTTTGGACCGCGCTGCTGCGGCACAAGAATCGAGTGTCAAATATTTTGAAAGTGTAAACGAGTGGAAAGTCCATCCGTTTCTGCTCGGTCGAGCACTTTGGCTTCTGTTCACGCGTACTTTCACCCTCCACGTTGACTTCTTCCCCCACTACGCGCGAACTTCTGCGAAGCTGTGCGAGTTATCACAACCCCCTTACCATGCTACTAACCTATACACGTATATTGTATATTATGTTAGTGTCGCGAACCTGGGAGGGTTCGCCATCCGAGAGTTCCGGGATCACCGGCTCCACCAGCCTGGATCAGGCCTACTAAGTAGATTTTAATTGCCCGGCTAAGTGGCCGCGTCTTAATTGGCGGCGAGAGATATCCTCGTATCGATATAAATCCAATCACGTTTACGATGAGACACTCCAATTTGGCTAATTGCAAGGGTAGATCGAAGCAAGCGGACACGATTAAGCCAGAAAAGAAGAAGATCCGCTTCTGATATCGCGCCAGCCACCGCGAATCCATTATGCAACCGATAGAAAAGTAGCAATAAAGAGAGTGTCGTGGTTTGCGCGCAAACGAACATCTCGCAAGCGTCGACTGGTCGTCCTTGTCCGTGTCTACTAAATAATTCAGGCTTTAGTCCGATGGCGAAGAATCGCCGGATGAAGAGCGACGAGGTTGTGGAGGGTGTCGAATCGAAAGGAACGAGAGAGATGGTGGTTTAGCCGGGCATCGTCTCGGAAAAGCGTGACAACATTAAAGGTTTATTTATTATTCGCGCGAGGGCTAGTTTGGTGGTGTCGGTGTACACTTTGTCTGTCGAACCACATTGGAGGTGAAGTTTGAATCGAGTTTCGGTGAGTGGTGGCGATTGAGGGTGCCAGTCCTTTTCAGGGTGCAACGGACGAAAAGTTGCAGACCGCTTCGGGGTCTAAGCGGCCGCGTCGTCGCAGCCCGAACCAGCTCGAGTCGCGCCTTTGGCGTTTGCTGCTTCCTGGATTATCAGGTGGCTTTGGCTGCTCTGCATTATTCAAGTCTCGCGGCCGCACACGCCCGCATACGCCCTCTCACGCCCGCGGGAAACGGGACCCATTAGAACAGGGGGGTTTGCGGTGCTACTAGCTTCAGAATGACCCAACCTTGTCGTCTGGTCTCGGCTCAACTCGACTCGTCTGTTCCGGGACGTCGACTGGGCCCCCGGGGCAGATTCGACGGCTGCCGCGCGCCGCCTTACAAGTGCTCTGTCTCGCGTCGCCTCATCGTGGCTTCATTGCGCCTTCTCAAATTCGTTCATTAAATTTGCATTTCCCCCATTACGCTCGTCCCCGCGTACGGGAAGTTCATGCGGAAATTCTTTGTGCCGTATACATCATCACGGACCATTATCCGCGGGGGATCTTCCATGCTGTGTGTGGGCTCGAATGCAAAATAATTCAAAACTACCGCTTCGAACTTGTACCGACTATTAAAGTGGAAATATCGGGTCCTCGAACCCTTTTAACTCTCCGCAAGCCACCGAAAGGCTTCTTCCTTAATTTAACGCTAGCTCGAACGTGTGTCGTACACTCGATGCTGCTCCCTCGAACTTCATCAAAGCTCCCTGTAAAAATTTAGCAGTCTTCCAACTGCAAACCAGGTCAAAGGGCAATTGCAGGAACTTCTTACAAGTCGAGCTCTCCATTATTGGCCTCACGTCCACCGAATATGCTTTGAAATCGCGAAATCAGGACCCGCCACGGGAGGCTAGTGAAAAATTAATTAATTAAAGCCGAAATGGTGAGGGGTATAAATTTCTAGGAAAATTCAGCCAAAGGTAACGTCGTCCAATAAGCTCGGAAGATATAATGGGTCGCGCGGACTGTTGGTCCGCTATAGATGACAGTTTCCTCGGGAGACCTTGGTCAAATATATCAGAGTCGTCCTTTAACCTCGAATAATTGTACGACTCTCGGTAGCATACCTCGCGCATTCCCATGCCGTGCTCACTACTGGAATACCAGTGGGGTATCTTGAGACGGAACACAACAATTCATTTCCGAGTGCACGGCATCTTGAGGGATTCACCGATGCAATTTGTAAACCGAGCAAGTATTCGCGCCTCATTCGCTACGAAAGCTGGAAAAATACTTTCGACTAAATGGTTTGCATACTCGCGCGTAGGAATAGGTTCTACACAAAAGTGCCCATTGGAATATCCCTCGAAATTGTGAGAGTATACGCTAATATACCTCTCTTTTTATAGTCGGACGATCTCGAATTTCACCGAGGTATTTCGCGCCACGAGGAACGATAATCGCGTAGCCTTGTATTTCCGATTCTCCACTATCCTATTATTCCTCGCAAAAAAAAAAAACACTAATCTCTCGGTTAACTTTGAGCGAGGGGTTTGGCAATAGCATAGCGCGCTCGAGGCTACTGCTCGTGCGTTATTGAAATCAAATGCACATTATTCCGCACACGTAACCGATATTCTCGAGATACTGATTATAAAATCGTTTGGTGAAAAAGGAGTGAATAGGAATCCGATATCCAATTCGGAGCGCATACGGATATACTGACGGCAGTGAATACCTCATTTCATGTCAAATATCTGTGGAAGGAGAATGAGAAAGAGAGAGGGATTGAAAGAGAGTAGGCGAGCGAGCTACTATCGAGAGAAAACATATCGGGGAGAAGCTTTGAGGCTGCGCATGGCCCTTTTGCAGAAAACTGGTTGCTCCGAGCGATAAAGCTCCGAGAACGGGCGCGTCAATGTGCTCTCGATCATTTTCGCCAAGGTGCCGGGGTGCTTTGCTCTCTTTAACCCCGAGTGTTTCTAGGGTAGCCTCGGCCTAAAGAGTCTCCGAAGATAGCGCCCAAAGGATCACGCTGCAGATCACGAGGGAGATCATGGTCGAGATCACGGGGTCCCTCATTCGTGAGAGGAAGCAAATAGGATTCCGATATCCCATGACACGGTACGGTATGCTATGCTACGCCATGGGACGGTATGGAATGGCATGGAATGGTATGGTGTGCCAAGAGAACCAGGCGCGATACTTCACACGATGCCGAAGATACCGTCGGACGTATATGGAAAAAGCGTAACGATAAAAGTTTACGGTCGGTTGGTCCCCGTAAAGCAATGCAATTTCCAGGTAGACCATGCTGCCTTGGCTGCCATCAGCCGTAATAATAATATAAATATAACATAAAGGTCAGGTCACGTTAATGGAGACATCTGGGGAGCACGGTCACCGCTTTAAAGCTGGTTCCCGAGTACCCCGCTAACTTTACGTCCTCGAGGAAGTAACTACAAAAGACTCACCATTGTTGGGGGGAGGGGAATGATCCGCTAGAGGAGAGATTCACATTGCGCTCGTTTTTGCGGAACCATCCACGACAGGCAGCTCGATACATACGAAACAAGAGAGAGAGAGAGAGTGAGAGAGAGGGATAAAGAACGTTGAGAGTGCTCGAAGGGTACGAAGGGAGTAAGAATCAAACGCCTTTGGCTTTCATCGTTGCCATCTCATTTCCGAGCGGCTTATCTGATTCCCTTCGGCCTCCGGTTTTATCGTGGGTCAGGATCGCCGGGAAAGAATGGCCCCATAAACTCCGTGTTCTCTTCATTGTCGGGCGAGGCATTTGACGCGCACACTCCGTAAATAAAGCTCGGTTCCTGTACCTTATACTGGTCCTGCGACTGCCAGCGTACGGTGCAGTTTATCGAGAGCAGAGGGTTTTTAAAAAAAATTATGTCCTCTCGGATTCTCTCCCTCTCTCGTACGATCCATCCGATTTACAAGGGCCACGGGATTTGTGTGAATGTGCTCGGTTACTGACCCACCCCCCCTTCGCAGTTCTTTCTCCTCTCGGTGGTGGTGGTATCGGCCGATCTCTTGGCTCGATAACTCGATTTTATTCTACTAGACAATTTGTATTTTTTTCTCCCCCACCCTTTTCACCCTCTTTCACTCCCTTTGCCATTGTCGCTATTCTTTTTGGTAACTCTTTCCGCTCGATTTTCCTCCTCTTTCCCCGAGAGTCGACGCTTTTAACCGGCCGAACCTACCCCCAGCGACGTTTATCGTCCCCTGATTTATTAATTAGCCGATCCTTAACGCAGGATAAGCCCCGTCCAATTTCAAGCGGTGTGGCTTTATCAGGCCGCGTGTCGTAAAAAGCGGATCGCCGCTGAGCTAGTGGCTCGAGCTCCACGATCGTGGTGTCCGTATCCATCGATTTGCCGGTTACGGCATAGCACTGGCGCAAATGATGGGGAAGCCTTTTTGAGCGCGGAATTTATTCCGCGACTCGTCTTTCTTCAAGGGTAGTGACTCCTCGGGCGACCAATGGTGGTTTATCTATGGGCTTTTATTGAGCGAGCATAAAGTTTTGTCGGGAAGGAAATTTGAGATAGCGGTATCTTTGAGAAGGCAAAATCGTCTTGAGCCCCGTTGGCAGGCAGATTTTAAGGCAACGTTATGAAGCTGTCTCTTTACTCTCTTTCTCTTTTTATCGCCTTCGGCGCGTGCGCGCTACATTCTACGATGCATTCGTCTTATCATAACGAGGTCAGTCGTGGCTGCTTCCAAAAGGCGGCTTTTTCGTAACTCACCTCGATCGATCCCTTATCCGATAATTCAATCAGAGAAGAAGCTGCTGGCCTGAAACGCCCGACATCGGCCTCTAAATAATTTCGGCACTGCACACCCGGCGTTGAACGAGTGCTTCGCGAGATTTATTCGGCGCATGCCGGGGCAAATTCCGTGAAAGGGCTTCTCTCGTTTCAGCAGTGTGCGCCGAGCTCTTCGTCGTGTACCATCGGAAGCAGTGCTGGGCACCAAGGGTGTTGTGCACGTTCGCGCATCCACCAGGGAAAAAAGGAGAATCTCAACGAAAAGAGAGAGAGAGAGAGAGAGAGAGAGAGAGAGAGAGAGAGAGAGAGAGAGAGAGAGAGAGAGAGAGAGAGAGAGAGAGAGAGAGAGAGAGAGAGAGAGAGAGAGAGAGAGAGAGAGAGAGAGAGAGAGTCCTCGTAAATTCCGTGCTTTCTCCGTTGTCGAACGAGAGGACTATGACGGCCAGTCCATAAATAAATCCAGTTCTCACGCCTTATTGCCGTGCATTGCCATCCTACGGATTTCGCTATCGCCAGGAGGATTTTGAAATAAATGATGGCCCTTTGCTGCACCCGGACCTTCGGTTCTTAGATCTATCCAAAGACTTTGGGAATCTCACACGTACTAGCTAACAATCGCTTTACCAAACTCTTTGCTTCCTTCTCCCAGAAGCACAGGTATTTTCTCGCGAACAATCCACGCGTGACTTCTCACTGAAAAAGCAACCCCGCTTGCGAATGCAATTTAATATTCATAGGTTCTGCGCTACTCGCGACGAGAGACAGTAAGACGAATTTATGCGCCTGCCCCGGGGATCGGCAAACGCTCGAGTATCTTTACGGTTTTAGCTTGCTGGTATTATCTTTTTTCTTTACCCTCCTCGAGGGCGCGGCGTCTTGCGAGACCGGGGCTAAGGAGAAACTGTCGTGCGTATACGTATATCGTGTATATATCGTCGCACGACTTTATCTCGCGACCGCTGAGAATAACGGTAATTCGACTGGAGAACGGGTGGAATGAGAAAAAAGAAGGAACGACTAGGGCATAATTTGTGTAACAATGCTCGTTTTAGGATGGAGCGAAGGGGTATCGCGAGAGTAGGCGAGCGTGGGAACAATACCATTCGGAATTGAGGAAAGTTTAATGTAGTTGACAGAGAGGTAGAGAGATACGCCATTTTATGTTCTTGGAATAATGGCTATTGTTTGTGTTCGGCTATTAGAAACGGCGACCTTCTCCTCTCTGCTCCTTTCCGGGGAAATGCGATTCATTGATTCGAGGTTCGGGACCTCCCGAAAGTTTCTCCACCGATTTGCATCGGCTGCCAGTCTCTGTTTTTCCACGATTACCATCCTGCCGCGTTGCGTCGGTTATCTGTCATTCCGCAGCGTGGCTGCCGAGAATCTCGAGTTCCCGACTGCGTCTACTATTATGCTTGCATCCTTTTGCATCGGTGAAAGTTTGTTCTCTGCCGCTCGAATATGCCCTCGAAAAAGGATCCGCAAAGCGCCACTTTCCCACTCCTCGCTGCATTGAACTTTGACGTTGCTACCGTGTCCACCAGGCACGCGCAACTTCTGCAAAATTGAGCGGGAATCGACGAAAACACTCAGTGTCGATCTCGTTTAACTTTCCGCCAATTTTGAAATTATAATCAGGCAATAGTCCTTGGTGAACGAGAGAATTAGGCTGCGTCTCGCAAATTTACGTATTCGCCGAGTTTGCGGAACCTTCTCTCTCTCTCTCTCTCTATTTCGCTTTTCGATGTCCAGCGAAATAACAAAGTTTCTTATTAGGCTGCTATTGCCAGAAGCAGCAGTGCGGCGGCTTTGTCAGTAGCGAGCCACAAATCAGCTCGCGGGAAGAGCAAATGGAGCTGCAGTGCACGTTGGAGTTTCCCCGCTCAAATGGAAGTGCAATATGAAAATAATCGATATATCGGTCCGATCGCCGTTGGCACGGTCTAGCTGTCCATTGCAGCCGGACTCGCAGCTTGAATTAGTGAGCCGAGCCTGGCACCTTTCGACCGATTTCGACCGACAGCGATTCCAGTATATGTGTAGCCCGAACAACCTGCGAGCAGGACTTTCTGGCACATGATCCATTCTCTCTTCTCTTTTCTCCCAACGAGCGTAACTACCAGCCGCATAATTATGTTTGATGCGACGCGGAACGGTGATTCGTCGTGTGCGCACTTTCGCACGGTACGAGTTAGTCAAGTTATGATGCTTGTTAGAACACGGCACTGCTCGAAATCGAATTCGATAGTCGAGTTCGTAGCGCAAGTTTGTCGTTGCTGTTGCTCTACCGTTGCTGTCCCATCGTGGAACCCCAGCTTCGGCACCTCGAGTATCCGTTCGACTAATTAGGAGGTATCGTTCGTCGTAACGAGGACCATCAGCCAGAAGACGTCTCTCGCTCGCTTCCGTACGGAGACGAAGGAATTAATTGCCGTGATGTTGCGTTGTCCTTGTCGCGTGAGGAAGCTTCTCAAGACGCCAATCCTAGTTCCGTCGACTTGACGGCGCGTCGTTGCTCGTTCGAGCTTAGTTATATCCTCGGATTAATGAGAGATTGATATGTACTTAACTGCAGCTTTCTATTAGCTCTGCTCGAAATGTACAGCGTTCTTATTTATTTGTTTCTTTTTGTTTTGTCGGGACCGACTGCTAAGGTCATATTGCCCTAGGATCTACTGTTTTAAGTGCGATCCGAATCACTCTGTGCGCAACAGTTCGTGGTTTCTCAAAGATGGGTGAAACAATCCTCTCGGATTGCCACCCATCCGAGTACTAACCACGCTCAACCTTGCTTGACTTCGATGATCGAACGAGAACCGGTATTTCCAAGGAGACAAAGACCCTTGACATGTACAGTGTTCTTTGGTATTGTGTCTGACAGAACGGTAGATCGAAGGAACGTTTTTCACCCGTCTGCCGGCACTTCAATTCCCGTTTTTAATATTTTCCCCCGAAAATCTGTCCGCGCAGGATATGAATTTATTGCGGTTCACATATTAGCGTGGATATTCGAATGACAGGCTGGTGAGTCTCTTTAGCCACCTCACCGTAGCGTCGTTTTCGAACCGCAGTGTGCAACCAGTAGCGCACGGAAGCGCACTGGCGTTATCAATGCCCAGCGAAATTAGTTACGCTCGAGATACCCACGCTAATCCATTCACCTGGTTTTCAAACGTTCATCAGCGCACCAGTGAATACTTTAGGAGGAATTATAGCCGCAGCGAAAAACGTTTACACCGATGCAATATTTTACGAGGGTTGCTCCCATGCGCGCACTCTCGTTCGAGGAGCCCAATGTAACAATTCCCCAGTTGCATCTACCGTGGCCGACGTGAGTGCACTCGCGGACATTTGGCTCACGGTGATTTTTTAAAGTGCCGATCACTCGGTTGACCTCACTCCTTTCTCGGTCTGGTTGGATTCGTCGAATTCGCGGTGACGGTGGTGGTAATCAAGAAAGAAGCACCGACCGAAAGATATCCTCCGGTTCGATCCAATTCGATTAGAAGAATAGTACTGAGCGCATCGGGCTAGCTAGCAGGTGGTGGTTGGGTTCGCTTAAAGACGACCCTCCACTTGATGGTAGGAAGGTAACAGGGCCGCCAAACGGAGCCACCGGTCGATGGCTACCGCCTGGTTCGCTTTATTGTCTCCTTCGTCTTTAATATCACCGGGGTGCTATACTTGACAAACTTGCTGCAAATTGCTGGGATACGTTGGCTAATTGCCGTCGTTGTAACACAATGGGTGGTAATTTATCTCCTTGTGTTTCTACATAATTATATTCGCCCGTTCATTAGCTGTCACTGAGATGGAAAGAGAGATGTGCGAATGCGAGCTTGCGCCCCCCCCCCTCCCCTTTCTAGAATAGTAGTATGAGTAAGATACGTAAGAACTATCCATCGCAGATACATCGGGCTATTTAGAACGAAATTGAGACAAATGACATAATTGTTCCCGGGTGCATTGTCCCTTCCCCGTTCCATCGCCAATGCGCACAATATGCTCGATTCATTCCGGCTACCGTTCTCGTTTCGCTCATTATCACCGAACAAATGCCCGTCGCGATATCAAATATTCCAAATCGATGAGGGATTCCTGCTTTGAATGCTCTCCGGGATTCAGTTAGATCGCGTAATTAAAGCCCATTTATGTGATCGTTATCCATCTAACTTAACATATACAGCCACTTACGCGACATTTGGCGCCAGTCCATCCGTGGAAGAGCGTCTAGCTTTTAGTTTAAAAGTGAGGAAAAATTCAGGAATCGAGATATTTCCATAGAATATTACAATTTCCACGGGATATTTTAATCAGCGGGAAAATTAATTTCAGGTGTTCCATGGACTAGAGAAGGGGAAGGGGGTTAAAGTTGGGTCGAACTAGCGATTTTGGCGAGCGATGGCCGCGTCATGCGCTAACATTATCGCGCTAACCGTATACACTAATTTCAACGCGGCCGCAATCTGCATAATTCGGTTAGAGCAAACATCCGGCTGGTGTGGCATGAGGCGCCTCACCTCACCTCGCCTCACCATACCGCGTTATCTAATTCCCTCGCGGGGTATCCTTATCGACTGATTGTCCGATCACTTTGCCGTGGCTATTCCCTGAAGCCATAAGCTTGCTTTTTACCTGATGCAGAGCGATGTTAATGCCGTAGAGGCCCATCCCACCGTTTAGTATACTATTGTATATGCATTTCGCTCGCCGCTTAATATCGTGACGCCACGGTACGCGGTAATTAGCGGACATCGATTCTCCCAGGTTTCGTAGTCTGCGCAGCTCGTGTTTCGCATCGAATCGGACCTCGAAATCCTCCGCAAAGTAGCGCGAAATAATGACGCTCGTTTAAATTGCACAGCTATTGGCGCAGTGAAGTGGTCACGAGACCAACCGGGATAAATCATCGAGCTGTTAATTTGATCGACAAGCTCTGGACGAGTCGAAAGGACTCGTTTCCCGGAACCCTTTGCCCCTCGTTTGCCCTCGTTCATCCAACGAGGTGGTAGGGATGGAATAGTGGGCTAGGTACTCTTGGTGGCTTTAAGAGTCGAGTGGGTGAGCGAGGGTCAGCACTGGAAGCGCTATTATTTTAGCGAAGAGCACAGCAGCGCGAAATTAATTATGAAACATTCAGTCCAGTAGCCAAGTACCGTATTTTTGTCCAGGGGCCGCATTTCGCGAGCGGCCCATATTTTTTCGAGCATCGTCCCCACTCTACCAGCGAAGAAATTAATTATCCTGATTGTACCATTGTGTCTGTTCTCTCTGTTGCAGGTACGTATTCGCTTCGGGCTGGAGTTGTCATCCATTCTGACAAACTGACTAGGTAGAAGTGTATGGCAACGAAATCACGTAGAGGAGCGTGATATTGACGCGTAGCTATACCTAGTCTATGCATCTGCCTCCCCTCCCCCTTTATTCGTAAGTGAATTATGCAAATTAAATGCAGGATAACAAGCTCGCATGGCCATCGGTTCTACCCTGAAAATGTTCCTGCAAAATAAGCGATTATTCACGAATTACCCGGTAATTTATTAACGCTCGGTGAGGCGCGCGCGCGCGCTCGTGGCGCCCATCGCACATACGTTGAATAGAGGATGGACGCGAAGCAGTGGGAAAGCTGGCGCCAGGGGAATGCAAGAGCATCAACCCCGTTGCGCCAAGGTGCTCTGGTCTAATCGTCGCGATAACGCCGGCTTTTCCCGAGCTTCCGGTAGTGGACTGACCGTAAAACGCTTTAACAAGACCGCTATCTAAAACACGCAAGTGTATAAATAGAGTTACGTTCTTCCCGCTGTGAGCCGCACTCTCTTACTCTCACTCACTTTTACCTTCTCTTTCTCTCTTTTTCTTCGCTAATAAGGTTTCTTTTGTCGTGCAATCTCTTTTGTGCTCGCTAACTGGCTCTGTTCCACCTCTTCTCTTCATCCCTCTTTTCCCTTCCGTCTCCCTTGGACTCGCAGTTCCACTAAAAGGTTTATGTAAATCGTTTTTCTTTCGCAGCGTACTTGTACTCGACTGGGATTAGCCTGTCGAGCGAGCGGTAATGCAGCTCGGTTTAGTCCGACTGCGTCCGGGGTAATCGTCCGTGATCGTAATAAATTATAGTAGCGCTGCTCGCTCGCGCCCCACCGATCCACAGTCTACGTCCAGTTTCTGGATCCGTGGCTCGGATCTTACACGCGTCCCACCGCGAAACTTGCTTTGAGAAGCGCCACGTCGTATCGCCTCGTTTCGAAGGGCCTCTTCTAGGATTATGCTAATAGCCTGTGCACCGTGGAGCATCTGGATCAAACTTTCCAATTAATGGCTTGTCACCGGTAAATACACCGTAAACGGCTTCGCTTGGCAGTTTTTCCCGAGCAGCATCCGCCATGCTGCAATACGATACCTTCCCAGCTGGAATATCGTCCAGTCTCGAGTCGACTGGAATTGGTTTCCTCGCGCGTAAAGCTGTTTTGACGAGCGCGGAACATGGGAGGGTTTCAGTCGTGTGCTATCAGTGCTCGGACCTAGCGGAAGTGGTCGCTCTGTTCGGAGAAGAATCGGGCCACGGTGCCGAGATAAGGAGAAGTCGTCGCACAACTTTCCATCGGAAATCCAACTTGGTACGAGATAGTTTTTTCGCATCGCGATGCTACGCTCGATAATCATTTTATTTATCTCGAGCCAGTGTTCTCTCGTGGTCGTGCGGTTTCGGTCTCGAAAGTTGTGACCCGAGAGCTGCTCGCATTTAAAAGAGAGAGAAAGGAATAAAGAGGGTGGTTTTAAAGGTTTAATTGGAAGCTACTGTGGCGACGCATGGAGAATGCATAGTCATGAGGAGAAGTTTGCAATTAAAGCAGGAAAAATTTTGTTTTGCTCTAGCGCAACGATGCTTAATGCATCGGAACGAGAGAAGTTGCTAGACAACGTCGATGTTGGTGGATGCACCGTCCCGTCCGACGAATTTTCCTGCTTATGCATCCAACTTCCTCTCTCAGCGCCCGACTAATTTTCTTAAAGTATTATTGAGCTAACCCGCTACGGAAACTTCCGTGGCAAGTTGTCGCAGATGCAATTGTAAAGTTACCAAATATTACCAAGTACAGTAAGTACCCCCAGGCGCTGAGGCTCGCGCATTCCCCAGACGTTTACCAGCGGCTGAATAACTCGGCTAGTAACTCGCCAAAGCTGAGGAAACACCGGTTAAAAAATATTCAACGAGCCATCTGGACGAGCGTAACGACCACTCGAGACCCAGAGAATTGCGGTGGGTTAAAACGAGGGAGGGGGGGGGGGGGGGGGCGAGTAGAGAGGAATGAATAGAGAGGAAGAGAAGGCTCGAGATGCAACAGATAGAGGAGAATTTCATTAGCAAGAATAACGCGGTCGGAAAGTAATCCGAAAATAATTGAAAAGACCTTTTATTAGTGGGGAGGAGGAAGAGGAAGAAGAAGAAGAAGAAGTTCGTCTTAAATGATAACCTCATCAATGCCCGCGCACGTGCACTCCCTCGACAGTTTGTTCGCCAGGAATCTTAAGACTTTAAGCCCTAGGGCTCGTTCGACGAACTTTCGTCGAAAACCCCAACAATGCTGTTCCCAATCGCGGTCCGGCCGGAGGCTCATCAGTCCCTGGGAGTCGATTAATTCAATTAATTCAATCTGGTAATTGCTTCCCATCGATCCCTCGACGAGCGTCACTGGCTATCCAGCTTTCCTCGCGATATATCTCTATCTAGACTCAGTAGATATAACGCAGCCCCCCCCCCCCCCCTTTTTTTCCTCGAACGTGATCGGGAACGATCGCTGTGTGAGACAGACTCACTGTTCGCCGCTCGACAGTGCCATCGAAGTCGACGCTCTCACGGCTGGATCATTCGCCCGTATAAATGACAGACCGAGAAATTGAGAGCGCGCATGCAACCGGCTAATTGTCGCTGATTGAACGACATTCGCGTTACAAGTGCATCCTCGATAATTCTCTCGACTTACAATTAACAGAGTCGGAGAATTAGCCAGCTCGGTTACTTTGCGCGATGGGTTGCGAGAGGCACTCTCGAAGAGGAAGGTTGTTCGGTGTAGAAAAGTGGGGAGAAATTTGTCGCCACCATTTGCAGACGTGGTTCCAAGAAATTAAGCATATCTGATGTGAGTGGGAAGTTGAGTTGCGGGGATAGGAGAGAAAGGATGACGGTAGAAGCAAGAGGACAGAAGGATCTAAAGGGTCGAGTGAGGATAGTTTGGTCGTCCAGAGCGCTTAATTGACGACGAAGGCGCGAAAGTGCGCGCAGAGTGCGCCCCTTAATTGCCAACATCAATAATTACGGTACTCCCGAGATCCATGGGCATTTGCCAAGCCTCCAAGGGCTTTTATTCCCAGTGGATTCAACGACGTGGTCCTCTTCGTAGTCGCAGTCTTGTCGTCTAGCCACCGTCGCCACAACCATCGCCACAACCATCACCAACCAAGCCTAACCTCGTCTGCTGGACCGATGATAGCCGTGGGTGGCTTGGTGGCTCCGGTCCCTCGATCCTCCGGCTTGGCTCTGGGTAACCCAGATTTCAATAAAGCCGCTTTAAAACAACTTTCGTCCCATTCACTCTCGAGCGAAAGGCTCCCTAACTGACTCCTCTCTCCGTTGGCGTAGTCTACCTAATTGCTGAAAGCATTCAATTCGCACTGCTGCCCGAGATAGACTCGGACAACGACTCTCAAACGTGCAACTTTCAACATTTCGTTTGTCTTTCGTGAAATAATCGGATTTTCCTATGAAATGAAATTATACAATTATAAAAACATGGAATAAAGGATCTGGAAAAAGTATTGTGTCGTCCGGTCAGCAGGAATTCGCACTTGGGACTCTATTTATGAAAGAGAAGGGGAGAAAGTTGAAAAACCGTGGGATTCCTCCCTGTTGCTGGTTGCTTGCTTTTCCGTTTTTCAAGCTAAATTGCCGCGTAATTAACCGCTGCCTAGGGGGTGGTCGGGGGGGGGGGGGGTCGCGAGGGCGTTGGAGGCTTCGGGAGTAGGGTTCAGCACTGACAATCCCTCTTCTGCGCGCCTTTGTCGAATCGGGAGTCGTTATTCAACGGGAATGCCGGCGGAATTGCCTCGGGGATAAGTACTTCTCGGATTGTCTAACGACGTTAATCCGATTGCAGGTGCGGCGGGTACGCCTCTCTACGCCTCACCTCTCTTCACCACTCCTTTCCTTTCGTTTTCTTGCTTTTCTCCACTCCCCCCCTCAGCCGATCCTTCTTTCTCCTCCGTCAAAGTCGGCTGACTCGGAAAATAAAATGCTTGGCCAGTGGCACTGCTGACGGTATTTACGTCGGGTTGACTTTTCGGCCGGTTAATTGGAAACGCAAGTGCCGGGGGATATTAAACCCAGCAATCCTTTTTGTCAGTTAAGATTGTTATTCCGCAAGCTCAAATTTTACCAGGCTCGTGGTCGAACCCTCCCCGCGTGGAATCTGGGCCACGTAATAAAATGAAAAAGGTCGACTGGTCTTAAGTAAATGCAAAAGGCACACGCACGAAAAGGGGTTCCGCGGTTGCGCTATCTCGCGTTCTCTTGAACCGTGGAACGGTGCTTTGGAGCTTTGGACTTGCCACAAATACAGACACGAATATACTATAAACCACTCTGTGGTTATCGTCGTTCGGGGCAGTACTTTTTATTGAAACACCTCGGTGACCTGGATTTCAGTAAATCTTACTTAAAATGGTTATAACCTTCCAGAAAAAGCAGTCAAGCGAAGGGGCTCTCGTAATTGTCCCGAATTACGCCGCCTTGCGCCGTCTTCTTCGCCTTCGTTTCACGGGAGCGTCGCAATGGAAAAAAAAAAGAAGGACGCGAGTCTCTCGGTGCTCTCTTAGCTTGCGAGCGTAGCTTGAATGGACTTGTTAGTACACCATTTCGGCCGATTAAGCGTAATTAAGCTTATCATGTCGGACATGAGACTCTTGACACGTGTTCGGACCCCGCGCGCGGCCTTTTGGCTTCTTCGATCGACTTGAACTTTTTCATCGTAAAAGCTTAAACTGGTTTTACTCGGAAATTGCTTTAATCGATCGCATTAGAACCTATCGTTCTTTGGGACGCGTCGAAAAGTGGGAGTGGTGCGAAGAATTAAATGCGCAAGAAACGGGGGGGAGAAGTTCAAAGGGAACGTCCGATATCGTGTCTTTGCTCGAGCGAAAATAATTGAGAGAAAGAAGAAGAAGAAGAAGAAGTGCTACGATGTGAAAATTACAGAGTGAAAACGCATAAGGATACTACCAAAAGAAAAGGCACCATTCACTCTTGACGCTGCTCCAGAGATTACCTAACAAAGATTGGGGTGGTGAACAGGATTTGCAAGGGTTAACCTAGATTTGCGTACGGCTTAAAGGGGCCTTTTCGACTTCCATTCACTGCGAAGCAGGTTCGTAACAAACTGCAGTCTTCTTCTAATTGCTCCGGATTCTGTCGCCTTCATTCAAGGATGAAAAACCGTGCGAAGCCATCCACTTTGCCATCACCTTCTTCCGTTTCGCTCTTGGGTTCGTGACTACAGGAACGCCTAGTAGGTGAGCCTGTTATTTCCCCATTTCGGCTAATTGTTGGCAATTAAGTTCGCGGTTAACGAGTCCAGCCGCTTTGAGTCGCCGCGCTGTGGTGACGCGACGCTATGTGGTGGCATGTCGTCGGTGCTCTTCGTACAAACACAACGGAAAGTAAAGTGTTAAAAGCTTCTTCCATCAGTCGTGCCCGGGGTGCTGATCTCAAATGGAGATTAGAGAAGGAGAAGCGAGAAGCAACAGCAGCAGCAACAGTAGCAGCGAGCTTACATAGATTTGCTCTCCGCAGATCGAATTCGAGTACGTCTTCGTCTCAATTGAACCCACTTGCCCCCCCTAGGACAATTTGCATGCCGTTACGCCGTAAATATCGTTAAGCCAGCGATTGCGATGAAGACTGTCCTGTCTTGTTTGTCCTTTTGCTTTGTTGTCTCGTTCTCACTTTCACGCGTCGCGCGGATAACCACGATAGCCAGCAACGATGCCAGATGAAGCTTAGAAACGGCATCACTCGCTGTTGGCGAGCCACGGGGCAGCGAGACCAGGTCGAAGGAGATGGAGAAGAGCTCGGTACAATTTTTAACCCAAAGACGAAATTTACATTTGACGGGGGAAGGAGGTAGATTCGCCGGAGCTAAAGAAATACGGGGTTGGTGGGCTCGTAAAGTTTTTCGATTATTCGACAATGGACGGTTACAGTGGTAGGTGGGTGGGGGGGGGGGGGGGGGGGGGAGAGAGAGAGAGAGAGAGAGAGAGGGGGGGTGAAGAGGCGCCGCAGAGGGACCGGAGAAGAGAAAGCCATCGAGTCGAGTAAGTATCCGGGTCTCAAAGAAAGCTCGCCGAAAGCAACTTTTACGTCATTTAACGGAAATGGCTTCGCTGCTGCTCGTCTTTGGCCGAATTGCTCTGAATTCCGTTTCTTTTTACGAGCGCCCAATGAAAAACTGCCTTTCACGGCGCGGCTTGCTTTGGCTGGGTCTGACTCGGCTCAGCCCGGCCCAGTTGTTATTTCGACATTTCCGGTAATTGCGCGCAATTAAGCTCGGTTAACGGGTAACGCGCAAGCTGCAGCTTTAACGGCTTGCGAGATTGTCGCTCTTGGTTCGTCGGGTTCGTTTCTCTGCTTTTCTATCCGACTGCGCTTTCCTTTCGAGAAGACGCGGTTCCTAGAGAATTAGTATTTAGCGAAAGGATGCTCGAAACAATTGTTGGTCTTGAGACACAAACCGTTCGAGGATCGGTGCCGTAAAGTCGTCATCTTCCGAAGCTGGCCTTTAATTTAGGTCGATTGAATTAAACATTTCAGGTAAAATTGATTTAATTATCGTGTTTCCGTTCCGGAATGTAGACCGGCTTCCGAGAGATTCTTCATCCAACCAAGAACTCTCCCTTGGACGCTACTGGAATATTCATCTACTCGACGGAATCACCTAAGAAATTCTGCCTTGCGGTAGGAATTTTCTCTGCGATTGTCAGACCGGCAGTTCATGCAGAAATTGTACAAAAGCTCACCGACCACCGTACTCGCATAGTTTATCAGTTAACATAAATCGCGCGGTTCTCTCTCAAGAGCGCCATTGTCCAAATATTTCCTCTACCTAATGAGCCTCTTCCGGACATGGGGCAAGGAGCGGTAGTGAATCGACGACGTTTTTGTTCGAAGAAGTGCCGCTCGGTTTTTGAAAATCTCTCTATGGACAAACAAACGAATAAAAAAGAACGGTTGAGAGAGAGAGAGAGAGAGAGAGAGCGAGAGAGAGATAATTCACGGGATTATTTGGCTCCATGACCATCCAAGAAAGCTCCTGACCTCGAGCTCATTTCCAGGTACCTCCGAGAGGTCCCCGGGGCTAGGACTCGAGAAATAGACCGACTTAATGGATCAAGAGCGAAACGGTGCACAGCCCCGCGGATGAGAGTCTCTCTCTCTCCCCGAGCAAACAAAATACATTCGCTGGGCCGATCTCTTTATCCCATCTCTATTATTAGCGGGCCCCAGAGTATCCGGGCCGTACTTGGCAGCTCTCGAAAATCGAATAAGAATGAGGGATCCTCAGTGATGGCCGACATATCCATCCATATCTAACATCGTCGAAGAAATTTCCTTAAGAGCGCATTCGTTCGCTTCTCTTCCGCGCGTCCCGCTAGCCGTCTCTTCGCCGCGCCAGAAGCACGAATCTCGTAAAAGCTCCTCCAACGTCGAATCTCAGAAACGGTCGGCGGACTGTATAGCTTAAGAGAACGCAGTAGGATAAAATCAAAGCTGAAAAGCAGACGGGGTGGGTGCGGCGAGAAAGCGCGAGTTAAAGGAAGAAAGAGAAGGAGAGAGGAACAGGGAAAGAAAAGCCGAGCGGGAGTTAAAGCCTTGGGAGGAAGTAAGAAGGAACACAAGCCGTCGAAGGGATCCGGAATCGGAGTGGGGTATGGCAGCGGGTTCGAAGCGAGAGAAAGAGTCGAGGGTGGCCGGCATCTCGACAGAAAAGAGATCCGCTTTTCCATTGCCGCTTAATCCGGAGGTAGGAAACGTCTTAATTGGGGCTTAAGGGCAAAAGAAACCGCAGGTCACTGTATTACAATCGGGTCCGGCAACGCGAGCGTCGCTTTCATTAAGCCGTTGCCCCCCCCCCCCCCCCCCCCATGATTCCCCTCCGCAACCCTCACATGGCCTTTACCTCACCGCTCTGACCCTCTATCCTTCTTTTCCGAGCAAGGGGGTTAAGAGGGGAGGCGCAAGGGACGCGCAGAGGTAGCGCGGAAGGGCTGAAAGAATGGAGCCGTGGCCGCTCATAAATACCGCGTCTTCGAATTCCTGGTGCAGTGGGACCAGCGCGGTGGAGGCCACTTCCCTGCTCCCACTTCCCTGCAGGTAACAATGCGTCCATTCATTCGTTGAATGGAGTTCGGAACCCGCTTCTTCTTTTCGCCGCTTCGTTTTTTCGCGTCTCTCGCTCCCGTGGACCCCCTCGCCATCGAGCCAACTTGGCACAGGTGTACCGTCATGTTGAGCGCGGTGCAGCACGAGCTCTTCTATCTTCCGTTCTCTTTATTTTTCTTGTTTTTTTTTTTTTTTTCCTTTCGCCGTATGACCGCTTATACCTGAGCGCCACGATTTTCGCGGAGAAGATCCGGTGATGTGTCGGTGGAGATTATCCGGATCTTTTGGAATTCGATTATATTCTAATAGAAGAGTATCCGGGCACAGGACGCGGCAGATATCTCAGTCGATGGATATATGGGCCGGCCGGATCCTATGAATATTCATCGAGGGATATGTATATAGGTGAAGCATCCGCGTACGTGGTCGCATGCCTACCCGAGTATATCAGCGTGCACTCCAGGATAAATATCCGAATTGGTGTAAACGCGTCCGGTTACTTGATCCGACGTTGCATCTAGGGCGAAGGGTCTTTTAATGGAAGCATCGGACGCGAGAGAGCCAACGTTATGCAGGTAGACAAAGTCCGTAAGAAGAGGTCGGCCCAGTTAACGCAATTTCTCCGGACGTCCATTTTGCGGTACGTTCGCTCGTTTTGCCCCGACGGCTCGCATATTCATGCAACTATCTCCTCTCTATCCCCTGAACCTGTCTGCCCATCCTGTCCTGACTGGGACATTCATTCAGCAGCTGTAGAAAAATTTGCTGAACTATCGGAAATCCTGTTCCTCTGTATCTGCGGTTGCCTACAAATAGCTTTGGACGAATCGATCAAAACGAGGGATGGGCTTGGAAAAGGGACAGTCGATTCCGGGCGGGCCATCGTCGTTATGGCGCGATGCTTCATCCGAAACAGGGATCTATTCCTGTGGTGACGCGCTTTGCTCGCATTTCCGGCGGCTCTAGTCTTGGTTTCATCGTGATTCCATCGTGGGGCAGAAGGGGCGAGTTTCGAACTTGGAATTCCGTGAGAGGTCTTGACACACAAAGTGGGAGATGGGAGTCCGTTGAGAAGCAACGCACAGAGGAAGGCGAATGGCGAGAGGCTTACGACGACAAGGTAGAGCCGGACTCATGAAACGGAAGACAGAGAGTCTGGATCGGAGATCGAGGAGCGAGGGACATACCAAGATTTATCGTCCTACCGCATACCTTTGTAGGCGATGATCACGTGACTACCTGGGGTATGTTTATGCGGTGGTCCTTCGGTGGTGCGAGATCAAAGGGAAGGCGTTCTACCGTGTGGCTTTGCGCGCTGCTGCCACTCTGTGGTCGTGGCAGCCAGTCGCTTTAAACTGCGTACGTGGTTTAACATTCACAGTCGCGTTCATTGGCGCGAGGTTGTTGTTGTTTTTGTTTTTTCGGGACCGACTGCTAAGGTCATATGCCCTAGGACCTACTGTTTTAACCTTTTAGGTACGAGGAGCCAATATAGTGGCTTTCGCGTATGTCATCTCTCTGAACGAGGAGCCACTACAGCGGCTCTCGCGGATGTCATCTTTGAACGACGCGCTGCTATAGTGGATCATCAATTACTTTATTTGAATCTACTCGTGCACAGAACGGCATTGCCCGTCCCACTTTACAGTGTTGTATCGTTTTTACATCGTTCACGGCGTACACTGCCGTCCAGAGAAATAGCCACGCGCAGAATCCTGCCGTATCTAAAAAGTTAAGTGGGATCCGAACCACTATGTGCGCAACAGTACGTGGTGTTTCTCAAAAATGGGTGAAACAATCCTCTCGGATGTCACCCATCCTAGTACTAATCACGTCCAACCTTGCTTGACTTCGGTGATCGAACGGGAACCGATATTTCCAAGGAGGCAAAGACCGTTGGCTTCCTCGCGGCATTGACGCGAAATATTCGCAACGGTAGATTTTTGAGAATACCACACGCAAACGCTGCTCGCGTATTGTTCGGGTATTGTTCGCCTCGTGGCGTAACGGCCCATTACATACTTGCCACGGAGTTTAATAATCCCTAGTCACGGTGAAGTGGCGTGATGGAACCATTCCTCTACTCGATCGTATCCGTACTTACTGGCGTAGGGAGAGGGGTGAGCGAGAGGGCGACTTCGAGCCAACTCCCTCAATGTTTGCTTCACCCAACGTAACTCGCGATTCTACAAATTTGCATTTGCACTTGGCAGTCCCTTTTTTGGAAATCCCAGCACACTTCGTATCTTGTTTATGTTCGCCAGGAAACCGCTCTCGCGACCCGTAATGGATTTCGCCGTTCGTTGATGGATTGTTTGCGCTCGCGGGCTATCTCTCTTAAAGTCGACGCGAATTTCGAGGATTATTCCAGCGGAAAGTTCCGCGTCACGGTGCCTTTCATATCTGATAGTCCATAAATCCTTGAGCATAGGTAGACCGACGTGATATGGCGCGATGCGGCGCATTCTCCCGAGGAGCAGGAACTCGCGGCGCCCGAAGATCCTGCCCGCTTATTTTCATGCTAAACAAAGTAATCATGCGAACCATTCGTCAAGCGGCAACGACAGAGCCCGTCAAATTTCGAAAACAACGGGCCACCGCATTGGCCGGAATTCAACTCGGCAAGCATCCAAGCGAAGAAGTGAGATTCTAATGAGGCTCTCGGGAGAGAGGGCTTTTGGGCTGCTGCTGTTGGTAGGTGGTAGTGGTAGTGGTAGTGGTGGTACTGTTACTGGCAGGGGACCCACGGTTCACGAATGAGCAAGTGGTCCCTGGCCCCTGGTCCCTGGTTCCTCTGAATAGTGTACGTGTCGATTACGGCACCACTGTATTCGCGTACCGTGCACGCTCGCTGTTAATCTAACGGATTACTCTGTAATTACAGCGATTTCATGCACCTACATTATAAACCTCCTGCGCGATTGTCCGAATGGCGTAAGCCGCGCTAAGAACTCGCCGGGAATTTGGGGAATTGCGATCCGCTAAGTAGCTCTAATGTAGGACTACCTCAAAATCCCTTTCGTACCGCTCCGCAAATATGGTAATCACCGGTTTGACGTGTATCGTAATTGCGTCATTAGCGCCTCTACGGTATTGAGTGGCGGTAGGAGTGCCTGTTCTCGGAACCGAAGCTTCCAATCACCCCGCACTAATATACAGAAGAGGGTGCTGTGGAGGCCACGATTATTTTTAACCGGTGCTGATCGAGAATCTCTCTCCATTTAACCCCGAAGTGTCAACGTTCCAATCAATGGATCCTGGCTCGATCGAATCCATTCTTGCTAGCCACCCGGGCCTTCCAATTGGCGACAATTCTCGAATATTCCTGAATACGTCGCTATATATCTCGCTTAAACGCTCGAGATGAGGGCCCCCGATTCACGCTCGTCTCGACCTTTTTCTTTTTTCTTTTTCTCTGCCTCCCTTTTTCTCCGCAACTTTTTTTCCCCGAGCCGATCGACCTGTATTATGCGCCGTCACGTCTTAATAAATTTATGACCGCGGATCCGATTGCAGGGGCCCCCGGGCTGCCAATTTTAATATTAAATCCCGAAACAGAGTTGCTGCCAGATACCATGAGCCTGTGGCGCGCAGCTCATTATTCGAGATCGACTGCGTGCCCGGAAGAGAGCGGAGACGCGAGTACGGCTCTTACGACCACTTCCTGCTCACTAATCTCCCGTGATCGATCGCTTAATCTGGATTAGAGTTGCCGGTGACACGGTCTGAATAAGTAATCGAGCGTGGTCGCGCAACTACTTAGGGTGCAATTTGATTCGCGGGTTCTTGCTACTGCTGCTCTAGGTTGCAGGTTACCGTTCTCGCATTCGCTTCACTCTCTTACTGCTTCGGATCAGCCTTCCGACCTCCTATCCTCTTGCATCTACTGCACCCACTGCATCCAAGCCAAGGAGGCTTAAGATCCTTCGCGTAATGTCGAAAGGTTAATTAGCTCGCGCTGATTCAAGCCGAGAACTGCGAGTCGAGGCGAAGGATCCTTCGAGAGAGGCAAATCGTTCCGGGCCGATCGTTTGCACGCATCCCTCCAGCACGACGAAAACCATGTCAAAAGGGTTATTTTCAATTAAGGGGTAACACCACTCTAGAGGCAGGAAAAAAGACCTAAATTTGACAATTTATTTTGAGAGTATGATGACAAATTTTGAGACAAATTTCTCGGTATGTATAAGTCGTGAAAGAAAAAACAAAAAATATTTATAATCTATATACAATTGTCTTTGGAAGTACGTAGAATTTTTTTTCTAAACAAATTTTTGTGAAAATGACGCATTTTTTAACAAATTTTTCGATTTTTGCCCGAAAAATGAGACTGAATTGCCTGTTAAACTGTTCTTCCAAAGAGAATATTGTTGTGAAGCTACTATAAAAATTTTAAATCGATCCCAATTTGAAAGAAGTAGTTTCGCGAAAAATGCGTTTAAAGTTTCATGAGTACTAGACGCGCGCTTTGGGGCGCCGCAGCAAAATCGATAATTGAACCTCTTAACATTATTTTTCCGCTATAAATCAAATGGTACATTATTCTTATGACACTAAAGTATCGTTTAAGCCAATGAAAAAACAATTTTTTTCTGCAAATCCTAGAGTGCTGTTACCCCTTAACACTGCCACTACTTGGTACCCTCGAATCGAACGCTTTTCAAATTTCTTATTTCTCCGTTAATTCCTTTAAAATAGATTCCAAGTCTGAATTGTGAATGGAGAGGAATTGGAAGACAATTGCTTTCTCGAATTGGGTTTCTTTCCCAAACATGCTTGTTACTAGGGTAGAAACAGATATAGGCAGCCGCTGGTAATTCCAGTGTTAATTGAGAAGAGAATTTTCAATGGCGAAGGGTCGCGTGCCGATCCGACAGCACTTCCATTCGCTTTTACCTACAATGCCGTGGGAATGGCAAACCTGTCGGGTGGCTTGATAATTATTTCTTAAATTACAGACCGAGTCAAGTCACTGTATTCACTAGCGTTTCATGTTGGGAACAGTTTACAGAAGGAAGACTTTCGTGCGCGTATCTACTTCTCTCGGGATGAACCGCCAACCGTAGAGTTTCCACAGCGGAGGTTATTAATCGAGAGCCTCGAGTCGCGGGTAGAATTTCGATACACTTATACGCGTGTGTCGGTGGATGAAATATCGCGGCGTAATATCGTGAAAAATACGCGATCGAAAGCCTGCCGATATTTCGAGGGCCGTATTTACGTATCAGCCAACAAGGCAGCGTATTTCATTTCGATCTGGATTCCCAGTGCGTGCCCTCATAAATTTCTGGAAGAGCAAGGGAGACGGAGTAGGGAAGAAGGGACTTCGGAAGGAAGGTTGAGGTTCGGCCCTTTCTCGAGGAGAGCAGGCTCAATGTCGAGAGGGAAGACAAGGTGTCTGTAGCTCTAAGATAAATTCGTTCACGCTGGATGCGTTAATGCGAGGTTGCTTTGACCCCCCTCCTTATGTCAGTTCAATGCTGCATGCAGTGCGATAGGACGCCCTGAAAAAAAGCCGACAGATCAATATTAGCCAGTGATAATCGTGTTCGTGTTTTCCGTGGCCTCTCTCTCTCTCTCTCTCTCTCTCTTTCGGTCTATCCGCACGAGGTTCGTATTCCGCGTGGCGAGGCGCGGTGCAGAGTGCTAATACACTCGGCTTATTTGCACGCTATAATTGGAGGTAATGCGCGCAGTGTGCCGCGTTAACGTGGTCACGAGCGATGTAATCATTTTAGAGGGTCAGATAAACATCACGTATCTGTACTAATATATACTGGGTACACGTTTATGTTGTGCAAAATTAATTTGGTCTTAAGGACGGCCGCGCTTTGCACTCTGCTAACGGCTCCCGCTCGAGGCGTATGACGCGTCCTCGTTAACAAATTTGTCCAATGTCCTACCGATGGAGCTTTGACGTCCAGAGGGTATTCGCTGGTCGAACACTCGTTAAGAACGCTCTTTCTCCCTCTCTCTCTCTCTCTCCCTCTCTCCCACTTTCTATCTCACGAGGCTCTTGCTCCGCTACAACTCAGCTACATTCCTGCCTCGTATAGAATACCAAGCTACACCTACCTACTTGATACCCCCTGAAAAATGTGCGGTCAAACTTTCGAAATCACTTTGCAAACAATGCTACATATTTACCGTTGTCACCTGTTGTACGTCGAGTTACGCGTGCTAGGAACGTAGGGGGTTAAGGAGTTGCGGCGCGGTATGGTGAGTGGTAAGCTAGCACCTGGTAACTTCCGCTTGGATCCTCGTTCTCGAAGACGACGTGTTTTCCAACGATTCCTAAAGAGGCAACTTTATACCGGGGACAGAGCTCGTAACATCGAATCGTATAAGCGGTGCTCGGTTGCGGCAAAATTTATGGCTTATCCGTGAATTACTTGTGCGCGACCAACCGGGGCTTACGACACAGAACTTGGGCTGCTCAACGGCTAGAGGCGGACTCGTTGGATCTGTGTCGTTCCCTCTCTCTCTCTCTCTTTCCACATTTTTCCACGTGTGTAGAGATCGGTAGGTTTGTGTGCTGGTCGCACAAGAGGAGCAGCTTTTGTTGACTGTGAAACCCGGACAAATCATCTTGTCGATACGAGAGAACTATCCTTTACAGGAGCGGTGTCGCGCTAGCATGAAAGCCATAAAAGTAGTTGGCCTAAGTCCAGCCGGGTGCTGGTAGCGGGTGGGGCGGTAGAGGATACGTGCGAACTTATTGTCGGAAGGAAAGCGGCCGGCAAGAAGCGCGAGCATGGCTGAGGGTGTAGAAGGGTGCGAAAGGGTGGCTCTCTCTTTGTCGGAAGTTGACCATTCGAGACGCAACTATTCTCTCGGAGAAACGTAGTTGGTCGTCGAACTTACGGCGATTGGGAACATTCCCGTAGATCGACGCTGGTTTACGGATCGTACGGTACCCCCCGGCTTAAGTATAAATTTCCCTTGGGCGAATTGGCAGCGGCCAAGCTGGTAACAGTGCTGCGCGTTGCGGCTCTTGAAAGCAAACGCTTCGCGATACACATACGCGTTATATTCTCTCTTATAATTCGGATATCGTAATCGATCTCTCGGTTATTTTCGTTTCCTTTGCATCCAAATCGAAAACGATAAGTTGCCGCGGGCCGGTAATAGTCGTGTGTCGAGAGTATCGGGAGACAGTGCATCCTCGCATTGACTGCAACAGACACGCAAAAGCGTGTTCCATGAATATTTCCCCGCAGTGGAATATCTATTGCAGTTGCGAAGGCTAACGAAAACGGAACCAAGTGGCGCTAAACACTCTCGCGAACGGGAGACAATTTTCCGGATGTCGCGGAACATCGACGGGAGATCGACGGCTCGATTTGGAGGGTGGTGATGGTGGTCTTGGGGGGATGAATTAGACTGGCCATTACCGGCATGCCAGTGCTGTAGAGGCCGGGCACAGCAGGCGAGCTCCGGAACGTAGCGGTAGCAGGGCGCGGCGAATACGTTCTCGTTCTCTCCCTTTCTCCCTCTTTCTCTTTGTTGGATCGAGACAGCCCAGAATATAGAGAAAGAACGGAAAAACTCAATCTACGCATAAATCATAGGATATCGATTTCGCTGCCAACTTTCCTCGCTGCCGCCCCGACATATCAGAGATTCATCCTGTGACGCGGCAATAACATCTCTCGCCAGCATAAAAATTCAACTATACATCAAACTGTCATATATAGCGCCGTATTTGTACCTATCTCGCTGATATTTCCTTCGTTTCTTCCCTTCTCTTCTATCGCGTCCTCCTTCTCTACTATTTCGTTCGTTCTCTGTGTGGCTGCTCACCCTCGCTTTGCCCGCTCGTGATTCTCCTGGACAGTCGCCCTGTTATATCTCGTACTTATACAGGGTGATTCTTTGAGTCTTACCACGGTTTAAACCACGTATTTTGGGCACCAATAGAAGCTTAAAAGTCTAGTAGCAGAATGGCGAAATCTCAACCCTTTCGGAGATACAGGGGGTTGAAATTTAAAATTTAAAAAAATCATATCTTCGAAACGGATAATCTTAGAGTCACCGGTCTTTTTCGAGAATGTGTGTGAGGGCCCGTGGTATCTGAAAAAAATAGGAACAACGTGAAAATTATTATTAGGCCTCATTATTATTGATTTTCGTGTTTTAAAATGCAGTTTCTCCATGAACCGGCACGATTTTCAGGTACGAGAAAAATCACAGACATTGTGTGATGTACATGCAGGGCCGGCCATCTGGCGGGTCTGGTGGATCCTATGCACCGGGGCCCCGTGATTGAGGGGGGCCCCAACATGATCGAGAACTAAAATAATGCACTCTTGCAGGAGAAAACTTGGCAATATTACGATCGTTATGAATATGATGAAAAGTTAGCTCAAACAAAATCATGTACCAAATAAACATGTATAGATAATATACGTTTGTCTTTGTAACTTTTTTACTTCACAAAAAATTTGGGGCCCTAAATGGCCTCTTGTACCCGGGCCCCTTCAGAGAGAAGACCGCCACTGTATACATGTACATCCGTCGCGAGATATACAGGGTGAGTCAGTGACTCTTACCGCCCTTTCAGGTACGTATTCTGGGCGGAAATATAAGCCTAAATGTCACTTGTAAAAATGGCGAAATCTCAACCCTTTCCGAGATACAGGGGGTTGAAATTTGAACTTTAAAAAAATCATATCTTCCGAATGGATAATCCTAGAGTCACCGGTCTTTTTCCAGAATGTGTGTGAGGGCCCGAGGTATTTAAAATAAAATAGAAACAATGTGAAAATTATTATTAGGCCACATTATTATTGATTTTCGTGTTTTAAAATGCAGTTTCTCCATGAACCGGCACGATTTTCAGGTACGAAAAAAATCACAGACGATTTATTATGCGATTTTGTGTGTACGTATGCGAGAGTCTCTACGGATCTCTCTACGGGTCTCTGCCCTTAGTTTTCGCGTATTCGAGGGTACTTGTGCGCGTCGCGGCGAGGCGTATGCGTCATCCCCAGAGAGAGAGAGAGGGAAAGAGAAAGTAGTGGTGGGTTATATCCCGTCGCACCCTCTCGCCAGTAGTTCAGTCTCTGCTCTCGGAAGACCGCGGACGTATCCAGCATGTCGTACCACGCCTAGTTACCGTCATTTTTCTTCCCTCTTCCACGTCCAAGTCCCCGAGCCACCGCGGCAAGCCTCCTCATTCTTCGCGAGACGGTTCTCGCCACCCTCGGGGCTTCTTTCTTGGTCTCCGTACATTCGATATTTGCGATTTCGAGTTCCGATACCGTCTTGGGATCCGCGAGCTTGATCGTACCCTCAGCGATGTCACCCTATCCCTCCCCTTGCATTTCCTTTTTCTCAGTTTCTCTCGATTCTTTCGCTTCTTGCGTCTTCTCTCCGGCGAACTTTTCTCCCAACGGTCCCCGCAATCTTCGCTTTTTCTCTTTTCCGACTTCTGCCAGAAAGCGCGTGCCCTTTGCCTCGAATCTTCTCTGCTCGACGTCGCGCTGGTAAAAAGCGTCGAAAGTGTCGGTAGAATCCACTTTGCGATATCGATACACTATTGCCACCGACGGCGAATCGATACCGCGATCGATTTATTCTGCGGAATTATGGATCGTGGCGTTTCTGATTCGCGTAGCACGCACGCATCTACGCGGAACCGTATGCAAACTAGAGGCTCATGATTTTCTCTGACTTCGTTTTTTCGACCAGCAACCAGAGAAGAGTGTGATTATCGCACGGTCGAATCTCGCCGGAAATGCTTTTTGATATTATCGAACAGTCGTTTTCTTGTGTTGTTGCGTGGCCACGGCTGATGTAGTTCGGCTTTATTCCTCCGAGGAGAGAGCACTGCCCCAAGAACTTTGTGATTTATACTCCCCACGGAGTCAATGGACCGGCAAGATCTGATAAGTTCTCAACACTTTTGGAAAGGATGCACCCAGAAGCTCAGGGTTTCCCAGTCAAGGACCTCCTGTCCACTGCGATTAACTGGCGTCTTTCAACTGGTTCTCTCGATTCACGCTTAAATTAAGGCTCCCAGATACCCTTTTACTGTTTCTGACTCTCAGCTTAACCAACTTGGGCATTCGCGCTCGTCCTCCCGACGAAATACTCCGTTTTTCGAACTGGGATTATATTTCCGGCATCTTCAGTGCGCTTGCGGTGGCGCGCAAACATCAAGGATATACATTTAGCTGCCTGATAGCGCATAACGACTCAGACTCTACTTTTCTTTCGCTTTTTTTCGTCGGTTATTTGTAACTCAATACGAGGTATGTATTACGTTCTGGTCGCGCGCAACACGGTGAAAGGGAGAGAGAGAGAGAGAGAGAAATGGAGATAACGAGAAAAAAGGAGGAAGCTTCTTTCCCGTTTCTCTCTCCTAGCTTTCTCCTTCCTTTCGTAGCTTCGAAGCTATGTACGCGTATTCCCATCGTATAGCAAAATTCTAGCGAGGGGACAGTTTCCAGAGTACAGAGGGGTTGCGAATCAGTTTCCCGCGAGCTCCCGATCTACCGTTTCGCATCACTCGTTCCCATTCTGGCCAGGATTTGCATAAATCGGCCGGAGTGAACGCGAAGATTTTACGATGCGTGCCTCTTCATTCTCTCATTTGATTCGCGCTTCTGCGCTTCGTTCTAGTTGCGATCGAGATTGCAGATTACGCTCGAACCCCCGTAAAGCTTCGCGATCTTTTTGCACTGGAGACTTTATATCCTTTTTCGGTTTAGGTGTCCATTACATTCTTTCGCAAAAGCTCGTCTCGATACTGGATTTCAGTTCGATCTGTAACTGGCTTAAAAATTTATGAAGTCAACATTCAGAAGCACATCGATAAATCAGACTACGGGTTCAGTGAATTCGAGTTTTTCATGCGAGACTCTTTTCATTTGCGATAACTCATCGACGTAATAAGCGCGTTCGGCGCAAGAAGCGCGAAATCGCGAACTCGTGGACTCGCGGACTTGTCGCTTGATTTATTTTCACTCGTTCGGCCACGTTCGATATTTGCAATTTAACTTGATGCATTACGCGGGAATTCCCAGGACAGAAATGCTGCGTGATCGTACCGGCACTTTGCCCGAGGCAAGACTCTTTCCTCTTTTTCTTCTTCGCTCTTATTTCCCGTTTCTCCCTGAATCCGACTTGCCCCGGTATTTTCCCACCTCTCGCGCTTCTCTTACGACTTCTCTCACGAGAAAAACTGTCCCCGGACAGGAGAAACCGATTCATATGTGCGTCAGGAAGAATCGATCGATCGAATCGATCGATTTACCTTCTGTCTTTCGCTCTTCTCTCGTTTCTCCCTCAATTTTCCCATCTCGCGTATACGCTTCCACGCCATGGAATGACTCCGAGCCAGCTCGACTCGTCGACCTGGTTCTCTCTTTTTTTCCGACTCTCTTTGCGCGATATTTGTGGACTCAGCGGCCAATCGCGGAAACACGATCCTCCGCACACACGAATCCTTCAGCCGGGGCTTCGAGCTTGAAGTTCTCGGCTCTGCTGATGCTTGGGTCCTCCTCGCTTTCCTCGTTGTTCGCGTTGTTGCGGTTGCTCTTCGCTCGAGAAATGTATCCGATTCGCCCGGGCGCATCCCGCTTGGAGCTGGACCAGGGTTGCTCCTACTATCCTCTTCTCTCGCCTCGCGGTCAACGACGCACTGCCAGTAATACGAGTTTCATTTGCTCGACCGCGGAGAATTCGCATCTGGTCTGGGGAATTTTTTCCTTCGCTACCAATTTGCTCACGTTGCTTTGCGGTGCCTGCAGTTTTTCGCAACACTGCACTCTCGTTCTCTCGGATTATCGGCCCGAGTGCACGTACATTTTCTACGAGACAAAGGCAAAAACGAGCGGTTTGCGTTTGTTGCTGTATCCTCATGGATAACTCTCAAAGAGTCGTGTGTGTCTTGCGAATCTGCTTCGTCTCTCGTACAAGAGCGCGCGAGTAGAAACTCTATGCAGCGATTATTATTCGAAAAGCTTTCTACGGTGTCATCGATTCCCTGATTCTGTCGTCTCTGGCAAACTTATAATCCTCCAACCGAATCGATGGTATCACGGGACAATTTTTCGACAGGCAGTAATTTCACCAGTGCTTTTCACTTTCGTGCTTCGCTTCATGGTCTTAGCCAATGGCACTTCTACCGGTTGATTGAAATTCCTCTCACTTTTCCTATTTTCCGGTACTTTTTTCCGGTACGAGCCGAAATGTTTGCAGTGGTTGCATTTCCCGGATTAACGAATAGAACGTGTGTACTCGTATGTATCAAAGTAGGATAGTACGAAAATTGCTAGCTGTAATTCCGAATGTAATGCTGTGAGTTAAATTTACAATCAGAAAGGTCGGCTGGTATTAATACTCGAGGGAGTGGTGTGCAAATTGCGAAATAATCCGGCGTAAGTGGCGCGAGAAAGAGAAGCTCGAAAGGGCTGACTTTACGAGGTAATCGTCGCGTCAGTGGAATGTGCAGTTCTCCACTGAAACTAAGGGCCTTCGTGAGAGTTTTCGCGTGGCAGATGGACGTAAAACTCGTGAGCATTCGGCTGGGTTATAAATCATATTGTTTTAGTCGGTACTCCCACACTGTAGAATTACTGAAGGCTAGTGATCGCGTTGGCGTTTGCGTTGGCGTTCGCACTCTGCCTCGCGTCTCCAACTTATATAATTATATTTGCCGAAGCAAACGTAGTTACTGTATACCAAGTTTCGTAACTTTCCAGCTTGATTTAGTTCCGAAGATAATCCTAGGGGTTCTTCTTGGCGCGGCAAATGATGGAAGCAATTCAGTTTCGTTTGCCACCATCTGGCCATGGTATTTCCGCGTTTATCCGAGACGCGTTCTCGTTCGCTCGCTCGAGTAAAAGTACGCCGGATATGCCGTAAGTACATTGGAATGTTCCTTCGAAATGAAATGGTCCCATTTAAGAAGAAATGTACCTGCACTTTCCGGTTTGCGTTCGGTGCAACAGAGGGGACTCTTATATTTTCCTCTATCGCGCCGGTTTTATTGATATTACCAATTTCGTTTTCTTCATAGAGGCTCGCGCGGTTTTTCCTACGGGAATCACACTCGGACTAAATAGTTCACTGATTTCCGGTGGGAGAGGTGAAACGACAGGGAGATTTTCTTCCTCGCCACATTTACTAATTTTCTCACTATAATTACCGATACCTCGATTTACCGTACTTTCATAAATCTCCCATAATTCCCACGAACTATTGCAATTACATCTTTCCAACTGCTGATACGCGAGTTGTTTTATTTTCAACAATGTTTATCACTGAATTGCACTAGAGGTTACGCGCTTCGAATTCAGGGCTCGTCCCTTTATTTCACAAAGTTAATTTGCCTTTTTATTACCTTTATAAAAGCTGTTTAAGAATCAAGCGAGCTTACTCGAGAGCATTCAATTAGTCTCGAAGAATACACTTCACAAAAGGAGATATAATCGCCGCTCTAGTAATTCACAAACGACCGGGAGACTCTCTCTGACGCACTTGAAAGCTCCTGAACAGCTCAAGAATTTTTCTCATCATTTTCTGCTCCACTCGCGGAAGACGATGGCTGATATCTACTTGATACACGCTGCGGTAGCGTCCTTTAGTTCCAACCCCTAGTACAGTCGTGCTAATCAAGATGAAGAGTGCGAGAGAGAGAGAGAGAGAAAGGGAGACAGACAGATGAAATCGCGCGAATCTCGTAGGGGTTGCAGGGGGTCGCAGGGGGCCTATATATTTAAATGAAGACCACGCTACGTGTCGCCGTCATCAGGAGACGCGACTCCAAGCCAATATAGCGCTCTCTCATCTGAAAGTAGTATATTTTCGGGTAGCTTTTATCGCGAGTGAAGCCGCTACTGCTTCAGGCCCCTCATATCCGTGACTCTGTGGTATCGCGTATTCAACCTTCCTCTTATCTCTCAGTCTCATTTCGTAAACGTAATTTACGAAGCACGTGTTTTTCCGTCCACGTATCCCACACCTTCATTCTCTTTCACAGACATTCCCCCCCCCCCCCCCCCCCCCCTCTTTTCCCAAAACCTTCGCACCTCGTTCACAGTCCAGACTCGTCTTCAACCCTCTCTGCATCGCTCTTAAAAATTAACCGCTCCGCGACATTGCGCCTCTGTGACCCTGATCCCGTTCTTCGCATATTTCACGAGACTTCCGTGAGAGTTTCTTGTTTGCACTGAAAACGCGTGAGCTGGTGCATTCTGATTTCGGGTGCAAGCAGGTATAAAGATAGTGTAACTTTCTACGTGAGTTTTAGAATGATTTGCATCGGTGTTAAAACCATTTGCACTGTGACACAAAGTGAAATTGAATCGATCTGAATCCACGAAGGAAATTGGTCAATCGACAGTTATTTCAACTATTAGTTTCATTTAATTGAAATTGAATCAAATCTTTATTTTTCTCTTCTCTTTCAAGCAGCTTTCTCTTTTACTATTATCGCAATTGCTGTACGATACAATATTTATGAGACACACTGGAAAATCTCCATGCGAAACATTTGATCAAATGCTCGATTCCCGTGTAATCGGCGCAACAGAGAAAAGAGTCAGCGATAAAGTGCATAAAGCTCTTGGTTAAAAATGTAAAAAGCTAGGATAGGACGCTCGTTGAACTCGGTGTCGCGGCATGTTTATATTTCAGTTGGTATCGGCTCGAAAACACGTGGTCCAATATTTTATGTATGGAATGGATGCACGAGTATGGACGGTGGCGCATTAGCAGCGAACCAGCGAGATATTACCACTCGACAGACAGCGACTGAACCAACCCTACAGAGTTGAGGATCGCGACTTTTGACCTAGATTCGTAATCCGGCTTTACGATTTTTTCTCGTCTCCCAACTCTCCTCTCACCTTCGTTCATCATTGTTTTGCCTGCGTCGGTGGCATAAAATTTTGAACTGACCCCTTTTTCTTTGCGCTCGCGGTGACAAGACAGCCGTACGTACTTTCTCTCTCTCTCTCTCTCTTGGTGGTGTCACTTATTTCAGAATTTTACAATGCACTTGCCTTTGTCAACTGTAATGTCCCGCTAACACACATTTCTGCAAGAGACTGCTTTTCCACAATTTTTTAATCTAATAGGAATTAATTTGCGAGCAGCTTAATCTACCTGATTCCATGTTTTTTTTTTTCTCTCTACGCTGCATAAGTAGTTGATAAAAGAGAGAGAGAGAGAGAGAAAGGGTGAAAAGTAGACTGAAATGTTTTATGGATCTCGCGCGTTATCGCGTTAGATGTAACGCTGCGCGGATGCACGCACGCGACTGGCATTCGATAGCGCGCTATGATCACAAAAAGGGCGCAACGGTATCGCGCTTTCTGGATATTACTTCTGACAGAAAAATCAATTCTCCAACGGCGCGCTGCGCTCTTTTGCCTCTTGTGGCTCAGAGAGTTGCGTCCTTTGTCTCTTTCGCCGCGACTCGATCCACTTCAATTATATTCTGATTTCCACCCAGTGCCCTCTGCCGTGAGACAAGATTCGTACGGACGATGTTTCCATCATCGAAGACCGATTATTCCTCTCAGATTCCTCCCGAATAGCAATATTAATCGGTAAAAGGAGCTGCGATTGATTTTTTAACTCTCCCGCGATTGCAAAAAAAAATCCAAGCGTTTTCCCTCGTAAGAAGCAACGCAACAACATTTCATTCTCAGTTTAATGGATCATTAATGTAAAATGCTGGTGCACGAGCGCGCTAGCAAGAAATTAATTGTATACTCGTTATCCGGATAGCGATCGGTTACAATCTGCGAGAACCTTGCGTTTCGGGTTGTGTAGGCAGCAAGGCAGCGTAAACAAGCGAGTACACCGAGCACGATCCTAGTGTCGCTAATGATACCAATTAACAGAAATGGGCGACAGGCCAGAGAGTCAACCTGTGAGGGGGTGAATTCCTTGTCGCCGTTAGTAGGAAGGGTTCTCTCGTTCCGCAGATCTCCGAAGATGACTCTTACTATTACGAACCGTCACCTTTTCATCCTTTGGTAGATTTTTCATTGTTTCGCGAGCTTGGATCTCTCTGTTGGTTGTAAATTTTCAAAAAGTCGAGTCAAGCGTCGCGGTATTATTCATCCGGTTTAACCGCGGGCGTTTTTCCCTCGGCCCTATAGCTTTTATAAATTCGGGGTTGTTTCGCGCTCAAATGGAAAACCACGCGTTTCGTAAAACCCGTAGTAAGTCATTCGACGCCATGGGCTGGGTTTATTTGCAGCAGTAGCAGCAGCCGCAACGGCAATAGCGGTGCGGCAGCAGTCAGCGTGCGGATCGTCGAAGCGAGCAAATCAATACGATCCGTCAGTTCACGGCAAACTCAGAATGGAGTAGCATTCGAATAACTGAAAAAGTTGTGTTCACCCGAACAACTCTCTGGACAACAAAAGACTCGCGATGTTTAATGCGATTTTTCGTGAAACAAAGCCGCATCGCTCGCATGAAACACCAACGTGCCTCGAGCGTTTTTTAATAATAATAATGTTGGCATTTTTCGCGAGACGGTTTGCGTGCACATCCCGATGCAATCCGGTCACTTAATCGTTCGAATGCAGTTACGTGGAAAAAAAGGGATGCATTCGACTGGTCACGTCGCTCGCATCGTTCGAATCGCGTGGACGTGCACGCGTATGCAAAGTACCGAGAACACTCTACGAACATTGGCGCATGTATAGCGTGTAAGCGAAACGATTCGTCGAATCAGCAAGAGGCCAACCGGATAGGACCTCCAATAAATCATGAACAGCGACATTGCAATACTGTTTCGTACCATTTAAGTAACGCATACTTTGAATTCTTTCATCCCCTCTCTTCTCTCTCTCTCTCGCACACTTTGTTCTTTTCCATCGCACACCAATGCAATTTCGTTAATTATTTTCGCCGATGAATTTTGCCCCGATTTTTTCCCGTTTTCAGTGAATATTTAATTAACGTCGAACGATGGAATTTTCATTGCAAACGAATTGATTCGTTGAATCGGTAGAACGCGTTCAATTGCAGATGTATGTATCTTCAATAAATCTTCGACTATGGCATCGTAATGTATTATTAATCAAAGTTTTCGTCCTCTGGTTCCCCGTGATTTATATCTCAAGATTGCGAAGCTTGTATCACTTCCTTTTGTAGGAAACGTTGCAACGCACTTTCCGAGAAACGAGGAGGAACCATTTCAAAGTGAAAAATCATGGAATTTAACGCGAGGATAATCGAAGCTACTAGACGAGGGTAGAGTGGAATATCGTCAGATTAATTCTCTCGTTCGCTAAGTTCTCCTTCGCGCGAAAGGGTCCATTACTCGAGGCTACGTTCAAGGAAAAAGCTTGACAGGCTGTCTCGCGTATATTAATCTCCTTTCGGCGCGGTAAACATTATTCGTCTCGCGAATATACCGTTGGCATAGCCTCTAGCCTGGAGTCCGATTTTTCAAGACGACGCTCTACGCCGCGAGTTTTTCGCGTCTCCTATTTATACCAGGTTCCATTTTTGACAGATCGATCGAAATCCGACGCGACCGGCTATTTCTCAGCCGATATGCGCCTCTACGTATGGAGCATTCGTAATTTTGACGATTACTCTATGTCGTCCAATCTCGATTTCTCGCGGATGGCTTTGGCCCGTTTTCTACCGGCTGCTGGAGAATCCTGCCAAGACCTGCATTAGTCCTGGGAAATGTTCCTATCCTCTTTTTGCGAGACCTCTCCACTGCACTCGAACATATTCTCTTTCAATTATTCAATAGCGTTTCTAGCACCATCCTCAATCGCGAGTTACTTCTATCCGATCACTTATTTTAATGGAATTCTTCCTCGAATACCTACGTATCTACACGCTTGACGAGAGAAATAAAGGAAATTGTTGATCTTGTTAAAACATTCCATTAAAGTTAATCGAATCGAAAGTTTAGGGTGGAAATATCTTCGAACCTCCCGCCACCGAGGTAACTTAATTAGTCATTGCTTTGAGGTCTTGATCAATACCGCATAAGTGAATATATCACGGTTGTCAGAGAGAAATTTGCTAGCGCTGTAGGTTGGTTAATGAAATTGCGACTGTATTAGATGTACAATAAGAAGAGAGTGAAAAGATGACTGCGGAGATACGAAGAGATAGAACTGGTCATGCGTCGAGAGAGAGAGAGAGAGAGGGGGAGAGTAAGGAAAGTACTTTGGTAAGATCGAAGTCCACTTGACGGACTCGTGGTCAAAGACTTGGTTGCACGACCCCAAAGGTAACTTTTGGCCGCAAAGAGGATGATGTAGGGATGCGTAATACGTAATACATAAGAGCATCGAGGTACGTGCATGGCTCTTTGACTCGGTCGCGATTCCAAGAGACTTAATGCAACCCTGCAGGCGTCCTCTTCGCAAGCCACTCTTTTCGAGAGCCTCCACCGCAGACGTAAACACCCTGTCGTGAGTCATAGAAACGGCGTCTTGAAGCTTCCACCGAAACCAAGTTCTCTGTTTGTTTACGGTTGCTTTTGCCCTCAAAGTTTCCATTAATCCTCGGCAAATCTGTTCGAGAGTCAGCCGAAAAAGCGATGGACCATTTTTGTCCTCTTCCGTGTGATGGCAATTGGATTAGAAATTGGAAAACCCCGCGGGCGACTGCAGACGATTCGCGTAGGATCTTTTGAGGATGATACCTTTCTGAGGGGTGCGTCGTCTATCAGAGATGATTCGAGGTTCGTGGAGTTAAAGTTGGAGAAACTGTAAGCGTGACACAGTTCGAATCGAGGTAGGAAAAGCTGAAGGGAGCTCGGAAATTGAATTGGAAGTTCGCATGAGAATTTTTCGTAGTCGAAACTCTTCGCGATCTAATAATCGCTGTATGATCGTTACTCGTGTCTTATTTGGAAAAGGAAGACTGAATCGTAGTGGAATTTGTTCCGAAGTAAATACTATTATGATAGGATCACTCAGGGATTTGCTGGATAGGATTGTCCTGTGTCAAAGTCCAATCTGTTCAGTCGAAATGTAAATTCTCCCTGTAGGTGACAGAGGTCGACCTTGATGGTCGGTCAATGATAATTGCACCCTATCGTTCTCCCTGTCACCTGCAATTTCGAGATCCCATGATCCATTAAAATTATCCAGCTTGACGATCAAGCCTCGACTAATTCGTATCATCGATAGATATATCTCTCCAGATCGCTTTTCTCTCGCTCGGTCGATGCTCGATAACTACGAAACAACAATTTGATTTCTTCATATTTATAGAAATACGAAACAATTAACTCTCTGCATCCTAATGAACTCTTTACTCATGCGTTTCCAAAATCAATATTGCGACGGTATTTATTTACGAAACAGAGAACAATTGTATTTGCAACATTGTTGTACGTTCCAAAAAGTCAGATCCACAATCTATACAGGGTGAGTCAGTGACCTTGCACCAAACTGAAACCACGTATTTTAGGGGTCAATAGAAGCCTAAAAGTCCGGGAACACAAAGTTGAAATCTCAACCCTTTCGGAATTACAGGGGGTTGAAATTTCAAGTTTTAAAAAATCATATCTTCCGACGGGATAATGCTAGCGTCACGGGTCTTTTTCTAGAATATGTGGGAGGGCCGGAGCTATGTGAAAAAAAAATAGAAACCATTTAAAAATTATTATTAAGTCGCATTATTATTGATTTTCTTGCAGTTTCTCGATGAAGCCGCAACATTTTCAGGTACGAAAAAAATCACAGTCATTCTGTGATGCACCCAAGAAAATATCGTGGCATAAAAAGTTTAAAATTTTAATAAATGTGACCAGGATAAATTATTGAAAGTTTTCCGCTAGAGATTCTCAATCCCAGGTTTATGGCAGCATTGTAGAGTTCATCAACCTGACAAAGATAAATTTATCCGCAGTTTCTTCTGTTTTCATAAAGGGAAATTTGGGAATAGAAAAATCTTGGTTTTTCCTTGAATATTTCGACGCGAAAACACTGCTGTTCATCTCGTATTAGTGCAATAGTCTATTATCATGGAAAAGGTCTAGTAACATCGAGTGTAGTGGCCATAGATTTAATGTAAGTCCCCAGCCTAAACTGGCCCGTAAAACCGGAAGTACGTGCGGTATCTTGAAAGCATCCGTAGCCCCGTGATTCGTGTGAGTCGTAAACGTTGCCGGGTGATACTTTACGTCGTGCATTTTATCCCCAAGCTGCTAGCCCGTTAAAAGAACGAGGATCTGAGCCCTTCCGAGCTATCAGGTTCTCCCTTGTCGATGCGTCATTCGCTCCCTCGCACCTTTCCTCTTCCATTGCCATCTTCTTCTTTTCTATCCCATTGGCCGTCATCGCGCTCTGATCGAATCGTTGCGCGGCGCACTGACGGGTAAAACCCGGTAAAACCCAGCAGAACTGGAGGCCCCGTATTACCATGGTGTATTTCACGCGTTCACCGATGCTCGCGTTCTCGCACTTCGCTAATGTATCAACGGTTGAAAATTGTATGGACTCCGATGAGAAAAGTCTAAGGTATCCGCAGTGCGGATTTCGATCGAGTTGGAAATTTCTTGCGAAATACCTGAACCGATCCTTGTTAGCCTGCGTAATTCGCTCTTCTTCTTCGCAGTGTGGCACCAAGTGACCCGAGCGAGATCCCTCGCGCTGGCCTTGATTTTAATCCGGCGATAGCCTCGATCTAAGTTTCTGATGGTACGCTGATCTTAAATATAATGGAAACTTCAAAATTGGAATTAAGATATTCTTTGCTCTTGTAATTTAAGGAAACTTTAGCTTCTCTGTCTCGAAGCGATCTTACTCGGGGGCTTATAGCTCGCATAGCTGATAACGTAACGTCTTATAGTTAAATCTACTCGCCAAGGGAATATCCGTACATGATGAAAACGCGATCGCATTCAAGACGATTCGCGTTCCTATTCAGAAGCACCGATTATCGCTCTGCCTTTTATTCAAATGAAAGAGTGTTCCTCCTTAGTTCGATCTTAATCTGCATCTGGTCGAATCCAACTGCATTCGCGGCGCCACTACGGCGCGAGTACTCATCTTGAGATTCTCGAGAACATTGAAATTGCAATGGTTTTGGTGGTTCGCCGTTTGGGAAGAGGCAAGAGTTTCAAGATTAACTTATCGGCTGCATCGGTAATTACCGAGTAAACAAGCCTAGACGCGAGTCCATACCGTGAAAGTGTTCGGCGTTTGTATACGTTGTTCGTGACGAAGAGAGCTCTCGAGGATAACCAAAGAATAACCAGAGAATAAGCAAAGCCCTTCTGGGTACTCTCGAGGCCCAGCAGTGTGCTGCACCTTACGGCCAACAGTGCCACCACTCGAACTGGAAGCAGACAGCTCGAGTGCACCACCGACTGCACTCTGGCAAAGATTTCCAATCCACGGACGCTCCGTCGCGTCGACCAGTCTCTACCAATCGCCACTAGGGGCTTAATAAAGCTCGGCTGCTCGATATTTCCGATAGACTTGGAATTGATTACGCTTAATTCCTCTCTCGCTTCGCTGGCGATCTTCGCACCACGTTATTGTTATTCGACCCCGCCCCCATTTTCCCCCCTTTTTTTCCTCCCCCCCTCTCGCATTCGCGTTTATCAAATGCGCGCGCGTGAAAGAGCTCACTAGCTCTAGCGTGCCTTTGGTTGCGTGGATAGCCTCAAAGGAATTCATTGGCCCGCCTTTGGATACGCTGGTCCAAGCCAGGCTTGTTAATCTTGCCGATCCGTGAAAAAGCGAATATTCACCTAGGTTGTCTAGTAACGTAGTACTTTGAAAGTTAGATCGTTACTCGCTCGGTAGTCGCGCGAGCGAATGGGCGAGTAGGCGAGTGAGTGAGTAAGCGGTAGAAATGGGATGCGCGGCAGCTTTTGATACGCTTGATATGCATAATCCGCGGCAGCCTGTCGGCGTAGTACGGCCCTCATCACACGCTTCCGCGTTACGAGAGGAGTTCGCGGGATTCCCAGCCGCGGGCAGACCCCGCGAATAAACCGGGGATCCAACCCCACAGAATTTGCTCGGACTAATTGCATTACCGTAATGTATTCCGATGATACCATATTAATCATTAGTTGCGCGAACCCCGTTAGATTTCATCGTCCAATATAAGTTACTGTAATCCGATTGATACCCGCCAGGCGCTCTGCTTCCATTCCGAATCTCCCGCGCGTTTAATTTGTTAGATGACCACTTATTGATTGTTGACGGTAGGGAATGATAGAACCTGATAATGGAGAACTGGTACTTTGAAATTAGCTGCGTACTATACTGGTGGTATAATTAATGATATAGACGTGGAATTTGGTTAAGCATTAATGTATATACAGGGTGATTCAGTGACTCTTTTACCCGCTTCGGCCAGGTATTCTAGACGAAAAGTTCTACAGGGTGAGTCAGTGACCTTGCACCAAACTGAAACCACGTATTTTGGGGGTCAGTAGATGCCTAAAAGTCCGGGAACACAAAGTTGTAATCTCAACCCTTTCGGAATTACAGAGGGTTGAAATTTCAAGTTTTAAAAAATCATATCTTCCGACGGGATAATGCTAGAGTCACGGGTCTTTTTCTAGAATGTGTGGGAGGGCCCGAGGTACCTGGAAAAAAATAGAAACGATGTGAAAATTATTATTAAGCCAGATTATTATTGATTTTCTTGCAGTTTTTCTATGAACGGGCAACATTTTCAGGTACGAAAACAATCACAGTCATTCTGTGATGCACCTAAGAAAATATCGCGTTATAAAAAGTTTAAAATTTTAATAAATGTTCTTTCACTCCCTAACGCTTGCTTGAAATACATACACTTTGAATTCTACGTGAACTGTTTCAAGATTGAAATCATGAACATTTGTATTACGAGTTAACGCTTGACGAATCTTTCATAGAAAATTGCCCTGGGTACCAGGGTACTTTATTGCTTACCTCCGGAATACTACTATAAAGTCAATTCTGAGACTCCGTGGTCCACGACCACTGGCAATTATTCCCTTGGCCGCCAGCTAGACAGAGCACACCACTTAATTTCATGCTCAAGAAGCTCAGCATTGGCTAGGATCGCTTTGCTCGGTGGGGTGTACCGTCGCCAATTAGGAAATCGATACGTATTATACACCTATCTTCAATGAGAGATCCGTGACTCGACTGGGTGACGTCACGTCGAACCAATGATTAATCTACGCGACGAAAAGCTCGCACTCGAAGCGTGCTCGTAGGTAACGAGTTACTTTCAAAGTTAGATCGTTATTTCCAGGGAATATGATGTGCAACACGTTCGTGCAGTCGCTAGCACACACCACTGTGTGCCCGGTTGTAGTAGCCTCCTGAAACCCTCTGTAACCCTTTCGCAACCCTTCCGCAGCCCCCGAACTACGGATCATTCGAAGCATTGCATTGGGAAGTTACTCGAGTCGTGCGCAACGTAGCACGACCAGTTGCGCGGATCAAGCGAAATTTGGTTTGTCCGCATTTGCTATTCCATGCGAGCATGCTACGGCGCCTCTATCATGTGCTATTTCTCGCTTAGTCAATAACCTATGGTTCTCTATCTCTTCATGTATGGATTCGATCAGCATCTCTCTATGGGCTTCTCTCCGATCTATCGTCCTCTTTGGCTAGTTTAGTACCCTCGCAAGACCTCCTTCTCCTCCTCTCCGACCTTGTTTAGCCAATACTCATCTTCTGGCATAACACGGGGAACAAGAGGCCTTTGATAACCATGTCCACACGAGGAAATGGGATACGGCCGTTACGCCATTAGCTTCTTTTCCGCTTGTTATTGCAGCTACGAGCAGTCGATTGTAAATTTCACTTTGGAAATTTCACTATTACCGAACTCATTCCACCCCTTTTTCCTGGTATCCACTTTAGCTTTGCGCAACAGCAAAAATGCAAATTTTTCGTTTGCCTTGGGGAAGCTTTTCGACAGTACGTACTGGTAATGTTGTATCCATGAAAATCGGCGTGGAATTCGAATTTACTTATTAAAAGCTTGCTTCATTAAGTTCAGCTCTAATCAAGGAATTTCTAATTTCGATAAGAGGGTCCGTTCGAGCTAGCCAATGGAGGTTCAGATATTACGTACGTGTTTCTTTTCTAAATTCACGGTTACCGAGCTGCACGAGACCGTAGAATTTCGCACGATGTCGCGCGACGGGTTGCCATCAAATTAATCCGGAGCGTAGCTTCGCGTTTTCGATTCTGGCCTTAATAACGCGCACGTTTGTGTACAGTAGCGGTATAACGACGGGTAGGGGGAAGAGAGAGAGAGAGAGAGAGAGAGAGAGAGAGAGGCCATGACGTGCGCGGCATGCATTTCGAATTCCGCTAGCGGAACGACACGCGTCCGGTCCCGGCTACCAGTTTTTCCCGATTTTTCAAGGCGCTCCGCACTCGCCATAAATTACGGCTACGCTAAATTGCGCTATAATGCAACAGCTTGGTTTAGAAAATAGCCTGCGATAAATTTCTCAGGCCCAATACGCCGAGAAATACCTCTTAAGAGCTTGAGACACTCGCCGACAAATCGTCCGTAGAGACGCATATCGCCACGACCATAATCGTCAGTAGTCACTGGGATTTAATTCGGCAAATGGACGAAGGGAATCAGAGTGGGAATCCATCGTGACGGGAGATACCCAATGTGCTTAATCAGAATCGACGGCTAACTCGAGGACTCTGGAGAATATTGTGCAACTGTGCTCGTGAAACAATACCTAGGGAGAAGGAACTCTTGTATTTAATGATGAGCCGAGGAGCTCAGGAATCGAGTGATACAAGATGGTCTTATTTAACACTGAAAAGTACACTTCAACTGCAATTGTCTGTTTTTTAAACTTTTCTCGGTCGGTCTTCTCGAACTCTCGGAGCAAGAAAGTAGTTACTCGCACTCTTTCGCTTGTTGTTTCTCCAATCATGACAGGTTCGCGCTGAAACTTCAATGAGAAACTAGCTGCTCGCTGGACGTAGGAGTGGAGGACTTTGGACGTGGTGGACGAGCGAGTGGCACCACTGTTGTATAGAAGCTCCAATGCGGCGATTAATGAAAAATGTTCCGTTCGATCTGGTCGCGGCGATCTTGGCGAGCGCACCCTGCCACCTCGGCGGCTCTACAGCGTCTGCCGTTGACGCCCTGTCATCGAACACTACTGCGTGAAATTTATTAAATTGCTTTCTGATCGTACGTCACGTTGAGACTCGCGAGCACCGTTTATGACTGGGACCAAGTATATCCTGGTGTCACATAATTCACAGTCTCGCTCGGGACTCTCGCTCCATCCGGGATCCATCCTCCCACTGATCCCGTTTTTCGAGAATCATAACTGTCCGTTATGCCAGTGCCGTTTTTCATTAATAGCGAGCCGTCACTGAGGCTCGAGGGGGTTGCGTGCCGAGTAAAGGTTCCCATCGAGATCGTTGAGAGGCTTCCAATGGCCGCGACGTAATCTCTCGGGTAATCGGCAGTAAAAAGCGAACGTTATCGCGTTATCTCTGCCGCTTGTTATGGTTATTACATAGAAGCATCTTCCCTGGGACAGCAAGAGTCTCTCTACCCGCGACAGGAATGCCGTGTTTACGACTCGCCAAGGGCTCAACTTTAAAAATCCCATCCATCGGCGGCTACTCTTGGGGACAAGAACCCTGTACTCGTGTGCAGTGCACGATAAAGAACCGGCGACAAAGTATCGCGGTGATAAAGCTTACGACATTGCAGTGCTATCCCGCTGACAAGGTATCAGAAAAATCCTTTTGACGAAAGCCGATTTCCGGCTGCTCGTTAGTTCAGCCCGTTACTTTGACCGCGTCTATTAGTTCTGCAAACGGACAGGCTCAGCTTCATTGGTTTATCGGGCATATGCGTTTTATATGCAGCGATCCAAGTAGTCGTAGTTATTAAACATAGTGAATCGAACCTAATAGGAAGAATACGAGACAAGGGTCGAATCGAAGTTAAGAATTCCGTGACGGGGCAATGACGGCTTTGACAGAATTCACGCTTGAATACTCGTGAGTTCTGGTCGAGATGGACAGATGAGAAAGAAGCACGTTCGAAGAAAAAATCCCAAAGCCACGCGTCACGGCCCTGCGCGCTGCGCCGTCGCGATTAATGCGTCGGGGAATAACGAGCGGTGAGAGGGAGACAATGAGAGGGAGTTCGTTAATGGCGCGAATCAAAATATAACAACGTCGAAGTTGAATGCAAAATAAGAAAAGTTACCCAGGCTATAAGGTATCAAGATAATAACGAAGCTAACGAACTTACCGGGGGCGTCGTTAAGGCGACTATCCACTATTAAAATCCCATCGCTGACTCTAAAGATATTTTCGAGGGAAACGATGCCGGTCTTTTTTCTCCGCAGCACGCCATCGCTGCCTTATCCAGCATTCCGAGAAGTGAAAAAAGCGAGCCAGGGCTCGTAGCCCAATATGCACCCTCCAGTTACCTCTGACCCACTAATACATCCCGAGTTTTCCGTGTTCGCGATGATTAAAGTCGCCTTTCCCTAACGGTAACTACCTCGCAGAATGGAACAGCAACTTGCGTTTACTGAAAGTGTTCGAGACAATCGAACTGTTATATCAGGATGGTCCGGATAGTTAAGGCTTTATATCACTTTACTGGTTTATTCTGAGAACAAACCTTCAGAGGTCTACAGTATTGTCTGAGATTAGTAGTCATAATCCATCGAGCGTCTCCGATCAGTCCCTTAAGGGGGTAGATCAGTTTTCTCGCTTCTCAATTTTTTTCGTCGGTAGTGTTTGCGCAACGAAAACCAGATGGTATTAGTGTCGTTTTCCATGGGTCTAAGATAGGCCTACAAACTCGCCTGCTACCGTTGGCGTGACGCCACGCAGTCAGGGGTCCGGGGCCGCTGTTTATGTATCCACTTGACTGCTCCTTTCCATTGGAGTCCGCGTCTTGGGTCAGGGTGGGGGTTGCGACGTCAGCGGTTTTGTTGCTAGGCCCATAGCGTCCGTTACAGAACCAAATCAATCTGCTCGCTACGTTTGCCTTCTTTTCGACCTGCCAATTAATGCGGGATCTCGACAATGTTCCTCCCTATAATAAAGCTGATCATGCGGTGCACTTTTTATGAAAACCTCCGGTTTAAAGAAGCTTCTTTAAGTTTCTCCCAAGCCCATTACACGATCTTGAAACTATGAGAATATTCCAAGTTTAGATGTGGGCCAGCAAGAAAAGACCACCGATCTTAATTCAGCCGTTCAACTTAGGGTCTTAGTGGTCTGTGCTGTTCGCTTTCTCTTTGGAGTTACGGCGAGGTAAAGCTCGAAGAAGCACGGTACTTGTGCTGCTCTTAATAGACGTGACGTACTACTCGCGTTATGCCCCGCGCGCAGACAGGTTCGAAGAGACTCTTCTGGTGGCTCGAAAAAGCGAGAGACTGCCAGTGTTGGAGAGGGTGGCGTCCACGTTGGCTCCACAGTTCCGGCATAAGAGGTGAGAGACGAAAGAGGAGAAATCAAGAGAGAAAGGGAGATACTAAAGGGAGCAAAAGAGGGAGAGAAGAAGGGAAGAGAACAGAAGGAAGAAAATAGATTGCCCCCTAGCATCTGGTGATAACTGGAAAAGTTATCACACGTGCCGGCTCCACTCACGAGGCCACGTACGTACCGAATTCTTTAGTTCCGGGGAAACTTTTCTCCTGTCTGTCCGCTTGACAGTGGTCATAGTGGTAGGGGAACAGTTGGGACCCTGGACAAATCTCTGCTCGACGGCAGGTCGCCAGGGAAAAACTAGCGGTGTAGGTGTTCGTTCGGATCCGCCAACGTTGGCTGGCGCCGAGAAACGCGAGCTTACTTAATGTTCCGCTTTTTCCAGCTGCGCGCCCTTCCTGTCACGAGCAGGAATTTTTCCTTGTGTTTTGCTTCCCTCAGTTTCCTTACTCTTCTGCCGTTGCTGCTATGCTCTCGTCCGTTGGTTCTCTCGCGCCAACACGGGACGTATTAATTTACGATGCTCGTCCCGATTATGTCATCGCCCAAAGGAAAGCGGTTTTGTCCTCGACTTTTGGCTCGAGTAAATCCTGCTCTCGCTTGCTTTGATGCGAGAGCACAGACGTCAGAAGGAGACAGGCTTATTGGGTTTTTTTTTTCTTTTTTTTCCGAGGGGATGAGACGTTTCGCCTTGCACGACGTTTTAGCCCCGCGTTATTCGATGATATAATATCAGTTGTCGGTGCTGGGTCTTATCTTGTCCTCTTATCCCGCCGGTTGACATTAATCATAAAAGTAGAGGCCGGACGAAAGCCGGACAAATCTCTGTTGAATGGCAGAGTCGGGACTGACTGTGGGGGTAGTTACGGGGATGGGGTGACACGCGTAAAAGCTCGCTCTGATCCGAACGTAATCTCCTCATAAAAGAACCAAAGGGGGCTGCTAGTGTCTTCGAATATCAATGATTACTTTATGACCGACTGGACTGTTGGCTTCGTCCACGTCCCTAGACCGTGTTCATCTTCTCCTTCGTGTCTCAAATATTACAGGAGACGCACGCTAGGTTCTTAAATGAATTTTTAATTCCTACATTTCTCATTTATAATTTATAATCTAAGAAAACTCGATTAAAAGAAACTTGAGATTTTCAGTGAAAATTAATTATACGATCGGGGAACCGTCGCACAGTATTTACTGAAGAACAGTCGAGATGTATTAGTTTATAAAATTACAATTCTTCGAAATTTTTGAATTATTGCCAGGTTTTTCACGATTTTCGCCACTGTGCGTTGGGTTTCTCTGATCCACCATGTGGTACGTTCAGTCGGTACTAGCAGGCGAAGGAAAATCTTTTCCACAATTTCGCTCAATCTTCCGTAAAACTACGGTCTCGCACATTCGTCGGCTCATTCGAAAGCTTCTTCTAATCGCGAGCACTGGAAGAATAAATTCCGGACAAGCTCCGCTTAATATTCCCGTGCGGTGAAGGCTGCCTGGAGCGTCAGAGCGGCGCTTTATTTCGCGAGGAATGTCGTGCCAGGAATCCAAGTACAATCGAAAGGAGCACATGCAACCTAGCTCGGTTCCTGGCAGCCTTATTCCGGTGTTCGCGCAGTGAAAATCTTGGTGCACCAGAGATATTCCTGATAAATCTGCTGGATGCCGTTCCATGGCGGCTTCTGCTCATAAAGGTCGTTGAGCAAACAGGCAAATTCTTCCGGACGATTGTCGCTCGACCGTTTAGCGTCCCTCAAGAAAGCGCGAACCGTGGTTAGTGCTGTGCGAGAGAGTCAGCGCGAACGAGCTGACGATACTTCTTCCGTGTTGCGCGATGCCTCCACCCTCTTCGCGACAAACTTTTTAATAGTTTCGTTAAAGGTGCATTCTCACGATGCTGCTGGTACAGGAGCGCCTGTTAAAGCGGGGGTTCTCTCGCTCGGAATGCCCCAGGGAAAATAGTCTGGTCAATGTGTTGGAAAAGTTGGTGCAATATACGTATTACTTAATGTAAAGTTTCCCGTGGAACACGCTGCGGACAAGCATACATTAGACTAGTACCTCGGTGGCTCACAGTTTGCACCGTGATACTCGTACGTCAGTGGTCCGTAATTTTCTGATTCGCCGCCGGCCATTCGGAATGCTCGGCCAGTGAGCACTTCGTTGAAAGGCCTCCCAGAATTCATAATTAAAGTGGCTCCTATTATTTTGTTATTTTTCTTGGCTTCGTTGAAACAGCACATTTCTGATCCCAGTAATGGGGGATTCGAATATTTTCTGAATTTTTCTATGCGATCGTTTTCGTCTCTCTATTATCGAAATAACTTTTCACGAAAATATCGCAACTTCGTAGCTGTTGTATTCGAATCGTGGATTCTGCGCTACGGATAATCCTCTGTCGATCGAAGCTAACAAATTGTGCAGTGCACTCAACATGGAAAAGGAAATACGTAAAAGTTGCCATATTAAAGCACAGATATCAAAGTGCGAAAGCTATTTTTCCAAGCCCTCCGTACCATTTTCCGTAATTAACCGTGCGCTTGATGGTGCATTTTATTGTGTTTGGTTCAATTTCACCGAGCAATTCGATGCTACACTCAATTCCGGAACACGGTGGAGCGTTCGCGGCAAGGGCGGGAGTTGGAATTAATTAAAGCGAATCGTTATTGGTCCGCAACAAGTATTACCCGGGGCCTTAGCAGAGCGCGAGCGTGTAGCAGAGCTCGCCGTGAGTAAGAACTGTGTTGGTTGGCAGTTGGTTTGGTTGCGCCGACTAAAAGAGAAATGCACGCGCGCATTGATAAGAAGATTATAAGTAGGGTGGTAAAAATAGCGATAAAAGACTGACAGTGTAATCGTGGCGAAAGAAGTTATTACCAATAGTGGGCCAAGATCGATCGGCTCTCGCGACATAAGCCTCATAATTTTACGTTGGACGTGTACTTGGCCGAGTGGGGCCCGTCATTACAGATTTATCGACTTAATTTTTCCACTCGAAATTCCGGGACCGACCATCGAAAAGTTTCTACGTTTCCCGGCTGGCTACGGCCACGTTTCACTTCGAAGAATCGATGCTCTTAACCCTTCTCTTTCTCTCTCTCTCTCTTTCTCTTGCGTACAGAGATAGAGACATACATAGTTACCACCTACCCGTCGACATTCGTGCTCGTAGCTTCGCCTCGACTTGGCTCATCCCTGCACATTGAACTCGTACGTCCAGCGGAACCATTCATTAAAACCAATATCCTACTTTTCTTCCGGCCCGAAGAACAAAAGACGATTTACTGGCCGGTCAGCTACGGTCACTTGCTCTATGTTATCAGATTTCCCGTAAGTTCTATAATTAGCACACTAAATAGTTAAATACACTCCTTTAACAACTCACGAGTAGCAGTGTTACGTTTTATTACTTTTGCAATCAGTGATTCGATTTATCTATGCGCTTACTACTTACTCTGCCCGAAGTAATTTGTAATAATTTATGTGCACCGCTCGGTACGAAGTGATAGATGGGGAGAAACGAGTTCGTCGAAAGTGAAAACACCCTCGAACACTATGCCCCCACGGATTTCTACGCGAACTTTGACGCAGTGATGGACTTTGATTAATGAAAACTCGCTGAAAACTCATTATTCGCTTCCGCGATAATTACGCGAGCTACTTATTCGCACTGTTACATGCGTTCCATTACATCGACTTGCTTGCGCGCATTTCGCGTGAGAGTAAAGGCCGAGCGAGTGTCAGTAAGCGCCGCTACAGGGCAGAGTGCGGCGTCAGCGACAGAAGTCAGTCGTGTAACTCGAGACGCAAACTTGACACCTAATCATGCACGTGCTTTAGTTTAATCTCGAGGCGCTTAGGGGGAAAATGGAATCGTGGCCCCCGCTGTTGTGCGTTCGCGAGGGATTCGCGTGAATTTCGGAAGGGATGAAATTGTTGAGGGCAGAATACTATTTGGGACCCTCGCAAGGTCCCGTCAATGAGGCGAAAGGGTAGAGAGTCGCGAATACCGTGAGTAAGAGGCGCTCGGTCACTAGAGAACGCGCCGCCGAAAAGAAATCTCGGCTATGGAACTGGGGGAAGTAGGCGCCCTTCGGTGGAACGGAAACAGGGAGAAAGTGGAATAATGGAGAGGGTGCCGTAGAAGTAGAGGATGAAAAGTGGTCGAGCATGGAAGGAGAGAAGAGCCGAAGAGAGATGGAAAAAGATAGAGAAAAAGTCGCGCGGAAAAACCGGGTTGAGCAGGCGCTCGCAAGAGAAACGGTGAACATAAACACGAGAGGAGTAAAGAAGAGGAGGAGGGGAAAAGGTCCGGAGACGAGAAGTGGCGAAGAGAGGAGTGTAAAGGAGAGCCACTGTAAAGCCGGACGAGGGTTGCACGTTGCTGCTCGAGAGAGCGCGAAAAAAGGGAGAAAGTTGGAGAGGAAGTGGTCGAGGGAGAAGAAGTATGAAGCAAAGTGGGCAAGAGGGAGGGGAGAAGGAGAGAACTGTTTATGGGGAAGCGCAGTGCGGGTATTGCCTAAGGCGCCAGTGCGGAGAAGGCGAGACAGAGAAGGCGCCATAATTGATGATGGCCAGCTATCAATGTGGCCGATTCCTAAAGAACAGGAGTTTTTCGTAACTGACGCACACGAAAAGGTCCATTGACTCCGTTCCTCGGTTTCCCTTCCCATTTGCATCTTCCGGCCAGCCCTCGCGCCAACTCGACAAAACTCTTCGTCCCTCCTGCAACTTCTTCAGACTCTCAAGGCTATGGGCCCTGACGTTTTTTTCACAAGCTATTCGCGAACATTAATTTCAGTTTTCATGGCCAAGCGTACGCGTATAGTCTTTGGCGCCCTTCTGTGCGAGGATTCCTGCTAATTCACGAGGGTGGCTCGCGTTCTTCCCAATCGACGGCTCCTCCTTCGGTTCTTTGCCACTCGGCTAACTGATCCCACCCTCGTCCTTCTTTTCTCTTTTTCCCTCTCTCCCCCCCCCCCTTTTTTTGTTTTGCGGCCCGTAAAAAAGCTTTCAGGAATATGAAAGTGAGGCATTTCTGCGTAAGCCAAGCGCATCAATTTTGTCCACGCGCTTCGGGGGGGAGATCCCTTTTGACGCGACGGATTCACTCGCTCGCACCCAACCAAAATGTTTTCCGGTCGACGCAGATCTCGTCGCGTGCAGGTTTCCGTGGCGTGTGTGTCGGTATAATTTTTATTTTCTCCCACTCTTACAATTTGCACGGTGAAAGGCAGAATTGCGCAGGGCACGACGGCGCCCCTCTTTTTCTCTATGTCTGCGGCTCTTTCCGCGGCAGGGGGTGAAAATTCTCTCGGGGTGGAACTTGCTGATTCGCCTGGTGTTCTCAACCCGACGCGCGTGGCGGTTTTTTTCACGAGTGGCACTCGGTGATCACGACAGTATCAATGTCGGGGTGACATCAATTTTTAGATTGCGCCACGCGAAGCCAGGGTGAGTGAGGGCTTGAAATGCGCTCGGTGGGTACGAGGAAAATGAAGTTTTTCCATCGTTGACCCTCGGTAGAGGTTGGCTTTGGGTCGCGGAGGCGCGACTCGCGAAAAAGAAATGGCAATTGCAGTTCTTCTCGTTGGGTGGCGCAAGTTAATTCCAGTTTGCAAAGGCTGTACCGCTTATCAGGCTTTACGATTCGTTACGAGCGAAGGTTTTTTCCTCCCGAGTGACAGTCGCGAAAATGTTCCACTTCAGCTTGGATTTCTGGCTCTCGTTTACTCTTCTGCCTTTTCACCTACCCCCGTTCGTCTTTGCGGCCCGGGACTTACTCAGCCCGCTGCTCTCGACAGAGCTCATGAAAGCCTCTCACCCAAATGGGACTATATCCCGGGCAGATGGAAAAGATTAATTTCTCGCGTGTTCGCGATTTTTTCCCCTCCCGAGTTGGAATCACTCGGCTACAATAGCCAAATATATTTCTCCGAGTGGGGAGGTCCACGTGCCAAGCTCGAGCCAGCCGCCAGCCATTGTCTACGAATTTTTTTCCCTCGATCCGACCCTTTGAGCTGCGCGCCCTGGCGGCGGCACTATTGCCGCGGCTCGCTCGTTCCCGAAAACCTATCGAGATTATGGAGAGCCTACCTTTTCCCTTGGACATCGAGTGGCATAATTCACGGTAAACAAACGTTTTTTCACACCTGCCTGCCACCCGTGGACCGGTGCTTACCAGAAAGTGCCATTGTGTGTCTTTCTCGCTCCGCTGGCATTCTCTCCACTCGTTCGAAGGAAATATAGACCCGTGGTGTACCCCATTCAGAGACTCGCGCTCGTTTTTCTCCCCGTGGGTTTTTCCATCCTGAGAAAACGCGATTTAATTTTACTCCTAGTGAATTCTCTCACAATCAGTTATACAGTGCGAGTATGCTTGGCGGTCATACGAAATGACCGCTGTTCTAGATATATGGACTATTTGAATGCCGCGGCAACTTCATCCCATTGGCTAGTACAGTTACGCAAGCAACCAATAAGCTATCGGAGACAAACAGACACTTTAGCCGCTTATACAGCGTGTCCCAACAAGAATGTCGAATGGAAATATCTCCGTTAATTTTGAAGATACGCGAAATCCGCAGAGGGCGAAGTTACATGGTTCGAAGGGGCTTGTTGAATGGCGGCATGGAGGTGTTTTTACAATGAGGTGGTTTTTAGTTATTAATGAGAACTTAATTTTTCCAATGGGTCGACCTACCTTTTTCCGATATTCTGAATGCTGGGATCAAGACGAATTCAACGACCTATAACAAAAGGCTTTTGGGGGTAGTTCATCCCCCGGGGGTTGTAAATTTTCTCTCTTAAATATCGACTAAACAATTAGATTTAGAGAAAGATTTCTTTAACGAAACTTACATGGTATTGACGGGACTATCAGTTGGTATTAACAAATTTTTGAAATAAAAATTGTTTAAATATATTTTTATAAACAATAGTGGTTTTTGACAACCAACATCTATTTTTTTGTCGAGTCATGATGGGGGATCGAGAGACAAATTCATTGACTTGCATCATAAGGTGATTTTAGACCCCTCCCTAAAAAGGGTGGAAAATTATTATCTTGAATAACAAAAAAACAGGTGGGTTTATAACAAAATTTTTCGGATCTTATAAGAAGATGAAGATGTATATCCGAGTGGCCGTTGACAATGCCGTGTGTACTTGATCCTAACAAGACAGTTGCTTCTAACGAGACAGTTCCCAGGGAGTCCACAATTCGATACAATTGTAGTCAGCCGACCACTATTGTCGTACATGTCTCGTGATTTACATATTAATGTCATATTTATAATTCTACCATGTTAACATTGATAATAACTATTTTCTGAATAACACGAACGTTATATAAGCTGCGTGGCGTGTGCGTGTTAGTCCTGAACTACAAATAACAGCGACAGAAATGTTTGAGTCACTGTCGCTGTTTACATTCTTTCCGGGTACTCGGTTCGCGAATCTTTCCGCGTGCCACTATGCCCACCATTCTCGTTCTGGGAATTTCTTTCCGACTCGGTAATCGCAGAAAAAATGCAAACAACCTCGCTTAGCTCGTTCGACTGCGATTCACAGATCATAGTGTTCAGTCTTCGCGTGGTAGGTCATTGCTACGAAGCTATTTTCCATCCCTTCCACCGATAGCTACGATATTTTCTCACTCGTCGTGTTCAATTTTCCGGATTTCCGTGCTTTCCAACCTTCTATTTTCCTTCTTGACCGTCGTCGAAACAATTCCCCGGGACAACAACGGGTGCGTGGCTCTTTTTTTGCGCGAGGCTAGAGGGAGTTAATTTGGGCTTTGCCTGGCGGAGATTATTGCGCCGGTGTTGGCTGAGAGAAGATTTGTGAAGAACGACGAGGCTTTGCGTGCAGTTAAAGCGAGCTCTGAAACGCTAAAGCGACCAGCGGTTCTTCTAAACGTCAACACCCCTTTTGATTTTCCTTTCTTCGGAATTACTTCGTCCGTCGGGGTGAAAAGAAGTCGCCAGCCGAGCGGAAGACGATGTTCTCTTTTCTCTCTCTCATCTTGCCTGCAATTCGTAGCTCAATTATGTCGCCTCATCTTTTGACACCGTCAATGACAATTGTTCGGTAAGTGTCATTAGTTTAAATGGATCTGGAAGATCCCTCGATTATATACTCGTGGTAAGTGCCGTAAGTGGTTTCGCCTGTTCGTCTCATTTGTAAAGGCATATCTGTCTCGGCAACTACTCCACGGACGCATACGTGTCCCAGAAATGGATATTAATAGAACAAGCTTCGTGTTATGGGATTTCTCGCGATTATTACCCCCAATTGACGTACATACTCCTGCCAGTGGCACTCGCGAAAGGTCGAATTCTCCAAGAGTGCTTCATCATGTAAAAAAGCCCGATATCCCAAGTTTTCCAATATCCTGTGAGTTTCGTCTGATGCATGACTATGGATGTTTTTTAAGTTTCGCCTTAATGCTCGGAGAAGTTGCCATCTATCGCGTGACAAATTGCTATTTAAATCCGGTCGTTAAACACGATCCCCCGACTTGATTGCATAATTTTCTTGATATATACCGTGGCAAGAGGTAGAATTAATCTGAATTTCGGATTCAGTGGTTCGATTATGCGAGCGATCGGAACAGCGGTTTTTCCGTAGCTTCAATGGCGTGTTCACAGATATATACATATATGTGCAATATCCATAGAGTAGAGTCTCGGTAGGAGCGCAGCTCGCTTTGGCGAGGCGAGAGCAGCATCATTTGTCTCCCACCGACTCCTTCATCCTTATCCGAGGCGTCTCGACTCCAGCAAAAAGATTCTCTCGGAGCTCGAGGATTCTTTTCCCAAGCACACGGTTGGCAGAGTTAATTTCAATTGTCGCGATCGAAATTGTAGCGGTCTCCATGGTTTTTCGGCGAGCCACCATCATCGCACCAGCTCGTAGCGCGAAAAGAATTTCTCCACTGGTCTTTCTACTCGCCCCGCTCGCGTACCGCGCATAAAGAGGCCTCGAGAACCATTTCGAGTCGCCGGCGATTTGCTTCGGTGGATAACATCGATTTGGCGAATATGGAGAAATGGCTGCGAGAAAGTGGCGAAGGGTGGAAGGAGGAAAAAACAGATAGAGGGCAGAACGAGACCAAAGTGAAGAAGAAGAAGAAGAAGAAGAGCATAGGTCCATGAGTTAAGGAGGAAGATTGATGGCTAGTAGCACAAAGGGAATTATTTTTGCGGAATCGAAATTTTTCGCGTCTCACGCAGTGAGCACCGGTTCGCCGATCCTCCATTGTCTGTCTCCCTTCTTGGCCGTTAAGTGCCGCGCGGAAGGGCTCTCTCGCCACTCGGGATTTTTCTCTCGTAGCAAAGGTTAATCTCACTTTTATCGCGAGAATTCCTTGGGGCCGGGCTACCGACTGACACGTCAGAATGTTAAGAACGCTTTTTCGGGCCCGTAGAACGTCTCTTGTCATCCTTGGCATTGTTTCTTCTCATTTCCCTAGCCGCGGCGCGTCGTGTCGCGTCGCCTCGTGTCGCTTCGTGTCGCGTCGCGATCTGGCGCGATCTCCCTTCGTGCCTCTAAAAAAACCTCTCAGGATTATGGGATTTTTTCGCTCGGTTTGCGAGGTAATTTCACTTTCCTTCGACGGAATATTTTAGCCACTGAAAAGTTCTTCGAGTGTCGGAGGATACGACGCAAAGAAGAAGCTTCATTTTGCGCCGTGCTCCCATTAATCCTTGATCGTTCTCTTGTCTGCTTACCGGGACGAGCGATGCTTGCAAATTTCTCTTGTATCAGCGTCGCTCTCTTTACGGTAACTGCTTTCTTTTCTTCTCTCAAACCATCTCGATCTCTTGTTTATTTTGCCGCTCGCTCGGTAAAGAGAGCTCGAAAAAAGCAATCGACCGAAATCGACTCTCGCGGCCGATCTATTTTTGACGCTAGACCGACTTTTCCCGGGGAAAATTGTCAGTTTCGGTTTGTGCCTCGGTAGTTCTGAATAGTTCTGAATAGTTCTCCGCGCAAAACCGCAAAACGAATACCGCCACGGCTCCGCGATCGCTGCATCAGTTCCCGAGAAATGCACTTCCGGCACGACCTTCCGGTTAATCTGACAGTTTCGCAATTCGTTCCGAATAGTTGTCGAAGAGTTTCGCTGTCGGCGATGGCGATGACCCAAAATTTTGTGAAAACCGGATGCTGGTCCAGAGTAAAAACAGCCTCTGGTACCCTCGAGAAAGCACGTGGCCGAGCATCCTCCTCTCGTTCCCGGGGTCCAGCAAGAGTAACGGAACCTTGTGGAGGGGAAAAAGTAATTAGGCGACTCTCGTCGCCACAATTTATTTGCCTGACTAATTTAACCGGTGGTTTTTATTCCAGCTCCTCTAATTTTCATGCACAATGCACCCGTAATTGAAATCCCCTCTGGCGAATTAAATATCGAAATATCCATGCTCTCGCCATCCTTTCACATTTATAATGTAACATTTTTTACCACAGGTTCCAATGTTTCTCGCCACGAAATGTCTCCTGGTCACGTATAAATATCAGAATAGTTTACAATGGAGCATTGGTCGTTCTCGTCGCCGATGAGCCATCTATAATTTATCGGAAAAAGAGATTTCTATAGGCTGTCAGCAGTACCAACGTTCCGTTATTCCTGCTAAGCAAGCGCAATTGCTAAACGATGCCCCGGTGAGCGCGAAACTTTCGTCAAGCTGTCCGGTAGGACTTAAAAACATGAGATGACTGACATAATGCATGACTCATCGCAACTTGCAAACTGGCCGTGTATGGTCGGTGTGCAAAAAAAAGACTAATTCGTTCCGCGGTCATTCCTCTCTTCTCTCAAGCTGCGTTGCTTGTTATCGCGTCGACAAGATCCACTGTCATCCTGTCTCCGTCAGTAATTAATTATCGAGGGATCAGTCACGCTCATCCGATTGAAAAAATTCCAATTCCTTTATCATGAGGGATCTCGTTGCGCATCGATGTACGCGACTTTCTTTGTTAGTTCACTTGTTTTGGGGAGCGTTCCGAGTATCGTCGCGAATTTCGCTAATCCACGGAGCCTGGGATTAAGGGTTGCTGCGCTGACGAGTAAGCACCCTGGTGAAACAGGGATAGTACATGGTTCTTTTGGGCGAGAGCACCGACGAGCAAACGAAAACAAAGGGCGATGGGCGAGAGGCGGGATCAGTGGCAGAGGGAGTCCAAAATCCCGGACGCCGGATGGGGCGGGTCGAGATAAAATATCGTAGCGCCTACCTAATTTCGCAGTGTCGGCGAAACGACGCATAAATATCCGTTCCATTAACCTGCTTCTTTTTAATTGTCTCTGATTAATGTTCTGGTTGCATTTAACGCGATCCAGCTCAGCATGGGATCGGTATGGAGAACGGACGATCTCGATGCCACGAGCAATCAGGATTCGTGTCGTGATTCGAACAATCGGGAAATTTCTGAGACGGACTTTTTGGTTATTGCTATAGTTTTGTCAATTCTACTAATAGTCGAACTAGGCGCTACTCGTAATTGACAAGAGAAAAGCCCAGACCCGGCACAGCCTGGGTCAGTGGCTGCCGAGGCTCATAAAGATCTACTTTAATAGATTATTTGTTTGTTTGTTTCTGTTTTTCGGGACCAACTGCTAAGGTCATAATGCCCTAGGACCTACTGTTTTAAGTGGGATCCAAACCACTATATGCGCAACAGTACGTGGTGTTTCTCAAAGATGAGTGAAACATCCTCTCGGATGTGATCCATCCGAGTACTAACCATGCCCAACCTTGCTTGACTTCGGTGATCGAACGGGAACCGGTATTTCCAAGGAGGCAAAGGCCGTTGGCAATAGATTACTTCAATTGATGCAAAGAATTGCCAGTTAATTAAAAGGAACTAACACCTAATAATAGAAAAGATCCCAGGGAAGTGGGAGGATTGGATGACCCGGTTGGAAGCAAAATAAAGTATTCAGATCCTGGATCGAACATCAATGGTGTTGACCCTCTTCCTTAATCGTAATTAGCGAATTTCTTGTCAACTATGAAAGGATCTTTCAACTCATCGAGGAAATTACGAATCTCCCGTCACATTTCTTTCTCGGAATGAATTAAAGGCCATTGCATTAAATTACAATATTTCATCAGAGGCGACGGTCACCCGGTGGCAACCGCGTTCGCGGACGCGGGCTGGAATTGGATTTCCCCGGCAGAGACAAACCTCAAAACCGTCTTAAACAGGCTGCCCAATCACCGCGGTTTCGGTGTCAGGTCGGAGGATGTCGACCAGAGTAGCGGGTAGAGCGAGGGGAAATTTGCGAACGAATTACTGCGGTCGGAACGTACGACGGTGGCGAGATCAGATTACCGGAGCCCCGGGAAACCGGTAACTGGCGCCAGCATAAATATATTGTATCGCGAGCCTCGGATGCCGTGTAGTCCCCCGTATAGTCGTAGTGGAATCGGCGATCGAATTGGCCAAGCTAGTATGCAGGTGCGCCGTGAAAACCGATGCCATTAGCGGTCTAATCTCGACGGTCTCTTAAGTTCTCGCAGCCGCTAGAAACGAACCTGTAGTCGTTTAGAAAGCAATATCAGCCGTCTGATAACGTTCCCTACCTTCCATGCCACCGCGACCAGTTCCTCACGGATAGTATATCTTGCTAGCGCTATTCTGTTCGCGTTACCTTTGCCTCATCAGAGTACATATCGCTGGATAATCTGCCAGCTAACTCTTCCTTCAATTATACTCTGGCTATTGATAGGCAGCTTTAATCACAAAATTTCGATGCGCCATTCAATAACCCGTTGTCAGTCGTTCGATGAATTTGGTCACGTGTGTGTATATTCGCTGTAGATTTAATGTTGCGATATTTCCAATTTTACAATATTTGCATCATCATGAAGCGAAATGCCATACTGTTGTGATTGAGCCGTAGTGTAGAAGCATCGGATACTCAATTCTTCTGGTATTTAAAGATCATTCGAACGTGGATCTGTCAGTATGGGTCCTATCTAATACAGGCATCGATGCGCAGCTGTATCGCTGCCACAACCGTTCGCTATCCGATGGTTATTCGCGACTGGTCGGCTGGCAACGCGTAGATGTATTTGCACTGTTAGATCGTGCATTTGATGCCAGGACGACGGGATGATTACCCGCGTGCGCAATCGAAATCTCTGTCACTGGCGGATAGCTGGATTAATCTTGACGTAACATTAGCGCAACAGTTTCGTGGCTCGGTATACATCAACTACCATTTCCATTACTTTTCCAGATGAAAGTTACTCGGGAATTTGAAATCGACTGATATTCACCACTTTGTCTTGTTTCCCTTCAAAGTCCCATTACTTTCGAATAATTAAACCCAATGTCATTCCGAAGGTAGCTCCAAATAATTTGTGTAGCTTCATTGACTCAATTAATTTTAAATCAAAATGTACTGAATATTTGCTTTGGCGAGCAAATTTGGTTAAAATGTTCCTCTCTCATTGCCAGGAATTTACGAACCATTTTGTGTAAAACTTGCAGCCAGAATTCCCATTGAGATCTATGTTTTTCCCAGTTACCTCTAGCATTTTGCGGATATATGTATAACTGTAGGGTAGCTTGAGGAAAAAGCTTGCCTGTTAGGTAACGCGAGACAAGCTTCGCTTTTCCTCGACCCATGGAATCAGCCAGGGATCCCAGCGTGGCAAGTTTTCTTCCACCTGGTTTTCGATCTTGCTCGATTAGCTCGTGACAGCCGAGCTTTAATGTATAGCGATAATGTGTCCGAGGTATCAACGGTGTTAATAATCTATCATTTGTATCTGTCTATCAGAACAATCAATCTCACTGCTATTCCAACACTATTTCTATCGATTTCGTGTGGAACCTATCTCAATAATGTCACCGGAGTTTAGATCGCAAAGTCCACTTTGGAATCCTCAGCTCGCGAAACTGTAACTAGACGTACTAATCTTGCGAATAAATTCGTCTAGGAATTTGAGGATCGATGGGGAGGGGGTCAAAGTCGTCGGGAGAAGGGAACCTCATAATCCTCTTGTCTGCGATTTACCAACGATATCTATGTCTCTCTCTCTTTCTCCCTTTTTCCTAAATCGTAATTTCTCTAGCTATTCCACCAATTAAGGCGCCATTTCAAACTAAATCGGATTACAACGACAATTGTTAAGTTTTTTCCGTGAAGCAGTGGTGCACATCGATGATTGTATCTCGAGGTTTCCACTCGTCCGGTTTCTCTTTCTCTCTCTCTCTCGGTAGCAGTGCTCCGGCATCCACCGCAGCAGCAACAGACTCGAAGCACGCCTTTTTCATGCAAATGATGCTCTTACAAGCCGATGATTCTGCGCTGCGAGGATCATTGGATTAAAGGTAAACTGTCGGCTGGAAGGGTTACACGGTACTTAATTAAACGGCACGGAGCGTGCGCTTGGAACGAAGGAGGATAGCATAAAGCGGAAAAGACTGAGGTAGAGTCTCGCAATTTTTATGCAAGCCTCGTGGCTCGCGCAAGCGACCTAAACCCACCAAACTAAATTCGATCTCTTGGCTTGAGTGGAGTAATGGAAAGGGCATCGATGATCGCGGTGATTACGGTAAAATCCGGAGGCTATCCCGGGAGCAGGTGGAAGCCGCTCTTTAATTCATAAGTCCGCCCGCTACTAAGGATCCCCAGAGCCGCTTGGATCTCTCAGCGAATTATTATTCGCGTGTAATTACACATTGAGAGCGTTAGAGGCTACCGCGACCCACGTTAACGGTATCCTTGTTTTCTTATAACCCTAATTTACACGTACACGATTCCCCCACTCTTCCTTCCATTATTACTTAACCCTAGATCGCTTGAACAAGAATCACGCCGTATTTCCCAGAAGTTATTAAATTAATCGGATGGAATTATGAGGCATCCTGGCGTAATAAGCCGACGGATAGTAATTAGGTGATTCGGAAGATCGTAGGCGGCCTAGCTTGGGCCTTTATAAGCCGTTCGTATAACGTGGGTGGATGGGTTTAGCCTGAACTTCCATACTGTTCTGACTAACTCGCACAGGCAGCTTACCAAGAACACTTGTTACCTACAGGGTCGGAAGTAACACACTGCAATCTCGATTTCGCACCCTCACTTTTCGCCGCATCATCAGTCCTAAAATTTCTCTCATCGCGTTCACTATATCTTTGTTCAATGGAATTTTGATATTGGGCCTCCGCATTGAGTGGGGATTGCAGCTGGTAGATCAGCGAGTTTCGAATTGTTTCCAGGCGATGAGAGAGTGTACGTTATCTCGCACGCAGGGTGCGAGAATCCATCGTGCCGCTCCATCGACTTTGGCTACGCACGTGGATTCCATAGATGCTTCGGATATAACCAAGTATTAATTATGTAGAACCCAGTGGTTGCTGAAACTGCCGAACCAGCGATTTCCTAACTATGAATTCTTAAAATACTGATCCTGAAAATAGACACATCACTGGGTACCAAACTCGCGAACCAATATTATACGACGGATGAATGTTAAGATTTGGCTTCTACCAACGACGGATTTTCCATAGCCTCGTAAGTTTATGCATAAGAGTAATTATAAAATTCCGCGGAGCACAGCAAAAAGGAGCCGACGTTAAAATTAGCTGATAAAACCGTCAGCTACGGGTGAAGGTTTTAAGGGGTGGGTTGCAAGACCTGTTAAAATTCACTACGACTCCGAGTCGAGGTTCGAAGAGGTTCACAGCGGTTGGCGGTCGTTCGGTCTTCTCGAAGTTATTCCAACTTCGTTCGCCACGCAGTGGGCCCTCCCCAAAAGTGTTTTGATATTCTGATGGCGATACAGTTCGCTCTAGTTCCATGATTTATGGTAGCTAGCTCCTTAATTTACGTTGCTGCGCGATAAGCAAACGGCGAAATCGCACGTACCGTACGCTCGCTACTAGCCTCCACCTCCCCCTCTCTTTCCACCCAAAACGTTTCGGACGCACGTTTTGTCAAGTGACACCCTGTATCTCGTCTTATTGTTCGTCTGGTGAAATCTAGTTCAGTGATACATATTAGCTCGTCTCGAGCAACATTCAATACGTTTGCGAGACGTGCATCTTTAAAAGTCACGGGTCGCAAATTCGAGTGGTTTCAAGGCGAGTTTGATAAGAGTTCTAGGGAACGGTTCTTCATTCGCGTGTAAGTAACCAGAGCAGTATATAACGTTTTTCATTGTGACCAGGTTCGCGTGAAGTCGCCGTGGAAGTTAGTACATATACATACTATCGACACTCGTGGAGTGTAGGGATGGTTTAAACTTTAAAGAGTGCTACCAGAGTTCTCGTGTTTTTTTCCACCTACATATATAGCTTACGTATTACGTACCGAGCGTAGGGCGTCGATTTAGAGGGTTACTGGCAAGGAGATTAAAAGTATAAATCGTCCCTTAAATAGACACGTGTATGTATATCTGGAATCGTAACCATTCGGTTCGCTCTGGCTTTAAACGTATATCTCGGAACGGGGCCTGTAGGCAGATAAGAATTTCGAGACGGCGCGATCTATAGGAGGCAATTTTTTTGCGAAGATCCCTGCGAAGATTAAACCCCGAAAAGTGTTTACGAGCGATATGTGTATGTACCGCGATGGCTGGCGCGATATTTCTACGAAATGGAAATGTTCTGGTAATGTTTCAGTATCCAATTCTAGTCTCCGGGTTGTTGTTGTTGTTGTTGTTGCGATATATTCGCGCATACCGTTCTCTACCGAGTCTAAGTTTTAATATCCGGAATTAAACTCGGAGCCGTGGATTAAATCCTACGAGAGACCGATCTGGGAGAGCTGTTGCTCTAGTTCGACGTCCTTTTACTGTTCTACGTGGTACGGCGCGATAACAAAGCCCGTCGATTTAAGAGGAGCTCGCGTTTAAGTAGCCTCGTCGATTTCCCCCGCAATTTTTGACTCGGTCGCGTTTAACCAGTCTCTGTCGTTTTGTTACAATTTTTCTGCCCTTTTTCATCCAGCCTCGCGAGCGTCCCGACGAGCGTACTCTACATAAAAGCAGTTATGTGGCCGCAACAGTGCCGGTAACAAGCGAACATATGAAGTGGTTGCATAATGTAAAACTGTTGGCTGGCGGACGGTACTTTCATCTGCGAGTCACGTAACGTGGTTTCGACACGAGAGCTCAGAGAGAGAGAGAGAGAGAGAGAGAGAAGAGTAACAGTGCACTGTTTCGGTTTTATCGATTGTCGGATAGACACCCCGGGGCCGGGAGTCGCCTAAAAATTGGACCAGTTCACTTCGAGCCTCTTAATTCCCAAGTGGCCTCCGATCGTTCGTTTTTCCTACCCTCATTTCGACCGCTGTGTTACTTAGCAGTTACACTTGGCAAAGATCCTCGGTGCATGCCAACGGTGGGTAGCACTCCCGCAGGCTAACTAGAAGGCAGGAGAACAAACGGTAGAGTCGAAGAGAGAAACGAAGAGAAAATGAGTAGGATGGCGTAAAAAAAAAAAATTCCGGAGGACGAGTTCCAGAGGCACTCAACCGTTTGAACGTGGCAGTGCTAATTTCCGACGATAATTAGGGACTTTTTCAACTGCATCGCGGCCTTTCTATGTAATTAAATGTTTCGTGTTTTATGCTCGCGAGGAGCCATTGTGCCCCGAGGCAGAATGAAAACGTCGACCAAACTGTAACGAATGACACAATAACCATTCTGCGAGCGGACAATGCCTGAATGCTGGGTCGAGCCAGAAATAGCTGCTGTGGCTGGTGCCGCGCCGCTACCAGGATTCCCTCTTGATCGTGCCAAAGCCAGGATGCGCTATAATGGGAAACAGGGACCATAATCAATTATGCTTCAGTCGGACGATGTACGAAAGAAGAGACGAGACTCTCGGCGCCTCTGACAGTCTCTGTCGTTTTAATCGCCTCATTTGCCACCTTCCTCAAAGAAATCAAGAGTCTACAACGACAACATTGCAGACGTTCCACTGGCGGAGAATAATTATCGCCTGTTACGCGACGACACAGTGGCGGTTTGCTTGCGAAATTCCGATCGAGACGTTGCGCCGTTAACGTTCTACGCCAAGTGTTAGATATTTCTCTTCTTCTCCCGTTGGATCGGTGACCCTCTTTCTTTGATCCTCTCTCTTTCTCTCTCGTCTCATTCGCCTCTTGGGTTTTATCGTGCCGCGTTTCTGCTTTACCAGTGATCGAGGTTGCGGTATTTTTATACAATATTTACGTTACCGAAGACTTTGAGGTAGATCGATATGACAGACGTTCCGCGGAACGTGGCCAGATTACTGCCAGGCAAAAGGGGTGATGATCCTTTGTGGAGGAGTAAGTAAACACTGCCGAGTTGATTTTTCTCTGCGGTGCTTCGATTTAGAAAAAAACAGGACTTTTTGTGTGCGTGTTTCTTTTTTTTTTGGAGAACCCGAACACGAATGTACGCGGATTTGCTGACACTTTCAGAAGTGGCACTCGCAAAAACGATACCTTCTCCTCAGGCGAAAAAAGTTTCCCTTTGGATTTTCGATTTACTTTCTCAAACGGGATCTCTTGCTGCTTGTACCTTTGGCGTTAGCTATACATATCTAGAAAGGCGTCTCGTATACCATCTCCATTTAATCTTTCGTATATTTCATGACGGAGGATATACAACCTTGTTTCAACTATACACGTATAAAGTCGTTGCATCGAGAACCCTCTATTCCATAAATAGAAGATTCTAATAGAGTGGTCGTATTAAAAGAAAAGTACCCGCGTCGCTTTGGTTCTTCGCTGGTAAAGTTTCCAAGGTATCTAGGGACAAGACTGAAGTAGTCAATTATCTTCTCGGCAGAGGCGTGTCCTTTCGTGCGACCAGTTGGCTGTTCAGTCCAAATGCAGATAATTACACGCTTCAGCTTCCCTGTCGTTTCCAGTCACCCGATACTCACAAGCTCCTCAATGCCCATGTAGAGCCGGTTAAATTGAGAAAGTTCGCGCTTCGGAGATATAAACTCGGGAGCAGCTTTTGTCGCGGCCCAAGCCAGGAATTGTACCGTGAATGCATGTTATTAAATCCGATCCAAACAAATTCAAAGAGGTGACAGGATCATGGTGATAGCGTTACCTCGACACACCAGACTAATTACATAAAAATGAGTGTGTACGTTCGTAACGTATCGTCTTAAAAACGTCCACTGGGGGGGGGGGGGGGGGATGATTCGCAGAGGAAACTGCACCGGCTGGTGACCGTTCTCTACATGGACCATCATCCAAACGCGATGTAACCATTGTAACCTGTCGCGCGTTTATTAATTATCTGCCGGCCTCCAACACATCGCTCGGTGATTAACGCGCGTTAGTCCGTATCTACCGAGTCAGCGTTTGCCTCGAGCGAGCTACATACCTTGTTGTGCGATACTTCCTGCAGCAAGAGCACTTGGCCGTGATTTTGCCGAAAGTTGAACTACTGGATAAATTTAAGGGGTCCTCGAGTATATACGCGAGTCACCCTTCCCTGATCCGACGAATTGCGAAACTTATTTCTGGACAGTCTTGTTAGGTTCGTGTAGACGTTTCGCAGTTAACGAGAAAAGTAAACGCGACGGTAAGCTTATGCAGTTACCGAACAGTTGCAACTTTAAGCGTTATTTTAATATGCTTGTACCGTGTTACGGTAGATGAAATCTCGCATACGCACTGCTCGGTGAACTCCAGCGGTATCTAGAGAGAGAGAGAGAGAGAGAGAGAGTGAGAGAGAAATCAGGGCGGTTCCAACTGCAGGGGATTTTTACTTGCCAGCTCTGTGTGATTATACAATTGCTGGTAATTGCGGACAAGCAGAAAAGGACCTTTACGATTGTTAAACATAGAGGCGCGAGAGTTGAAGGGATCTCGCTGCATACGTCAAACGTGCATTCGAGCCAGTTCTGGTTGGTGGTCACGAAGCGAATTGCGCATATTCTCCCAGTGAGAAAATGACAGCGCGCAGAGGAAACCAGCAGCAGCGTTTTGTCCCGTGCATGTTAAGCGATTGCAGCCCGCGGCCGAGGTACAATTTAATTTATTCTGAGTGCGTAGGTAAACACAGGTAGTTGGAGATTGTTGTATCAGGCGGGGAGAGGTTGTAAAATGTCGTGTCAAAAATAACGGCTTTGCCTGGGTTAATAATTATTGTTATCTCCGACAAGGGATTACTGGGTCTCATCACCGAGAGACGAGAGATCTAACCTATTACATACTGAGAGAAGACTGAGAGGGGACTCGAGAGGGAAAATGACCGCTCGTAGAACGATATAAATTATACCTTCGATTTTCGTGCACACCCTGCGAATTTCGCGAGCGGAAGGATGGTGATAAATTCCCAAGGTTAGACTAGGGACGTAGAATTTTAGGGCCCTGCGCACCGGTTGCACGGCAATTTGTAATGCCTCGGGCTTGGACAACCGGGGTCCTTCTACTCGAGCACTTTTCAGGCCCTTTCAGTCTTTTCGAAACTCGAGCAAGAGGTTCTTTGAAAAAAAAAAGAAATAGCCAGTCAATTGATTTCAGATAGAACTGAAAGTTATGTCGACTGTTTTACACGATGTTCTCTTAGCCTTGCGAGTGACAAAGTGCGCCGAGGGTGGATCAACCCCTCGACGATATCGTTTCTCATATGTACAACGGGAATATTTCCTCTGGAATTATTGACCGTCGATTTTTCAATGTTCTCAATGTTCCTCTTTTATGTTCGACTGTTTTTTTTCCTCTTGCTCTTTGATTCTAGTTCTCTCTCTTTCTCGATAAAATAGTCTCGCGAAAAATCAAGTATTTCTCAGGTCCGAATACAGAGTCTGAAAATTCCGATTGGGGTCACGTGCAATTTATAGTACGCGATTTTGGTAGGGGAAAATTGCGGGGTGCTAAGGCTGAAGGCGTAGTTGATCAGAGTCGATGTAGTTCAACGTTGAAAAAGCTGGCGGCTAGCGCGAATTAGAGTGGCGAGCAATTTCGCTGCTCTTTTTCTCTCTCATGCTACCGCATGGCAAGTGCTCCAAGTAGCTCGCGTACTTGAGAGATTCTTGTTCGCGATCGTTGCGTCGCGTCGCCTTGCCAACCCACCATCCAACACCCTTAACCCTTATCCACACCCCTCCTCAAGCTCTCTAAGTATTTTAAATGATCGCTCATGAATAAAACAAATAGTCACATTTAAATTGCCAAGCCAATAGGATCGAGGATGCGGCCGCGTGCGCTCATCATAAATTTTCATAAGCTCATCTTTATTAAATCTGTACAACCGGTATTTTCGCAAACAAACTCGCTTATATGTCCTGGCCGACGGAAACGTTCTCTGCGCTTTTGAATTGATAGGTATGTACTACAGAGGAAGATATATGATCCACACACACACACGCACACAGAAAGACACATAGATATGCATATGTACCCCTTCAACTGCAACTACAGCTGGAAATGGGCTTCGAGATTCAACGGAAGTGGCTGCGATTAATAGGACCCTCCGGTATCAGCGGTCGCTCCCAATTTCCCTCGCGAGGGTATATTACGATGATTGGCGACACGAGGGGCTTATAACACAGGAGGGTGATATTGATATTTAAGAACAGCCCGCTGATTTAGTGGGTCGCGAATTTGGGGAGCGCGTGTCGTGGTTCGTTGGTGCGGAATTCACTCCCGGTTCTCGTTTGCCAAAGCGGTCTCTAGTTGGCAGCAGTGTCTGCATTGTGATACACGCACGTCGCATGTCACGCGTGTCGTGTAACTGTCTAGCGCAGCGTACATTTCGCGTTCCCAGTTGAAAAATTTCTCGACACATGGTTTACCTTCGATAGTTTGCGAACTTTGTCAAAGTCGCGAAACCCCTATCGATGGTTCCCTCTTAGAGTCTACTATAATTTGATCGGGTTTATTGCTTATTACTGTCGGGCTTGCATTCACTTGGACAGACGGATGCGAAGGATGGGAGGGGATGAGAGAGAAGGGTGAGAGTTGGAAAAGTTTTTACTCGGTAGGCAATAACGTCGCTCGTATCGATTCCATTACCCCTCTGGGGCAACGGTGATCGAGAACGAATATATGTGTAACGGCATCACTATTGCTTTCTACAAGCAACCAGAGATGGGTTTTTGTGCCGTGGTAGTAAAAGTGTCGCCGCAGTAAATTTGCTTTACGCGTGGGGTTCGTTGCTGCAAAGTTATGACCACGCACCCCTATGAGAGTCAGAGGACCCTCTCGGTACGCGTTGACGGCCGGCGATCAACCCTTTACAGGGGAATATTTTTCTCTCGGAGAGAAGGAAGTATATGAGCTGGAAGAGAGGGAGAAGTCTCGCGTGCGCGAATAAGTTTCGATTGTTTGAGGGGGCGAAGCGAATGAGAGATAATGGAGAGACTGATAAGGTGGTTTAGACGCAGGAAGGGAAATGGGAATATGATTTGTTGGTTTGACTTCTCACCGTAGATATATATCGCACAATGTAAAAGAGGATTGATATTTAAAAAACATTACGCCTATCGTAAGCCGACAATCACGTTTGGTCATCGCATCACTCGCGCGCGCGCGCGCGCGTGTCTACGTGTGTACCACGCGAAATCGCGAGACCATTTTTGAGATCGATTTACCGAGCGCTTCAACCTCCCGATAATTGCTATTCGTTTACGACCCCTTTTTCGAACCTCGTTCGAGCACCCGGTTCTCGGCTCTGCGTCCGGCTCGTCCAACGTCGATGAAAAATGGTTAATATTGGTGAGCGATTTCTTCGACGGACAAACGGCCGGTTGGGAAAAAAGGTCCTGCGATACATGTTCGGTGCATGCGAGAATCTACCACTATCGAGTTGCCCTCGCGAATTGGTTTACAGTCGGCAGTCGGCGAACAATGAACAAAAGCGACGGAGAGTGAGATAATAGTGACGCGTGAGGCCTTGATAAGCGAACAGGGTTTAGCTTGTCCCGGATGCACTGGGAAAATGTGAAAAATACGGGGTTGACCGTACTCTCGAGTACGAAGGGGTCGTAACGGAATGTTAGCGAATTTCAGAGAGCGGGATCTCGGGTTAACAGATTTCACCGTGTAAAACTCAATTTTCGACGATCGCGTGCGACCCGCGCGGGTACCGGGGTGAGCTCGACTCGGCCAGGAATTTCATTTGGTCGCATCGGACCAATTAAAAGGCGGAATAACCAGGCACATTAAACCGATAACGCCAGCTCGTAACAAATCTGTATAAGCGGTTTTACCGGTGTATGTGGCCGACCGGAACACGACCCGACGTTTTGTTCCCTCTCTAGCAGCGCAATCGAAAAAAAAAGAGAGAAGCGAAAGGAAAATGCGTATTAACCAAGCGACCAATCGAGCGTTGCCCAGTTAAATACATGTACTTCATTCATACCGAGCCACATCGGAATTGGGATTGTTTCAATTACCTAGCGTCCCACGTTACAGAGTCACCCTGTGCCAATATCATGCATTGGCTACCCGATCAATCGACTCGCCACTGCTTGTCAGTCTGTCGAGTTTGAAACCGGATAACGCACGTCACGATTACCGCGTCGACCGTATTATTTATGCCCACTTGACTTCCCATCAACCAGGCGAGCTTCTTACTCCCTTAGCTCCCTCGAGTTTCACTCTTCTCGATTCAAGCCTGCCCCAAATTACCGCGGCGATAAAACCCTGCCATTTTTCACAGTTGGAAATTAAGGATAATTGCTGGGGTCTCGGAAGAGAATAGCCATGTGAACGGGCGAGCAGGAGTCGTTGAGATCCTCGAAATGACGAGAACAGCAAGTACATAGTCAGGAGTCTCCATTATGCACCGATTACATCGTCGCCGTGAAGTTGGTAGACTTTTATAATTGACAGGCTAATTGCGTTAGGCGTGCATCTGTCCGTCTTAAATGGCCTCAAGGGCTTGTTGGCGGAAGACGGAGGACGAGTCGCGGCCCTAGAGGGCAAAAGGACGAAGAAGGAAGCTAAGGGATCGCACAATGCCGCCGCTACGGAAACTGATCGTACTCGTTTCACCGAGCCAAACGCAATTACGACATCAAAGAAGAAGACCCACCCACCCTCCTCCTCCTCCTCCTCCTCCTCCTGATTCCGGGTGACTCCTGGCTAGGAAATAAAAAGAGGAACTACGCGCGCGAGGAGGGATAGGGGAGCCACTTGGAACTTCGATCTAGTGTCCTGCTCTATCTGGCTCTATCTGCCCTCTTCGAACCTAGAGTTTCATTAGGGGAATCAAACTCGGTTTCCCTTCGTCTTCGGCACACGAAACTTTCGAGGATTTTATGGCTGCGCTGTGACGGGCTGAGATCTCGGTGAAAGGTGCGACTGCGAGAGCACAATGCAAACACAAAGGAAGTGGGCCATCGACGCTGGTGCGGCGTAAAAGAAGAGTTCGATCTTCCTGGGGAAAGTTGATTGGAAATGCAGAAAATGAGTAAACGCTCGGCATTCGTTTCATCCTTCATCCTATTCTTCTCTTTGTCTAATTCCACGAGGAGGGCCAACAGTTTCGTTCCTTTTTCGTCGTGGGATTTTAATCCGATTAACTGGCCAGCCGGAGCTGATCAGTCAAAATCCTTTCGTGACACAAGGCTCGAGCGTATTTGCGATCCACCGCACCACGCTGATGCTGAGGTTTCGCCTATAGCGCGCGACCCTTTCGAGCTCCAGTGATGGAACAGTTGCTTAGGAGCGACAGCCGACCCGCAGGATGACCAATGCTCTTCTTCTTCCACTTGTCTCATTCCCTTTCTGGCTCAATTGGAAGCAGATTGACGCAGGATGAGGTTCGTCGTGTCCCGTTGGCCTTCACGGATTTCCACTTAACACCCTCCGGAGTTATCGTTTGGACACGCTCGGGATTTAATGGTAATCGTTCAGCTGGGTGAATTAAGCATTTAGCACCGGTAGGAGAGTTACACTCCTAGCCGTAACTTTTTTACTTTTATGAAAGGGATCGTCGTGAACACCCCAATCGACTCACGGGAGACGGTTTATTAACATCTACCATCCTGATCTATGGTGATATACAGGGTGAGTCAGTGATTCGTGGAACAATTTTAACCACATATTCTACGTGCCAAACTGAGTAGAAAAGGCCTATACAAAAATGCTGAAATCTTAACCCTTTCGCAGATATCAGCCCCTAAAAATTTAACGTTTAAAAATTCATATCTCGTGATAGGATAATGCGAGAGACATGGGTTTTTTTCCAGAACTTGTGGAAGGACCGGAGCTATCTGAAAAAAATAGAAACGATATGAAAATTAGTATTAACTTACGTTATTATTCATTTTTCTTGCTCGAACATGCAGTTTCAACGTGAAGATGTATATCATACGATACCTGAAAAAATCACAGACATTCTCTGATGTACCTTAATAAACATCCAATCATCAAAAGTTTAGTTTTCTTCAAAATGTGGTCAGGATGAGTCATCGAACATTTTTCGGTAGAGATGCTCAATCCTGTATATACATCCTGTGTATATGTCTGTATATATCTGGTCGCGAGGATCGAATAACGGCGACTTTTTGCAAGATCTCTTCTGTTTACCGAGAGGTATCTTTACGATGGTGAACAGTTACTTAGCCAAGAAGGGGATATCGACTAATCACTTCAATCTCATCTGAATGCCGATCACGCGCTAATCTGAATATGTAAAATCCGAGAGAGGCCGCTCTGCACTAACTTTCTCATCGGCGAAACAGCGGCGCATTTTTATGCATGCCATCGATCAAGAAGAGTTTAACGCACTTGACAATTTAAGCCCAGCGCGAATACTGCTCGTCGGCGTACTCGCCTCTGAGAATCTATCAGACCAAGCGACGCCGCCAGTGTTTGTTCTTAACCGTAATTGCTTGCAAACTTCTCGCGCAGGGCCCTTCGATCCTCTTACCTCCCCTTCCTAGTTCTCGTCTACAGCATGCTCATAATGGTTGCCGTCGCCTTTGTCGCTTAATCAATCGAGATACGAAGTGTTCACCGGACATTTTGCCTATCAATTTTTCATTCGTACTTACGTTACGAAGCACGCGCTAGAGCGAGAAGACAGTCTTCCATCAGGTAATAGGCCATAAACCTTTGCGAAACGAGCGTCTTGGCTTGCCTCTGGCAAAACCGCGGCTTGGTACGCCTTGGCAAGAGGTTTCCATCACTCTTACACTCCCGACGACTCGATGAAATCTGGCTCGGTGTTCCGGGGAATCATCGCGAGGAATCTTGGAATTTATGACGCTGAGATTCGAGCGAAGAGAAGGACCAAGCGTCGTTGGAGACAAAGACGATGGGAAAGGGAGAGTCGAATGGTCCTGGCGGGTGTGAAGGAGGGGGAAGAGAAAAATGAGAGAACTAGCTTGCTTTACGGTGGTGGCACCTGGAATTCTGACGCGAAGACACCACCTACCTTACTAGTCCCTTTCCAAACAGAGAGAATAACCGGATGGGAAAGTTGATTGAACTCGAGTTCTTAAGAAACCTCCCACCCCCTGTGTGCGTTCAGTTCACCGATATCCGCAATCCGCGGATGGCTTTGAAAAATTTCCCTTCTACCCAAATCTCCGTTCCCTTCTTGCTCGTCTCCCCCCCCCCCCCCCCCCCCCCCCCCTCGAGCTTTATCGTCGCAGATTTGGCTCGGATTTTACCAGCTCCCCCTTTATATCGAAACCGCTATAATTAGGCCAACCTCTTTCATCTCGATTGTCTCTAATTGTGGAGTTGAGTATTTCTCGGAAATTTTGGCCAGCCTTCACGCCTGGGTCTATCTTTTAGACAGTCTCAAAGTACTACTTGGTCCTTGGTGGCCTTGTTAAGCCGCAAATGAATGCCAATTGAATTTATTGCGACATTACAGCGTCAGTAAATACACGCTTGACGTCTAAAATTGAAATCCGACGAGACGATGAAGCTTATCGACAGTCAAGTGGTGGGCGAGCTTCTTTTTCGTTGGATCGTCGATCGTCGATGCTGGGCGCGTAATGGGGAAGAATTCTTCTTAAAAATCCGGACTTATATTTTATCGACTCGATTTTCTTGCTAAGCTAGTCTTATCCCGTGCTTCGCCGTCGACGGCAAGCAGCTCTCGAAGCAGCATTTGTAGCAGTGGGTGGAGACGAGACCCAGTAAAGACTGGCCTTTACTGTCGCTCATAAAGTTAATGTAGCGTATTAGGAGTTTATTAATTTGATTAATGGCAGCTGGTCGGACAAAGGTTCGCGTAATTAAAGTAAGCAATTAGCGAGTAGGAGTAGGTAGGGGTAGTTGGGAGGGGGTGGGAGTACGAGACACAAGGTGTGCGGGATTGTCGAGCTTTAATTCGTAATGGGGTTATCCGAATGCGTTTAACGGCTTATGGCCAGAGTTCCTAGTCCGGTGAACCACCGAATCAGGTTTTGCGAAATTGTCTCGGAGTGAGAGAGAGAGAGAGTTGGCGTGTGACCTGTGAAAGTCGCCGCTTGAATCGGCCATAATTGCGACGGACGAATTAACCGGCAAATTAGTCGGCTGACAATCGTCAGATAATAGGCACAGAGGCGGCACGAATGATTCGCGACTAATTGGACGGCATGAAATTTCGTGGCTTGTTGCGGCCGGAAGCGGAACACGCTAGCGGGTGAGTTTTCTTTTCGGCGAAAATTGCGGTCACAATGGAATGGTGGTCTGTTGAAAATTGACCCAGCTATTCGCATGGACGAGCTTCACTATACTGGACGAACCGAGTTCGTAGAACCTCTTCCATTGCCGCTGACATCATACCCCCTTCGCACTATTGGCCAGCGCAATTGACTCGACTCTCTTAAGATCTCGCTTCTGGGTACAGCCCGTACAAGAAACTTTTACCCTCCACTTTCTCGATCAAGCGATTTCCGTTTTTTCGCCTCATCCTAATGAGATTCATGGAAAGTTTGGAAGTTTAATTGTATCATTAACATGAGAATGACAGTGGTCGGATGGGCGGGTCAGCCTGGTCGGCAAATGGTAAGGGCGGTAAGGCGAGAGTCGACCGAGAGAATGGGAGGTATGCGTCGAACGACATTGATCACGAACAGCCTCCCAATACGTGCGAGCTCCGATTATAATTGCGGCGAATGAACTAACCAGCAAATTAGTCGACTGACGAGCGCTCGGTAATAGATGCAGGAGGAAACTGAAACCGAATGATTCATGCCTGATTGGACAGGGCGAGACGCTCCGCTGCTCGAGTCCAACAATGGACTGCATAATTTCACCGAATGAGACGTGACACGCCTAAATAGATCGGTAGCCTTCCTTTCTGGATGGCCAGTGCTTGTCGAAGCTCTGCAATTGACAGGGAGCATCCATGGAACGGGAGAAATGGAAATTCATCAATTATTTACTCAATTCCTTCTTTATTATCCATTTACTACTCTCGCACCGCATCTCGCGATCTTTTACACAGATTCACGTAGACTCTACGCGCTCGCTAAGAATCTTTAGAATCTCATTGGTGTATCTTTCTCTAACGCGAAGGATTCTATAAATATTCCTGTCAGGTAGCTCGACGGTTTCCCATGTCGAGCTTCTTAGAAACGAGATGTGCGTAATTGTCCCAAAATTTCCGAGCTTTTCACGCACGTGTCACTCGCAAGCACCGCGTATAAACGCGTGCTCGAAAGGGAATGTCTGAGCACTCTAAGCGCAACTCGCACGTCGCGTCGGTATAGAGGAACCCTTGTCAATGCATCCAGAGTGGAAATTGCGTTACTTATAGTTTGAACGCGACTTTGAGAGGCAAACCTGTGGAATCTACGAGGTAGAAATGAACGAAACGCGAATAGGCCTTTTCGAGGATGACGTGACTGGTTGATCCTCTCATTGTTTCTTTTCGATCCAATTTCAAGCCGTCCCTTGCAAGGTTCTCGAGGAAAAAAAAGCGTCGTACTCGGCGACAGTTACTGGCCACGAATACGACATATCCCCCTTGGTTCGTGCACGCGAAGAATTGTAATAACACAGGTTTTCCTGCTGTCGAAAGCACCCTAGCTTTTCTCATGGATTGCTTCGGTAATCGAATGTGCTCGCGGTCGAGCGGAACCTAGAGAAAGTAATTTAGTCTGGGAAGAACCCCGAATTAAGAAATGCCCTAAGTAAATCCTCCTGGAATATCCTGATCCGGACGGCCTCTTCGATAGAGTACCTTTCGCGATTGTCTTAGTCAATTGAAGGGATCGCACCAATCGTATCTGGAATCCGAAAATTCCTGTGGACAAAAGGGAATGAATGAAAGAGCTTCTGGCCAACGGTCTTTGGCTCCTTGGAAATACCGGTTCCCGTTCGATCACCGAAGTCAAGCAAGGTTGGGCGTGGTTAGTACTCGGATGGGTGACAACCGAGAGGATGTTGTTTTCAACCCATCTTTGAGAAACACCACGTACTGTTGCACACATAGTGGTTCGGATCCCACTTAAAACAGTAGGTTCTAGGGCATATTATGACCTTAGCAGTCGGTCCCGAAAAACAAAAACAAACAAGAGCTTGTGGACCCTGAAGCGAGTCCCAAAAGACATTGTTCCTAAGATAGAAAGGAAGAGAAATAAGGAGAATTTTCACGAGTATACTCGGTTTGGATATAGTATTCGCGATAAAAGAGATCGAGTTGGATATCCTCCGGAGGATGGAATAGAGTAATTCCACGGCTTTCAGACCGCGAGTCCAGCGTACACTAGAGACTCTGGCACAGTAGTAACATAAGGGTGTTACCTGTGGGCAGGTCGGTGCATAAGAGGACGAAACTACTACAAGGGATAGAGAGAGAGTGGGTTTCTCGGATGTCTCGAGTTGCTTCGTCGCGTTATGAACCTCCACCGCTCCCAGTTGGCTTCACACGAGCCTGGCGAGTGCACGCACTAACGGACTATATCATTTCGATGTTTCGCGTAAACCGGAGACGGCGAAGGGTAGAGCAGATCCTCGCAAGGCTTCAGCGGTGTCGGTTAATGCGGTCGAGCCGCCCGAGGGAGAAACTGCATATCCACCTAACTATGCCATTTGGTTCTCTATCTTTCTTTACCCATTTCGCTAGCTTTATTTCCATTTTCCGTATATGTATCCTTGCTTGATTGAAACGTACACCGCTCCATCTGAAGTTACATATTTTTGATTCTTTCACTTTGCCATTCTTTCCCTTGTCCCTATGCACACGCATCGGCTACCAACTCTTTTCTGACTCTTTTTGCAAAGCTACTAGGTCGAGCTAGTTCGATTGAAGTGTTTATTTTTCGCGAGGATAACTTTTTGCTAGTCTATCAATCTTCGTTTTTCCAACGTCGACTCGCGCGCAAGTGTACACATACTCTGGGTTCTTCTTGTTTCGCGGAATCGTTCCAGCTCGTTTTTACCGATGGACGGGTAGCGATCTTTATTTGTCGCGTCCGCGCATGTCGTGGCCAGTCGAGCTCTCTTCGATTTGGATTTTTCCATGCACCACACTGCTTTCTCGTCTCTTCCACTCTTTGCTACTCTTTGCACGAGCTACCCCTTTTCTAGGGCAATTTCGTTTTTTGTCCCTTTTAATTCTGATGGGTATTCCGGACGCAGGGCTCGGCTCCTTATCGCTTTGGCTCGCTTCCTCTGCCTTTCAGTCGAGGCCACTACTGATAAGCTTCTATTTTTTTCTGGGCCACGCGCATGCTGGAGGCTGCGACGTTCAGCTTTACTCTACTCCCGGCGCGGATCGTGTGATATCGGGGATGTTTGCCGCGTAAAGCGGAAGCATCGAAACTCCTTCTGGCGTGTAGGCATCGCGGATGGCACTTAATGTAGCTGAGGCGTCACGGAGACGGCGCGCCACGGTGCTTTATACATACGAAACTACCCTCAAGCTCAACCCACTCTACAGTGCTTAGCATCCTTATGTCTCGTGCTCTTCATCCTCTCCGTTGCAGGTTTCCCCCATTCCTCCTTCCATTCCACCTTGGCACGATATCCCGATTTGCAGTCCATCTAAATTCTGCGTGTTTTTAGCTGACCGAAATAAGATTTCACCTAGTCTTCTCCTTTTCCCTCTTGATTCTGGGGAAAGCATTCGACACGATGTCTCTATTAATTTTGCACTTTAATCTTTTCCTCTTGGTACCTTCGCAGCTGGCACGGTTGCCATCGTCCACGCGCACACATATACAGCTCTGACATCGTTCGCATCGTTGCTTTTCCAGTTGCGCTTTCTTTTTCCTCGATTTACCGAGGCGCCCCGTATCTTTGCCTATTCCCATATTTTTCCTCGTGCCCAGTGCTCTTCCTTCGCGTTTTACAACCGTTTCCGGGGCAAGCTCCTTTTTTTTTTATACTCTCCATAGACGCTGCCGGGTATTTACTTCTCTTTGCATCCCTCCTGTTCTTTCTTTCTGGCTTCGTCTGCTTTCGTTTTTTCTTCTCCACTCGCGGCCTCTTTTACTCTGCGCGTTAAATCTCTTTTTTTGCCTTATAGTCAGTCTTATGTGGTATTAGTGAGCTCTCGCGAACACACAGAGAGAGAGAGAGAGAGAGAGAGAGAGAGAGGGAGACACCCACGGCCGAGGTTGGTGCACGCATTGTACCTGGTACTTAATGTGGCCGAGGCGTACCGTAGAGACTGCGCTTTATACATACCTAACTACCCTCTGGTGTAACCTGCTCCTCTCTGCAAAGCTTATCTTTATCAACCCGTCTCCTAGTCTCTCTGCTTACCCGCCCAGCATTCTCCATTCTCCTCTTCCACTTCCTCTTCGCCGTTCCTTTTCATCCTCCTGTGTGTCCATCGCTTCTTCCCCCCTTCTCTCTCTCTCTCTCTCTCTCTCTCTTTCGTCTTTCCCTGCTCACAGAGCCCTCGAAGAGTCCTCCTTTTTCCGGCGGCGCTTTCCCCAGGCTTTTTCCACCCTTTTGGTATAACCTATTTCTTTATGGTGGTTATCTTTGCCCACCCGATTTCGCGACGGGCGGCCTCTTCTTCTCGCGGTTCTAGCCCATGTTTTCACTGGAGATTTTTTGTTTTGATACCTCCAACCCCTGTCCTCTTCGTTCTAGCTCCTTGGGTTGCGCGTGCGATCCCCTTCTGCCCGCTAATGTAACATGCTTGTCTATGGTTATTGTCTTTATCTCGTTCTCCTCGGCACTTTCCTCTTATTTTCTGCCTTTGTGCTGCTCGCCCAGCATTACCTTCCTCCCTGACCTTTTCCGACTTTTTTCCTTTTTTCCCTTACTGTCTCTCTCTCTCTCTCTCTCTCTCTCTCAGCTGGATGTGGACCCTCTTGCATCGTCTCTTTCTTTCATTCGTCCCCTCTGATTAAGCCAACTTGGTCCCAGGTTTTCTGCGTTTTCCGTGCGCTGGATTCCAAGGTTCAGGGGATTCGCAGGTGGCGGTTGCGACGAGCGTCGTCGCTACTACAATCGAGGCTCGTTCCGGTTGTTATTTTGCTCGCACGGTCTAGTAAGCTAGTGTTTACTTATCTGGTGGAAGTAGGGTGGCTGGCTGCCCGTACCGCAAGGGATCGCGTCACCGTCAGTGCCAGGGAATATTAGTGGTGTCGGTGCTAAGTGCCAAAACCCAAGTACGCGCAAGGCTTCGCGTATGTGTGTGTATTCTGCGGGATACATAATGCGATACATCGCTCGCGGCGGTGAGGAGGGAAAGCAATCGCATTATGCGAAGCGAGTCTTCTTGTCCCCTTTTTCTACGGAGTAACCCTCGCGGCGTCCATTTTTGCCACGCTCATCTGCAGCCACCACTTTCAACACTGGCACTGTTTCGTCGTTCTTCCATCCTCTTTTATCCTCTTCCATCTTGTTGCTTTTTTCCCTCATCTATCGTTTCCTTCGACTCGTTCGGCTCGTCTATTTATCCATCTTGCAGCAAAGTTCGCGCATGCGCGCGCAACGTTTTTTTTCATTTGCTTTTTTCCCTTTTTTCCCACTGACTCCTTTTCCACCGCTGGATTTTTTTTACCGCTGGCCCACTTGTACCTGGGTCCTTTCTCCTTCCTTACCACGGGCTCTTTCTCCATTTCTCTCCCTTTTTTTCGCTCGGTCCGCATTACATTGTTGTAGCGCTCTCTGTTCTGGTGGTTCTTTATGCGAGCGAGCCTCTCTCTTTCTCCCTTTTACCCGCTGGCTCCGCATAATTCCGTTGTGTAATATAAACACGTTACCGCGGAGCATACTGCAATGTTACGGGCGAGTGAAGTTCGTTAAGTGACTCGCGTACACATATAACTTTCGGATTCCCTCTTATTACGTTTCTCTTCTCTAGCGGGTATGCGTTACCCTACGGTACCACTACCCTCGTTTCCTCTGCAGTGGTTCGCGTGGAGGTACGTATGGAGGTTTGCGCGTTCACTCTTTACGAGCAGCACCTTTCCAATTTGTATTGTCTATACGGTTGCGTTCGGCTCTTTATCGCTCTAGCTACTTCATTCCGGTCCCGTATTCCGTATCCGGAAGTCTTGCGTTCTCTCAGTTTCCGCGTCGCGAGGATGCCTTGCCCAGAGGCTCTCTCCGACTCTCTTCCACCGGCTCCAGGACTTGGTTCAGGGGAATATTATTCAAAGCAAGATTTACATTTTTACGACGCCGCCATTTTCTACCGAAGGTACTGGCGAGAATAGGAATTAGATTCATTTACATATATACGCGCACGCGCAACCGTACTACGGTACTCAGTCGCGAGCCGGACCGCGAGTAAAAGAGATTAATGCCTTGATTAGTTCGTTTGCCGCGACTTATCGCGGACCTCCACTTCCACATAGGGTCGTTCCTCTCTGATTCCATGCAATCCAACTTTCTCTCTCTCTCTCTCTCTCTCTCTCTCTCTCTCTTTCCTCGCACGTATTTCCTCCCTTGCATACGATCGCACACAGCATCCTAACAATCGTACCCACTTCCTTCCTCCATGCTTCTTCTTCATCCAATGCTTTATCCGAGTCAATTCGATGTTCCGAGGAACGAAGCCACTGGATTCCATGGTGATTGAGCAGCTCGAGTTTCATTGTCACCCGAGGCTAAGCCAATTGGCACGGTGAAAAATTAACCAGCCGCACCCAGTGACGCAACCGGAAACATATTTAGTGGTTTCTCGAGTGACAATCGTTACGACCATTGCGTTACGCTCGAGATTCTCGAATGCTGACGTATTTCATTGTTCATGTATATTGGACTGGCGAGTGGTACGCATCGAGTCTGTCGTTCTCGACAGCCAAAGTAATTTTCTTCGCTGCACCTCGGTCTCTCATTAGCGTCTTTGATGAGCTTGCTTTCTCATTGCCTCCCCGTGGTGCTGCTTCTCGATAGCACCTACCCAATTCTTAGCTGACATCAGCGCTGCTACCACGGTACCTGCTGGCTCTCATAATACACTCGCATAATAATCGAGCAGCACGTTACACGGTGACGGGGATTCGGTATAAGTCAGTCAGATACGCACCGAATGCAATCATTGCTCGAGGTAGATCGAGGCAGTAGAAACAGCAGCGGTGCTGTACTACTACTCGATCAAATACAGCCAGACTGCCTTCTGGCGTTCCAGTCTAAAACAATCTACCGGGATATTACTCTCCAACTTGTAATTAACATCTCAGTTAGTTCGTTTTGCGCGTCTCATTTGAAACTCTATTCATGAGTTTATTGGGTACCTGCGAGCCTGGTCATTAAAGACGTGCCGTGAGGAGGATACGCGTGTGTGCCTGTCGTTGGCAGACTCGTTCTCTAGGATTAATAGCGCGCGAGCGCTACTACCACCCCTCTTATCCTCATTCGCTCGTTCTCCTCCTCTTCTCTTCTCTCTCTTACTCTCACTCTCTAGCTACCGAAAGATGCATTTATGGATCATTTGTATCTATACTCATTTTCCTTGGAATTATCGTCCTTGGTAAATGAACATCCTGCATCCTGTAATTTAATAATACCCTCGACCCTGCGGATTTATGCTAATGCAAAGCAAGCTCGTTATCGGAATTTATCACTGCTTGTAAACAGACGTAATTACCAACTGGGATGCCCTTTGTATTTGAACTAGATGAGTTCTTCCTTGGGACGTAAGAGCTTAGTTTTGAAATATCTACTGTAAGTGTACTTTGGTCTCTGTAGTTATCCATTCGAGAGGCGGATTGAAATTTAAAAACTAAGCTGCGCGAGAACAGATTGATATAATCTGTCAGTAGCATCGTTTACTCTACATTGTGGATTCTTTCATAGTCTCGCGGTGCATAGAAGACGAGAGAGAAATTCTTTTAACATTTTTCCTGGGCGACGATAAAAGAATAAACGCTCACGAACGCTTTCTATCTCTCTTTCTTTCTTCATCTTTCTTTATACTCGGCCCTTTAAGGCGGAAGGGTCGGCGAGAGGGAAAAAGCTGGATGAGAGGTAAACGTTTTAGGAGTCTTCCAACTCTTGTTCCTCGAGGTGCAACCTACTACTCGTTCATTCGTTCTCTTTCTCGTTTCCTCTCACAGGGTTTTCTCTCTTGCCAAAGTGCCAGAGATCCGTCGCGACGGAAACATAAATTACAGATTTCTCATGCGAACTCTTTTACCGGGTGAAACTCCGAGTCGAGAGACGTCCGGGAGCATTGTTCGACCTTGCCCGGAATCAGAAGGTGATTTACGGAGTTTCAGTCGCTCGCTAATTTCAGTCAAGTCACCGAGCCGTACCGCTGCGTTCGTAAAAACGTCCTTACGCTCGCTAATATTTTCCTTCGGATTAAGGAGACCTCCGATCCGAGCAGCCAACTGCCGCTCAGTCACCCGGTGCAGTTAGTAAAGATCGGAACGAACTTCACTCGGCCGATGATGGAAATAAATCTGAAAGTTTGCGCTTTGGTTCGCGTGTCACATTCACGCGTCATTCCAATCGTTCTCTCTCACTCTATCGATTACTCCGAGTTCTCGTCTCATCTTGATTAGACACTAAGGGTTGCAGGCGCGTAATATCGCGGTTATTGACGATCGTTCGCTACTACACTCGGACGTTCTACTATTCTTATTCCATTGTGGCGCCACGGCACGCCCTCGGAAAAGTTTCACCAAAGCTGTCCACTGGAAGTTTCGCTTCACCGCTTAATAGATATTCGAGGTAAGCCAGGAGTGTTTTAGAACATTTTTAGTCGAGAGGATTTACGAGTTGGCCGCCGTGAGATTCTCTCTCAACCGCGAGAGCAATCGCGCTAAGCTTCGAGTAGTGTTTTGTTGTGCGAAGTGTTCCATTCGAAATCCATGCTGCACCAAGTAAATAGCACTTTGTCGGATTAAATTTTTATAGAGAAATTTCGGGAATATCGCTAGCAGCAGTTTTCATCCGGATTATGAATAGTCGTAGCTTTTACCACTAGGACGAGATATATATATATATATGTTTAACGCTTGACGGAAAGCGCGAAATGAGGGAAGTGGCCGGAATAAGAACCGAGAGTCGTCTAAGATTTTTCTTTAAGACTACTTCCTTTCTTCTGTGACTACGGTGCTCGGCACATCCGTCCAACCCACAACCGCATCCGGTCGCGGTATCATCTACGCGCTCCTATGAATTTCAGATTCCTTACATCCTCTTTCCACCCCTCTCGTGGTTGGATTTATTCCCTTATTCCGCGACATTCGAGAGATAACTTGACGATACGGGGCAAGGAAAATTTTTCTGAGCTGGAGCGAATAAAATTTGCCTGCCACGATATTTGGTACGTTCGTTTTGACTTGAGCATCGCGTTGAGCAGGGTGCGGCGGCTCTCTCGGTTGAAAAGAGGGAAGATGGATAGTACAAGAGTAAACGTTTGCTCTAGAAATTATACGCGATTGCTTTCTTCTTTCGCGGTTGCTTGTCGAGGCACATTCTTCTCGAGCAGACTTATGCCGCCTTTTGTCTTCTTTTGCCTTCTTTTCTATCGGCTGAGCCGCATCATCCGTGTGAGTTTTGCATTCGTTATTCTTGCACCAGGTTCTCTTCGTTCCTCTGCTGCGCGACATGCACGTGTTCGAGTACGCGCTGTGGCAAATATTTATTGAAAATCCGGTTAGGTGGTCGCGTGACGTGGTATTTTCGACCGGACGAGTCCTCTTCGTTGCCTGTCGGCTTTCGTATGCTACGGTGATAAACTCAAGTGACGATACTCTCGGTTTATGCGACCTTCCGCATGTGAAGCGGAGATAGAGAGAGATAGCTATGGAATTGCGTCGTTTTTGGGATGGCCTGGGATCAAGGCAAACGTATAGTCATGGATTTTGCAGTAGGTTGCTCTCTCTCTCTCTCTCTCTGTATTCTTTATGCTCAAGGCTATGCACTTTCGCAGGGTTCTTCTGCATTAGCCAAGAAGACGTTCGCATAAAATTGCGACCTTTTGCTCGCTTCTAACTCTCTATCTGTGTGTTATAGTCTCCGAGTGTAGATGTGTACTCAAGCCTCGTTCCCAAAATGCGTGCGTGCGTGCGCATTGCGGAACATTGACCAGAACCAAACTACAGATCGACCAAATGCAAATTGCTCGATTTAATTCCACGATACTAGAATGTCATTGAACTCATCCTGTTTTGCCGCTATGGTAGCATGTTCTTTGAGTGCACAATCCGCGGAAAAAGATTGACAAATGCAAATGTTTTCCCCGTGGAATTCTTCGCCAAAACTGTTCTCATCGTTCAGCTGCCACAATATGGCTTGCTGCTTGTGCTCTTCTTCTTCTCGCGGTTCTCTTCAACCCGTCAACGTAAATTCCGAATTTCTTATGCACGAGCTGTCGAGCTTGTGGGCGCGCCGCCCAAGGATTTCTTATTTCTCGGAAGATTCGCGAGGATTCTTCGAAGCTTGCGATGCGAATTAGAGCCGAAGGGGAAAGGTTCGGTAACGCTAGGCGTAAATTGGATCGCGCTCTTATCAACAATTCCGCTTCTAGTTACCTTGGAATCCGGAGTGAAAATAATCGTCCTTATTTCGCCCTGAGCCAGCGTGGAAAGCGAAAGAAAACGAAGCGAGTCGAACCAGCAAAAACGCAAAAACAAATGTTACTGGCTCGATGCTTTTTTTTCTAACTTAGTTTTCAACGAAGTATTTCGGAGGAAATTTTCGGCTTACTCTCATTTCTCGATCTTCTTATACTCTAGAATCTAGAATTTTCCCCGACTGTTCACTCGTTTTATTTTTTGGTAACCCGGTTGTTGAGGGTTAGGCAGGTAGCTTCTTAAGCGTAACGTCGAGCCTATAAATCCAGGATTTCTCGCGTCGCCGCGGTAATGCGGAAACTGAGTCGCATCAGGAAATTACGTGAAATTAAAGCGCGGCCTCGAGACAGCGATGGTCGCGAACTACTCCTTCGCGTTCTCGTTTCTCGAGGTTCCTTAATGCAAGATTGCATTCAAATCCCTGCAATTTCGTTTATTATTCTTGCTCGTTCTTAACAACCACTTGAATTCTGCTTTCTTCCTTTCTCCCCCCCGGGGGGGGGGGGGGGGGGGAAGGACGGAACCAGCAAGAAACTCGCCGCGCATACTTGCCAGTACTATCTACTTAAAGCTGACGGGCGCCAAGGAAATATCTCAGCTCCATCGTGGGTTAATTCAATCCCGGGGCCGTGTTTATTTAGTGGGTTCTCGGATATAGAGCCAGGTGAGAAAAACGAGCGGCCTTAGCCGTAGCGAGTTACGATCGAATGGACCCAAAATAGACCCGACATCGAAACCCTGACAAATGTCCTGAGCCTCCCTCTCTTTTTATACAGTTTAACAGTAAAATATCGCGTGACACTTCTTCCCTATTCTTCTTTTTTCCCCGCTCCCCCCTCTCGACACACCCTTTTCTCTACGCTTTTTACCCCCGTTCTCGCGTGGATCTTTTTTTATATCTCGCTCGCGCAACATAAATTCGGAGCCTTTCGGCTGTGCTTTGCATCTTGCAGCTCGATGGATATCCGATGGCGATCGCTCGCTCGATCGATCCGCTCGACGTCCAAGGAATTAAATTGGATCGCGAAGAGAGAGAGAGAGAAAAAAAGAGGAATCGTCCGAAAGAAGGCGCCTGTAACGAGAAATTGGCGTTTGCTCGCTAGTTCGCGACCGACTTGCGGTACAGCAAGCCCGATAATCGGGTCTGCGGCGTATCATTCCAAGAAGGAGAAGGAGGAGGAAGATCGTCTCGGGTAATCGGTGCTCCAGATAGCAAAAGGGGAATGTCGTGGCTCGCAATTCCACGGTAAGTTTCCACTCCCTCGGATGAAAACGCAGGCTCGACATCATTCGGGGATATAAGATATTTCAACCGCAGAACCAGCCGCTTTCGTTAGGGTAGTTTGAGCTATCTCTCTCTATCTCGCACTCTCTGGAGACTCAACAATTTCTTCTCGGTTAACGATCCGTTCCCGTTTGCCCTCCGAGGACAATTGCCCCCCTGTCTCCCTTTCCCTCTCTCTCTCTCTCTCTCTTTGTCTATCGGACGCAAACCAGGATTACAATTTAGCGATTCGTCCATCACTCGCGTAGGAGTGGCTTCTGCCTCGAGATAGAGGTAAAGATACCACACGGAATAACTGTGCTCCTTAGCAGTGGAATCACCGAACGGGCGGTAAACTAGTGACGCGACGCGAAAAAAGACAAACTCATCAGGACCAGGCGCATAAAAAGTACAGCACTAAATACTGCTCGTAATTATTTGTGGCTAGCGGTCCTTGGAATTGGTAACTTTACCTTTCGAGATACTATTTCCAACTGCAAGAATGCAATCGTCGCGAGAACAGGAGTTAGCAGCTTCATGAAATTATCGCAGAACTAATGTACAGAGTAATATCTGATTCTTAAGAATCCACTATCTTAAGTTTTTGCTGATTTTATTAGACTTGTCGAAATATCAGCAAACTTTTTTCCCGAGACTTACAAGTTCAAGTTCGATATTGTTTATTTAAAATTCGAATTTGCAGAATCTATTATATCCGTATTTTCGGGATATAACTATCCTATGATCCTACCAACAGCGATAAAAAGATCGTTATGTTTAATACTACAATTATTAAAAAATGTATGAAATATCGAGATATAACAAAAACAAATGCCTATATAAAAAAATCGTTTTGGCAGTATTGTAGCTTATAAAAAACCACAAATTTTTGTAATGTATACTTTGAGTCTATCTCTTTTAGTTTGGCAGATATTTAACAAAACGTAAACTTGTGCTGATTTCCAACCCCTAAATATGAGACTCAACAGGAAAAAAAAATATGGGTCGTATATTTGTATGATATCTACATGTGGTATAAGTTTCATTAAGATCCGAGATTTCACGATTGGAAACCTCCCTTGTCAGTATTACGCTAGCAAAAATTGACAAATAATACTATTGCAAACTATATTCCAAATTCAATTTTAACCAGCGCCGGAGGAACGTATCGTTTCCTTCTTTTTAAAGACCTCTAAAGATATTTGCTTTCGGTGACCAATCAGCACAGGGAATAATAATTATTCCTTATCAATCCGAATGCGATCAAACTTGCTGCGAAACGTATAGAATCAATGGTTTCCGCAGACACGCGTGGACTACTGATAAGTATTTTTTCCCAACGACTGACAGTCCCTTTACCCCTGGACCGATCGCCATAAAAACTGGCCGAGTTTTACGAGGTAGTTTTGCGAAAGCCGCGCTTATCCCGCGAATGCGCGAGTGTATGACACTTTGGGGAGAGCGTCGCGGCACCACGTGAAAATGTGTCGTAAAGGCTCAAATTGCATCAACGCAATAAAAGATGAGCTTTCAGAAATCCAGAGTTCCGTTCGTCGCGTCGTCGTGGCTATTTTACTCACGAGTTTCGTCGCTTTTATTCCTACACGCGTCGCTTTTCCCAACGCAGGAATTTTCGACTTGAAAACCCTGGGATCTGTGCTTTTGGTGCCTTTTCACCGAGTTGCGTTGGAGAAGAGTTACGAGCGAAGCGTTACATCGCTACCGATAACGCTTGATCAGGATTTAATAGTCGCGCGAATCGCCCTGGCATTAGCCACTAGAGCCACGTAACTTATCGCGCGGATAATGCCGATAAAAATCACGAGGAGGGGGAGGGAGCGAGGGTGTTAGATGCTAAATGCGTTAAGCCAATAAAACAATATTATATTATCAGCAACGGGCCCGCTGTTTGCGGTGCGAACGGTGACCGCGCGTCGACTGAACAATATTGAATTTACTCAATTTGCGAGGCACGTGGGCCAAATTTGGAGAATCGAGGAGGGGGGGAGTTAGAGCCCATGAAAATTCAACCTACGTTAACGGAAGAGACGAGAGAGTGAGAGAGAGAGTTTGTGCTGGCGGATTATGCGAGCGTGACGAAGAAGAGAGTCGGCAAACAGCAGTGTTACTATGTACGTGTACCCAGTCAGCCTTATAAGCTCCTCGTCTTTTCACTTTAGGGTCTCCGATACACGTGTTCTCGGTGACAATGCCCTCGGCTTCGTCTACGAAAGTCGATTATCCTGGGAATGGCAGAGTCCTCTTAACGTTCCCATTCTCTCTCTTGATCGCTTACCGTGGTCGTTTTGACGAACTTTACCGAATATATCAGCTTCATTATTCTGCTTTGTATTTCTGAGGGACGTGGATTCGAATGCGACACGCGAGGAATACAATTCGCGAGAACTCAGCTGAGGACTCGCGAAAAGTAACTTCTCGATAAAGGGTGCAGTCGTAGCGAGAGCGGGCGAACTGATTTCCGCTCATAGCTTAAATTCGACTTCCAATCAATCAAGTGGTCGCACTAGAAAGGGGAGAATCGGTCCGATCGCCAATATTTCTGGTGGTTTTCTTTTTCTTTTTTTTTCTTTTTCCTTTATCGCGCACTCTTTCTCGCTTCCCAGTGGAAACGTACCTTTCTCGTGGCGTTGTATTGACTCGTCAGGGTCTCTCGGCTCGCTCGACAATTTACGCCAGCTTGGCTGACCTCTCTCTCGCCAGTCCCCTTTTTTATCGGGAGCCCCGAAAACGACAGCACGCGCCGCGAGCATAAATCGATGGGGACAGAATTCATCGGCAGCCTCTAGTGGCACCCTCCACTAATTTGTTAAGAGTCCTCTGTATATCGAACGGCCAGACGCACTCGCACTCACACACACACACACACACACACACCACTGTGTCACGCGTATATCCTCCCAACTCACCTATACATATAGGTCGAAATGAAAAGCTTCCCAAAACCTCGATGATCCTCAAAACATATAAACTTTTATTCGCGAGCCCTCGAGGAACCGTCGAGGATCACGCGAATTATCCTCTTGATCCCTAAAGTGTTAAAGCAGGAAGGGTGGATGATTCCGAGGTGAATCGAGGCGAACTCGACACTGACACTCGGAATTGTAATATACAAATTACTACGCGACGCTCGCGGGACTAAGAGTCCATGGATTTTCGGGAAATTCTCCACACGTCTCCAACTCACTGGCAACTACATCGATCGCGCTCATCATCCCTCGTTATCCTTTAGGCACGGAGAACATTTGGAACAAATCCGTTGGGTACCGCGCGGTGGATACTGATATGAGTCTGCTACTTGAGATAGCCGACCGTTCCGATGGTTCTTATATTCCGAAACTATCGTAAAGCGATAGAGGATTTACTTAGGATTTATTTAGGTTTACGTACATGCTAAAGCTTTTCTCCAATACAAGGCGTGGTATTTTTATTTAGATTCAGGTTCTATTTAAGTTCAGAAAATACTATATTCCTGTATTACACTCGTTAGAGACTCAGTGGCTTGATCTATCTTAATAAGAACAAATCGAAGAATTTTATCGACGATCAAAAGTGCGATTTAAAGATTTTCCGTTTTCTGCTCCTGCCGGTTCATGGAGAGGAAGAGGGAAGCTAATAAGCGCGACAGTGGACGAATTATGCCAGAACTGGAGAAACCTTGACAAAGGAGGTAGAGGATGAAAAAGATAAGAAACGAGGGTGCATCCGAGTCACACTTGTAACGCTATGCAACTGTATGCACGAGGATGGTACCCAACCTAGCATGAGCGGGGTGCATACATACATCACCGTAACTAACCCGTTAAAGCCTCTTTCTCTTTCCTTCTTCTACGTCGCGACCCTCCACGAGTTCTGTCTTGGGCTCTGGGGATATGTTAGGATGAATATGTCGCTGATCTAGTTCCCAACCGGGGAAAGAAGCTATTCCGTGCTCCGAAAGAAAGAATCGGGGATAAATTTCGATGAGCTGGAAACGCTGGCTGGAAGAGGCTGCTGGTGGATTCGAAGGGTTGGTAAAGGGTGTGGGATGTGAACGCGCACGCGGTGTTCGCTCGCTCGAACGCTTGGATATCGGGATAAGATTTACAGTTGGCTTTGCGAAAGTTTCGAGGATTTTTAGTATTGTCCCCCGTTGATTCTCTCAGCCCACATCCCTGTGGTTTTACCGACGATTCGATATAGATATATTTACATTCGACTAGTTGCTCCCGATATGCGCGAGAATCTCGATTTAAACTGGACCAGTCACCGAGGATTTCATTCCCTGGGAAATATTCCATTAATACGCGCAAATCTCTCCTCCATTGGGAGATGGATTAATCAATGGCGACGTTGATGGGGGATTTTAATCCGAACCCTTTATGGGGGAAAAACCGTGTCCATCCTCCCAATGGTACGCGACTATTAATTCGGATATTAAATCAAATGCGAGCCGAGTGAGAGATTGGCACTTGAACCACTAACAAGTGGGACCCTTATCTGTTAAGGGAGGATTACGATTCATACGCCCGAGCCATTTATTCTTTGGCGACCCCGAGTTCATATTTTCTGGGCTCTCGTAAATAAGTATGATCGATGAGCGTCGTAATATTCTTGTAGATACTTTTTCGAGGTAGTTTGGAATCCAAGCGGGTTGAGTTAGGTCAAAGTATTGCTCTTAGGTGAGATTTCTTTTCGATTCTTTCTTTCTTCGATTTTCGAATACACTCGCCGAATGTTAATGGCATTCTAGCTTGCAACGGCAAGTCAATGGAGTGGGATCTCAACGTAGAGGACTACCTACGTCTTGTTAAATAAGAAAACGCCGCCACTGAGAGGCGGACGTATTCTAAGGCGCCTCCTGACACAATGCACCCTCGAATGCCTCCTGATTTTCTTTTCTGTTTCTGCGCTCTGAATGGTAAATGTTGGAATTCATTTTCCTTCGATCTACTATATACCTACATCCCTACGGGCAAGAGCTTGCCAACTGACGTAAATAACGCGAGCACACTAGGAAGAAGGAAAAGGGGGGTGGGAATGACACACGTACTTGCGCCCGAGGACCGGGCGAACCGACCTCTGCATCTGACATATGAGTGTCCCTTTTAGTCCGAATTTAACCCTCACAATGGTAGGAATTAGAATGAATATATTATTGGTTCTTGGATCAATTTCACTCGCATAATAAGTTTGCCCATCCGCGATAAATACTGTGATTCGCGGTAATTGAGAATGTTGGTATGCATAAAAAAAATAGAGATCTGATCAAAGCACTGTCGATACTCTTTGAGCTTTATACTTCTTTACGTTGCAATGGTCTTTGCCTCCTTGGAAATACCGGTTCCCGTTCGATCACCGAAGTCAAGCAAGGTTGGGCGTGGTTAGTACTTGGATGGGTGGCATCCGAGAGGATGTTGTTTTCACCCATTTTTCAGAAACACCACGTACTGTTGCGCACATAGTGGTTCGGATCCCACTTAAAACAGTAGGTCCTAGGGCATATATGATGACCTTAGCAGTCGATCCCGAAAAAACAAAAACAACAACAACATAAACTCTAGGATTCAAAGTATATTATGCGTGGCTTTGCATATCCGCGATATGCTGCCACTAACTTTGCAGTAAAAATGGTACCACGATCCGTAAAAACTAGATCGGGTTTCTCCGTGTCTCTACAGCAAGTTGTCTCGCGATATCGCCTGACACAAGGAGAATCTTCTCCCATTGGAACAATTACTTGCCTACCTCAAAGAGCTGCATTCAGCCTGTAACATTATAATCCACCACCTTCACACTTTCTCCTTGTATACGATTAAATTCCAGAGTGATATAACACTTGGAGAGGAATCACTCCCTGCAGATGATATATGATAAATCGTGTATTTGTCGGGAGGATGATGATTATACATGTTCCGTGCATAGACGGAATTAAATAGCATACGTTAGAACTTCTCGCAAGAATCGTAGGTCGGTTAGGAATTTGATGAGGATGCTTGCTGCTGCTGCTGCTACGAGAATCAGACTTTGGTACGACGGGTCGCCCGATGGCACACGTCATCCGGTAAAAGGGCGTGACAATAGTGGTGGGTCCCCTGTCATCATACGTTATTACGCATAAAGGTGACATGCATTCAAACCAGGACCCACTCTGAAAAGAAACCATAGGAATGGAGCCTGCCGCGTCAGGACACCCCCTCGATTCGGACTATTATTAAATTAGAAACGTATCCTGACCTATCGCGTCTCCCAGTGCCCGTCGACGCCATTGAATACTGCTTTGGAGATCGTCTATTGAAATAAAGACAGCCGCGCTTTTTATCCTGTCGGGATTCGAATCTGGGTTCCAGGTGATCGTTGCGACGATTATGTCGCATCATCCTGATGCGCCAGCTCGAGAATCGATCGGACGGTGGAGCACTTAGGACTCGACGGAGGAAAGAACAAAGTGTACAATTTAGAGTTTTCCTCGTTATTTTCGAGTAATTTCCGCTCGTTAGACGAACTGATCAGGAAAGTTGTCGCCCCGCAAGAAGAGGAAAAAAAGGAGTGAGGGGAATAATTTTTATGCAGGGTCATTATTGATGGGGCGAACGGGTTAAAAACTCGAACCTATGTAACAATTCAAGGTGAATGTTGTTATCGTCCGATCCAGGGTTGTCAGGAGAATTCCTTTGGAATATAACAATTTAACTGCAATAATATGTCTGGTTTAGCTATACGGTAGCGCATATTGCAGTAACGCCCCGGGGGTTACAAGCATGCATTACAAAGCGGCTCTCAATAATTGCGCATCGACCAAATAATTTCATCTCACCCCTTTGGAAGTGCCTCCATTGTTGGATACAGTGGAACCCGTAACGGGTTCATAATGCCCTTTCCCTACCCTGGTCGCCGGTAGTTGTTCAATCACGCCCGACCGCCGCTTAATTAATCATTTAAGAACTTCTCGAGAGCATCGCCTCTGCCCTGGATTTTGCCCTCTGAGACAATGCGCTTTTGTCGATTCTCGCGCGGTTTCGTTAACTCGTCGACTCGTTTGCCAACTTGGAAAGTTGTTGATTATTTTCCTTCCGATAAAGAAACGAAAAAAAAAAGAAAGAAAGAAAACAATGATGTGTCGTCGATTTAATGGATGAAATTCACCGCAGATTGGCGGATAACAAAGTGAGCTTCAATATCCGTATTGGGTCGGCTTTTAAACGTATTGCTTACCGGAAGCTTCTGTTGTATCTGACAACACGTGCCTTCCCGAGGGAAAGTTCAAAGCGCTGTTTTTCTTTGTTTACTTTCGATGTGCTGTTTGACGTCTACATAAAACGAAGGAGTATAACAAACTAAGTCAGGGTTCGCCACTGTTATTCGAAGTGGATTACGCGACGTATGGAACAGCTACTCTACTACTACTGTAGAACGAGGATTGCGGCATGGATGTAATTAAATTTTAAGGTTTAGCTACTGTCTAAACATCAGCCAAAGTGACTTTATATCCTTATGCTAGCGCCGGTCTTCGGGCTGGTTTACCCTCGAGCGGCCAAAGGCCTCAGGAGAGGCTCGGAAGTGCGATGCACCGAGCAAATAATTCGCCTCTCAAACGATTTCATCGGTCGTTCTCTCACCTCAAGAGAACCCTTTTCTCACCGGCTTCCTCAATCTCCTCCCCCCCCTCCCACACACAGACACACACCTTTCGTTTCTTTCTTTCCCTCCACGTGCCCGTTAAAACAGCCACGTAATCGTTTTCACGTTTTCTCTCGAAGCGCCCAATAAATCAGCGCACAAGGATCTCCCCCATTCAATCACTGTATCGGCCCTCTTCATCCGCCAGTGCTCCACAATTTGGATTTAAGTCGCTCGCAAAGAACTCCAATTAATTTTTAGGTACTTTTTGCAGTGTAGAGGATACCGGAAGTTAGATGTGGCGACACCAGTCAAAAGAGGTTTGCATATGTGGTACCCTGATGCTCGGCAGGTCCTTCGATCGCTGGAGGCCCGAGTCGTCTATCGACCACCGTAATAAGGCGCGACGATGCCCCTCGGCGAGCTCGACTCGAAATTGGCACTTTTGGCCAAGCACTTAAGTACGGTCCAGCTTGAATATATCTTTCAGCAACAGCAGCAGCCTAAAGGTGAACCGAACGCGTGCAGAATCTAGCCTGGTACACACATATGTTCTGTACCACCCCCTTTCCGAAGTCACCCTTCGTGTTTAAGGGTAATCGGCCACGTGACCCCTTTCGCCACCTTTGCATCTTTCTACCGGTAGTTTCATCCCCCCCTCAGTCTCCTTACATTCTTGGCCACACTCTTCAAGGTTAGAAGGCTAAAAGTCTCCCTCTGACCAAAAGCTTTACACCCTCTGCCGGTTGGGCTTTTCACTCAGGGTGGCGGTGGCGACGCTGGCCTCTTGATCCTTTTCTACCAAGTCACCCCTTCTCACTTCTCCGATCTCGGGTAGCGGGCTGCTCGCCTCGATCGCGGTAAACGCACGTACACGGTGAAATGAAAAGCCCTTAGCACTGCTTTCCGGATACACCGTCCAGGTGTTGCCTCGTCGACGGACAATGCCCTGGTAGAGCTCGCTGTTATAAATCGAAATACGTGCCCTGCTACGCTCTCATTCATCCAGTTTGCTTTATCGTTTCATCGCACGCTCTTTCTCCCTTGCTCCTTCTCTTTGCTGCCTGATCACCCTATGCCTCTCTCTCTCTCTCTTTCTCCCATTTACTCTACCTTGTGCTCTTTCTCTTTCTCTCCCCTCTAGAACCCAGAGGGTGGCTCACTACGCTTTAACCCCGACCCCTCTGACTCTTTTGACGCGTGGTCCCTGTTCACGACTTGTTGACATAAATGTCAATGCGTTCCTGTGGGCAGAGTTCGAGAGGCTAGGAGAGAACGTCACGTGGCCGGACATCGTGATACAGAATTTCGAGACTCGAGTGCTGATCGAGGGTGCACCCGATCCGGATCACGACTGATACGCTTCTTCTAGATCTCGAGTGCACAACACTATTCTTTTCGGAATGGCAGAACTTGAGCGTGAAAGAAACTATAACCGAATGGCGTTGGGAGGGAAAAAGTGAATATGACGAGAGACGCTTTACGCGCCACCCTGTCGGATGCAGATCCTGGCGAATGTCGACGATTCCAGCGAGATAAATCTCGACTCAATGGCGACGAGTGTCAATGACAGTGTTGCGATTAATTGTGATTTTTTTTATACTCGATTCGTGAAGTACCGCGGATAAGCATGTAATAGAGGAATCTTTTGGGGGCAATGTGGTCAGTTGCCAGCGGTATGCTCACTAGGATTTCCGAAATCCATTTCGGAAATCCTTGCTGTTATTAGGAATTTCCCTATCCTCGTTGCTTAAACACCTCTTGGCTTCCTCGAACCATTACCGAGCTAAAATCAGAGCGTAGCGTGTCCTCTTCCGCTTGGTTGTTTTCCCCCATTGCCCTCTCCTTTCTCCTCTCTTTCTCACCCAAGCCACGGTAGGGTGGTTCGCTTTTCTCTATCGTAACTTACCTTGTACCTGCTCTTAGAATCTCAACACTCCCTGCAATTCCAGGAATTAGGAAACTCCTCGCCCGTAACTCGATTGGTGTACATTCGAATCTCAGCGTTCTTGTGTCTCCGCGATTCATTCTTCGACCCTGTCCGTCCTCTCATCCTTGAACTCGCGACCTCTTTCCTCAAAGGTGTCCTAAGCGCTCGCGGAAGCTTGGATCTCTGCTTGTTACTTTGGCAGACGGGATTAGTGCGCGTGTTGCGAACAGGTCCACGTACACCGGTCTAAGCTAATTTCGTCGAGAGGTCTCGCAAACGCCAGAGGGAAAAGCGCGAGCGGTTCTTTGTAAAGAGATGAAGTACACGCGCGAATTCCTTTGCGCAGGAACCACTTCGTGTCTTCGCATCGGAAAGAGCTAGGAAGAGGTAACGTGGAGGTAGTAGTTAGGTTGATCCTAGCGTGGTGAAATCAATGACAGCACGGCAAGGATCAAAGCCTTGATTTCAGCAGGCTTCATCCAACGAAATGGTCAACGAAGCGAGCCAGTCGCAGGAATTAACTCATAGGAAATGCCCTTTGACCCCTTTAGATGGGACCACAGGACTTTTGCATTTGATATCTACGCACTAGTAATGATGTTCCAATGTACTTTAGCGAAGCAATCTCTCCTTAATGGACTCTTATTTGCAAGGATTCCCTTCACAATTATTACCATTTCGTCGAATATTTGGTTCAAGCCAGAGGAGAATAGTTTCGCAACTCAATTTCGCGTTATTCGTTGGATTTTCCGAGAAAGACACCTCAGGCTGTTTGGGTCGCAATATTTTCCAGAGACACCGTGCGCACGATAAGGGCCGTTATTTACCGGTTGGCATTAAATAAATCACGATATTTCAATTCTACCGGTCGAGCCATATTTTAGCTCAACGGGATACAGCGAGCCAACGGGCCGATGGGATACGACGCGACACGAATGTACGCCACTGATATTACCTAGTCTATTCTATGTGTAAGCGGCCGAAGAGAATTCGGGCCGATTTGTTTTGCGCAAGGTCGCGCGAGCAGCAAGCCAACGAACGAGGGTTGAATAAGACATCGATGGAAAACGATCGATTCCGAAGCGATCTGCATGCTGGTAGTTTCTCTGCAGCTTCGTTGCACTGCTTCACAGCAATTTTCACATCCGCGTGCGCGCGCGCGATCGCATTAAATCGTCGCCGAGCTTAATTGACGTAGCGAACAACGTCTTTAACTCGGGGGGTAACGAAATTCTCAAGGAAATAGCGGAAGCTCGGTTCTACGAAGAAATGAGAATTTATCGGGCACTGCTCCGTTCGAGCTTGCATTCTTGCCCCTTGAGATCCGAGCTTTTCTCGTCGATGCCGGAGACAAGAGGAATTTTATTTAGTGCGCCATACTAAACTCCCAAAGAGGAAGTCCCTTTGTGTTGAGACGAACACTGGCCGTGCTGCCCTTCTTGCCTTCCTAGGATTCCCAAACTACAATATCCGAGTAAACGTTTCGAATACCAGGGCTATCGACGATGTCACTGACCGCTGCCACATCGGTCTGTGTGCTTCGAAGATCTGTCGCCCTGGATCCGTTTACGACTCTCCATCAATTCATCCACTTCCTGCCATTCCTGCTCGCGTATCGTTCCGTTTCACCTTACTCCAGTGCTATTGGCACATTACGATTACGATCTATAAAAAGATACTGTTATACCGCTTCATTAGACCGAATGGTGACAATCGTCAGTCAGCCCTTCGGTTTACCCTCCAGCAGGGAAGTCATATTTCTCTGGAAGGGTACTTTTTGAGCTTTGACAGTTTGTTACGATTTTTCTCCTACGAGTTTTACCCTCTGCACGGGGAATGGAACGAGCTGACGGTAGGGCATCGCAGAGAACTCGTTAAGTCGTTACAAAATGCACGCTTTTCGCGTTCACCACTGCCGTTTGGTTTATAACGCACCCTTGCGAACCGTGTGTTTCGTACTTGGCGTACACGCGTGTCACTGCTCTGTAAAGAATCTCTAGTGAAATGGGGTTCACGCTGCCATTGCTAGTTTGATCTCTGCTTCTGTCTTTAGTTTCCCTCGACCTTTGCCTTTTCCGTCCACGGGGAGTTGAAAATTGTTAATCATGCGCAATGGTAACGTTTACGAGGGCAAACGATGTTTTCAGTTGTAAAAAGTCGCGGTATCACGAAGGACGATTAAAACTGCTTCCGTGAAATGGTCCTACCTCGGGCGTTTGCACTTTGATATAATTAGTAGAAAGATAGCGGCGCGCGATAGGCGATTCAATTAAATGGTTCGCGTGCGCTCGACAAAGGCTACGGAGGGATTAAAGCGAGAGCGATTCCCGATGGAGAAATAAACGAAAAGTTCGTAATTCCATGGACGAAACATTATTGGCGATATCCTTTTGCCCTCTATTTCCACTTCTCTGACCTCCATCCTCCTCCCCCCCACTCTTTTATTTCCACGATAATTCACTTTTGCCACGCGGCCAATTATCGCTCTTGCAAAACTGATTACATCCGCGACACGATAACGATAATCCGACTTACTCGGCATTATTCGACGCTACGGTTGTTTGTAATGAGATGCGCATCGGACCTACGCCCTTGTTCCTGAATCTGCCGAAGCTAAAACCTCGATTCTCGATTAATTCCTCCGTGCAGCACACTGAATTACAATTGTACCATCAAACGAACTACCCGATCCTGATTCTTCTCTTCTTTTTCAACAAATTCGTACATAGGCTATCGCGCGATTGATGCGACAATGGAAGGGGTAGAAAAATTCTGCCAATTATGAAATAGTCGGAGTTTGCAATTGTTAAGGGCGGCGCGCACCTCGAACGTCCAATTTCCGCAAAGCCGTGAAAGTGTTAAAATTTGTTGGGAAATATTCACTGGCCGACGGTTATCAGTAGCGAGTTCATTCTCGTTTGTACCCTTTACGAGCAGTCGCTCTGTGAGCGTGGAACACAATGCACGTTGCGTTTATCCATAGTGTTTTATCATTGCGGACTCGTAATGATAAGCGTGCGGTATTCAAAGCGAGGCTTTTCAAGCTTGTTAACGCACCTAGACTCAACCCCATCTGTCAAAGGTACAAAATTACAACTTTTCATGATGCCCGAGTGTCGTGTGAACTGGGTTTCCCGAAATCCATTGATTTAATGGGATTCGATTAATTATTATACATAAACAATTCGATACGATTACTCTCTGTTACGATCCCGCGCTAAACGTTGACTGTAAGAGACGGAAAAAGCATGGTGGGTAATGGCGCGACATATCATCGGGGAAACGGATAGCTCGGGGTGAACCGCGATCGGATCAAAAGATAGCCTCGGGAAGCTCGAGTAATTTATTACGTCAAGCCACTTATGGGTCACTGAGCCAATCCGTTTGATTAGTCGACATACGCCGCAAATGGAGAGGCACATTTGTGCCCGTCGCAACGATGTTTAAATTTAATGTTAAGCGTCATCCTTGAGAAATTGGCAGATGTATTCACCCGTGGTGGCGGATTCCGTCGTCCGGGAAGCGCCATCGGAAAATTTAGTATCGGCTCGATCCACGCGGCGATCCACAGTTTGGTCGAGAGTGGGGGGAGGGGGGGGGGGGGGGGGGGGGGGGAGCCACCTTATGCATTAAATCGGGGAAAGATCTATAATATATCTTATGAATCGCGCGTCTCACCGACGAAGAAGTGACATATTTGCTCGAGTTGGAGTGTCCCGACCGAAGGCGTCGTGAGATTTATGCACGGACAGATATACATGTATATCGAAGATTCGAGCGAATAGCAGTGGAGCGCGCAGGGTGGGAGCCACGGGTTAGACAGAAATATAGCACGGAAGATAGAAAATATCTGAGTTCTCCTTATAGAACGCTATCCACAATGGGGCCTCGTCCCGTTTCTTGCACTTCGATGATTGATGAGCCCTTGTTTACGCCCACGAACTTATCCACCTTCGCCATTCAGTGCTTCTTCCGGTTTCCAGCGTCTCATTCATGCCGCGTGCACACCTACGAGGCCTCCACACAGCTTGACGTTCCAAGCGAAGGAGCGAAAGAAACGCGGGTAGATAGAAACGAAGGGTATGTAGGGGAAGGAGCGCCACCACTGCCACACCGGAAGCCTTCTTCAATCCTTCGCCTCTTCTTCTTCAGGCTGTGCCCCTTCTCTTGGCCTCCACTCCGTTTTCCTCTCCTTTCTTCTTCCACTCTTCCACGCTCACTCACTCACTCACTCTTTTCCCCGTGTAGTACAGCTTTTTGCTGCTCGATGGAATGCATAATTAATTTTTGAACCGACGGCTTTTTTCGCTGTCCTTCTCTTCGTGACTTCGATTCGGCCCAGCTTCGACTACCCCCTTGGGAAAGGAAATAATTTATCGCGGGTTCTACCACTCACTGTTTCTCTCCACTTCCCACCTTCGACTTCGCCTCTTCTTGCATGCTGCCTCTTCCAACCGAGATACTAATTACAGCTTGTAACGAGAGTCTCTACGAGTGAGAGACCGATGCAGTCGCAAAGAGTCCCATCAGTGTTTTATGACTTTTTACTGCGATTTCACTGATTTATTTTTTTTCCTTTCTCACTACTACTACTGCTGCTGCTGCTGCTGCTGTTCCTCCCAATGTTCGAACGACACACCTCGCGTTTCTTGTTTCCCTGTGGCCGTTAATTGTCGCGATGTACGAACCGCTTTTTGCCGTGGCGGCCGGACTGCGGACTCTATAAACCGATGACTATCGCGGCGAATCGTTCTCGTTTGCCTCGAATGGTGCGCTGTGCCCGGCACAGTACAAATCCGATGTACGAGTATTTTATTGCTGGATTTTTCGCTACCAACGAGGCGAGCAAAAATTAAAACGAGAATATTAAATATTTAATAAATCTAATTGAAACAACTCTACGAGAATATTACTTGGTTCATTTGTCATCGGCAATGAAAGAGAGTGGACCTTTTTTGATGCAATCTGATGCGCAATTAATTACTCTACCGAATTCATTTGACCCTTTTTGATATTTCCTCGAGCTCTTGCAACCGAGCACTGCTGGTATTGTATATTTCTTTTGAAGATTCGTTCGTCGGTCTTCTCTTCGTTCGTGTGCACGAGAACGCTAACATCGCACTCCATTTATTCTCACTTCATCTCAACGATGGTCACCGTCCACGAGAACCATCCTCCCTCGGAGGAATGTGGAATTCGTTTTATCGTTAATTAACGCACTGAATTGCAACGGTGCGAGTATCTCGTCCATTTCCCTTTTAAGCGTAATTTATATCGCAATTAATGCATTCCGTTCTTCTCGCGCGAAATCGTATCGAAAAATGACAAATTCGATGAATCGATAGAGACACGCGATGCGTCGGTCAGAATTGAGTAACTGCGAGTCATGTGGATTTCGGATTCGAAATTGGACGAGGATGGTCAAGCGGTCAAATAAAAATACCACTTGTGTCCCTTGTCTACTTCTTCATTATCGAACGGCACGATATTACCAACAGTAATGAAGTTTACCACAGCGCAATTTGACTGGACGAACCCACCTTGGCCCACCGAGAGAACTCTTTCCGGTTGGAAACAGAGAGAAAAAGAAATACGGATCACTAGCAGGAAATTTAGTCGGGAAATTTATCGTTGGTTACGGATCGATCTACCGCTTTGTTTAACTGGACTTCATAAACGTAGTCGGTGAATTAAAAGCAGGATGGCAGTTTTACATAATTCGACGCAACAATGGGTCTTCATTTATATTCACATTACTCCTATTTAAAAGCGGGAATAACAGTATCATTAGCGAACGCTGGAGGCTACTAGCACCGACAGCAATACCTGCTTTTTTGAGGGAACTTAATTAAAAACCAATAAACGCGCGGTACAGCTTCTCGCAAATTACCATCAAACGGCTTCGTGTCTCGGCTATTTTTACAACTGCCAGGAGGATAAATTTCGTTGGTTGGTAGGAACACCGTTGCTACCTAATGCTAGTCGTTGGTGGCTAGTGGAAGGCAAGAGTTACAAGATTACTTTTCCCTGGCTCGCTTGTCGCATAATATTTCTTGACGCCGAGTCGTGACATTGCGCCAATACCCCTTAATCAAGGCCACTTACCAACCGAATGCATTTTCCTTGTCGCAATTTGCCGAGCGTAAAAGCACGAGCCGGTCGTTCGAAGCTCCACCCCCCTCCAGTGTAAAATTCTCTCTGTCTCTTTCTATGGTTCACGACACTAGCGTGAATCGTCGCGAGAAATTATTATTTTTCTAGGACGACTCGAGTCGGTCTGTTTAAGCGAAGAGAAATTGGCTGGTTAACGCGTTCCGCTTGGCAAACACTCTTCGCGCTCACACATACGTTCCACTGCATATACGACTGAGAGTAGCTAATTTAATTGGAGTAATTAAGACGCGACCCTCCTGTGACTTGTTCAAGTCGCAATTCCAACGGCGAGTCTGGCACACCGTGGGTTTTCCTGTTTCTCATTTGTCCGCTGCTCGGCTTCTGGCACGTCCACGTTTCCTTTAGCCGCGAACACCATACTTTTCATCCGGTCTCGAGGACTTGGCACAAGTAGATTCTCCTGGCCAGGTTTCTTCCTTGCGGTGTTGCTCCTCTTCGGCTACAGTATTCTCTCCTTCTCTTTCTACCGTTCTCTTCTTCTTTGCTCTTTCTCGGTCCTATCCAACTTCCGGTTCCCTTCTTGCGCTTGATGGAATGCATAATTAATTTCTCGGGCCGGGTGTCAAGCGCAGTCTCTTTCGCGGAATCGCCGGGATAAGAATAAGTGGATTACAGCGACGTAATAGGACGATGAAAATGTTATACCTTGTCCAATTCCAGGGAATGTTCTACCGAGGATACTCGACTAGCTTCCAGTGGCAACTTGCCCTCGGCTGTTAAGCTGTCTCTCACGATGCGTCGACCGAGACTACTAACTCGACGTCTGATCCATAGCTTGAGTTACTGGTTTACTCGTAACCATTTCTAGATATCTTTGCATAATGATCCTCGAGTAGTCGGTATCAAGGATCTTTTCTATTTTCTTTCCTATCTCAAGACCCCTGTCGTTTTAATGGGATGGCTCACTTAGGATGATTAATCCATTATTGAAAATCGGCCATCCGCTCTTCTTATTCCTGGATCGAGTCTGTTAGTATCAACGTACTTATTTACCAAGACGACAACCTGCCGCGGAGTCGGCCCGCTAATAAATTAGTTTCCGCGGAGTGTTTTCAAGAAGTCTCGCGAATAAGTTAAACAGCGGTGGTGCAGTAATATCCATTTAGCTTATAATAACTTGCGAGTCCCCAGCGGCAACTTGAATATTCAAAGTTTCAGCAAGAGCTTCTTCCTTAGCGCGGGGTCAAGCAGCGTAGCGTCAAATTCTCAATATCTGCACAGCTGCGTGTATGTTAATAATAATTTGCGACATTTGCAAGTTCCTTGAGACTCGTCAACCTGGGGAAACGTTATTTGAGAGGAATCGGTATTTCGATTGGGAAGAGAGATTCGTTTAAGGAATTTTTCTACTCCCCTCTTATCTGACTTTGTCCCATTCTACTTAAATTGTCGTGTACCAACTCTCTCTCTCTCTCTCTCTGACTTCCACTCGTCGCTCACTCGTTGACTGCGAACCGTGTAAATGGCAATTAAGGCGACAAAGCGGCGTGGCGGCTGTGCACGGCTAAACGAAAACGGTTGCGCGAAGCAAGCATAGAGCGCAAGTGTGATTTTTACTGGCCCCTCGAGATTCACGTGTGCACGTGGCCTCTGCGTGAAAGGGGGACCCACATAATTATTGCGCGGAGCATTCAATGGGGCCCCATTTGCTCAAGCGACCGCACATGTGGGCCCACTAATTCGCGGCCTTTGTCAATCCAACGCAACGCACACGCAAAAACACCACCGCAGATTCCTCGTGCCATATATCTCATTCTTTGAAACTTGGTCATGAGACTGTTTATCTTTAATTACTCAAAAAGCTTCTTTTTTTTAAATCTTAAACCCTGCAATTCCGATAACGAGCATACGAGCTTGCACCTCATAGACACATTAATTGACTGTCGAGTTCCAGGCGCGTTCTCGCATAAAATTACAATTATTATTCTCATTGACTACCGGTGAAATTGCGAAATCCAGTTACATTTAATAATTCGCAAAGCTCGTGAAAGTACCGTGAAACAATTTGCAGAGCCTCGGTCAATTGCAGGAATAAAGCCGTCACCCATATCTGCACGGCGCGACAGTGAATGCGTTAAAGCGCGTTACGCGGCTTTAAGAGCTTGGCGAGAGCAGTCGGTATAATTGTGCCAGGCACGAAACCAGAATACTAAAGGGGGGGGGGGGGGGGGGCTGCGCAGTCCGCGAAGTATCCATTGAGAATAATTTATTTCGACGCAGGCTCGTTTTAACGTGGCGCCTTTCATACCGGTCGCATGAAAAATCACCGACCAAACGAAGAAGAAGAGTCTTAATTAACGAAGTTGGAATGTCTAATCTCGGAGAGGCACGTTATTTCGAAGCGACTACAAGCGATTTTCCTTCAACGAGCTCGTATCGTATCGCAGAAGCTACTTACTCTCGAGAGAAGAAGAGACAGTTTGAGCGAAGCATCGAGAACTGCATTGAAGCGACTTCTTAGCTACCGCGGCACCACAGACTTTTCGTATCGCGGTGAGATCTCCCAGGCTGCGACCGATTTCTCCCAGGCTATGGGAAGCCCCAGTTGCACTTGTGGTACTCTTCGCGCTAAGGCTTATCTCATTATATACGCGCGCGAGCGCACGTTAGGACGTAGCCGCTAATTAAAATATTCGCGGCCTCAGCCTGGAGGGAGCGGGCTTTCAAACGTCTTTCCAAAGTAATACCGCCGTTGAAAGGTAGCCGCTTCGCCACGACGAAAACTTATCCGCGGCGGTAGCCTTCTTAATGAAGCACCGTTGACTGAAAGGAACCCCGACTGGTCCTCCCACCTTTGACTTTAGTCACCTAATCTCACCCTTGCACCTGCGCTACTCGCTGAAGAAGAGCAAACCGTTAGTCTCGCGAAATTATTTCTGTCCGGTTGAACTACAACGCTCGCTATCGAGCTTTACACTAATCGATAACTAATTCATTGGCAGGTGTTTAATTTGATAGGGGAGAGGAACGAGCGCGATACATTTTGCAAGCGAATAATCATAGGGTGAGCAATTGGACTCGTGCCAAAAGTGGTGGATTAATTCATTAAACCGTAAACACCATGAAAAGGACTGAGGGAAATTGGGTGACGCGAACATTGAAGCTGTTATGAAAAATTCAAGGGCCTACCGAGTGTTTCCATATTATAGGCTTGTTCGTGATGGGAGTGAATCGCTGACGGGAAATTTGCGTATGCTATACCTTCTGCGATAGTGGCTACTGAGAGCAACAGCCAAGAGAGGATGAGAGAATCCTCTTCTTTTTCGTGCCTGCAAAAACCGGCTTGAAATATTCAAATGGCCATGTTTTAATTCACGAATAATGGGTGGAAGCAAATTTGTGAATTGCACGGAGCATGAATGCCGATGGCCCAGCACGGAGGAGATGGCTAGTAATAATCACACGGGATCAAATGAAAGATTCAGGAACGGAGAATTTTGCATTGGATAGAATCACGTGGAATTTGTCGTTGCACAGAGCATGCAATCGGCAATCGGCAATCGGCAATTGGCTGAGGCACCTGCCACGTGAAAAGTTGGACCGTTGGAATTTTCGAAACAACCGAACTTCGTTCGAACGAGACTATCGTCATTTTCCAACGCGTTTTAGGGTTCATAATTCAGACCAGTAGTTTAACGACAGTGCCATGGTGCCGAGCGATTTCGACACCACGAGAAAAAAGCATCGTGAAATATTTAGAGAATTTTAATTCGAGAATAATGGCTGCATGAAAATTTATCGCTCTTTTAAACGGGCCTCCATTGGGCCCTCCTTCCTCTCAGTCCTCTTGTTCAAGCCAATACGCCGTGAAAATGGCCAGTTTCAATTTCGGAATAATCGGCGCACTGGAGATTTATGAACTTTGCCAAGGAAGATTAACAGTTTTGGTGACAAACAATAGTCCATGAGCGCGAGAGCGCTAATGCGCTTGGGTTCAGGTGAGCCAGCGGATTTTGCGATCGACCAACGTATTTTCGAAGGCTACGAACCAAATCGGCCATTTCGCAAATGTTGTAATATCGCTAATAGCCTATTACCCGGTATTAATCGATGCCGAGTGAAAAATTTCGGCTGCTCCCGTTAATAGATTCGTGCTCTTTGATGAGAGCCAATAATGAGAGAAAGAGGAAAACCGTGAGTGGTAGAATTCTCTGCTTGCCATTATCGACCAATCCTTTCGTTTCAATCGAAACAATTACTGGTATCGCGTATATCGTGAAATTGACCGATGATTCAAGGTTTTGAGATAGACAGTGGTGAACTCGCACGAGAGGTGCGAGATACGCGAGTGGAACGAAGCCACGCGAAGCTGACGGATTAAAATTCATCGAATGTTAATGGAAGAACAACAATTCTCCTCGGTTCGCTGTAATTGGAAGCTGCGGCTGGGTTCCTTTTTTCCCCGAGGCAGGTAAATTCGAGGAAGAAGATTAAATACAGAGGTCGAGACCTCAGCGACAAAGATGACGAAGACTGTCACAACTACACTGGCAAACGGGAAAAAGCTTCGCGATAGGATACGAGAACAGGGGTGAGAAAGAGAGAGAAAGAGAGAGAGAGACCTTCCACCCCTCAGCGCAATTCAATTTTGTAATAAATCCACGCAGCGCCAGTACTCCCCGTACTTCCATTAATATTTCATTTCAAGCGAGCAAATATTTCAGCGACATCGAACGCTGCGAAGCTCTGACTGTATTTCGAAATATTCATAAATCGAGCTTGACGCTCCGTGACAGTTGTTTCGAGACCAATTCGCCATTCCGCAGCTCATTTCCTCTAATAGCGGCTGTTTGCCCCAATAAAGCCGCTTTCGGTTGCTAATCATGCAAACGGCCCCAGCCACACGAGAGAATTTCCCTGTGGAAAAAGCTTGGAAAATTATCTGGCCAACAAAATTGTTGACTCTGCCTTGTTTTTCCTACCAGTACCGAAACCCTCGATATAGCTAACGACGAAAACGAATTTTCGTCGCTGGAAGATTTCCGTTTTCTCGCAAATCTACCATGGAAATCACTTTTCCGATGAAGAAGCACCGCGCGAACTTTGTTCGTTAAGACTCGAAGCTCTGTCGTCACGAGACAGAGAGAGAGAGAGAGAGACAAGCGTTGAGACTCGACACGGTCATTTCCGTTGGTTTACCACGATCGAAAATGCGCTCACGTCCAAGCTGTAAGTGACTCGACGTCCAATCGTGACAACGAACTATGCTACGCGTTACTTACAATCTCATTATGCAAATGTGTCACTCGACACAAAGATGCTACGACCGATATTCTTCCCGGCCAATTAGTCGGTTAGTCATCGATTGTGAGTCTACGGTCACTAGCTTCCGTTACCATCCAATCGCTGTCACTTGTATTTCGTTGCTCCAAGCGAAAGCAGTGTTTTTGACGCTGTTATCGCACGGACATTGTCGGTGTTCGTTTCTATGTACCACAGTGAAATTGTTGTTCGGTATAATAAGATGGGCATCGTCCTACGGAAACTCGCTGGTTACGTTGTGAGAGAGAAAGAGAGAGAGTGGGAGAGGAGGGGATGTTAGCGGACCCGGAGGCGATATTGAAATATCGTGGCATCGTTTTATTAAGTTCCATAGTTGCTGCGGGCGTCTAGATTCGATTAGAACGCGAATACGATCGAAGCCATGGTGCTATGGAAGGGAGGTAGATGAGAGGGGAACGTTGCGAGCCAGCGAGCGTTGGTGCGCGAATTGGTCCTCGATCCGGCCGAAATTCGATACGGTCGTGTATGCGGGCGCGTCGAATAATTTAATCCCCCGCAGGATCGTTTTTGACGCGAATCGAATAAACCGGAATGAAAAGTCGAGGGGTGCTCCGACAGCGAAACCATCCGCCGCCTCTTTCCAACAGCCACCTCCCTCCCCCACCCCCCCTCTGAAAATGTGTCAACAGGACCGTCCTAGTCATTAGCCCTTGTCGTTGAAATGCCAGCGAGATTTTGAGCCCGATAATTCCAACCGTCGAAAGAACACAGGCTGATGGAAAATTCAGTGAAATTCGAACCCCTTCCGATGAAACTTGTCGAGATTATCTATTGTTTAATGCTACTGAGGGAAATCGATTGGCAAGATGAGAGAGAATTTTTCTCAACCACGCGTATTCTTTGGCTTTGACGGTAAAAGGGAGGATGGAAGAAAAAAGAGAAAAAGAAAAGGTTTGGCTTGCTGTGGAGTACGGTATCTCGAAAGAACATTCGAAAGCTACAATACTGTAGGAGGAAAGAGGCTCGCGTTCTTCAGCTCGAAATGTAATTTCCAGTGGAATCAACTTAAGGCCAGGCCCAGACTGACACCGCGAACTCTCGGGTGGAAGCAATTAAATTCGGAAAAACGCCCGGCGAGTGGCTACTTTATATGTCGCATTTACTTTTATTACGTGGGGTCGGTTCAAAACAATGGGCGAGGATCTTTGGAGGAGTAGAGAGGATTCCTCTTGTCAGGACGATATTATAGAAGGATGGGAAGCCAACGAAATACAGAGAGAGAGAGAGAGAGAGAAAGAGAGAGGAAGTGAGAGAAACGAGAGGATGGCAGAATTTCTATGTGCCGCAATATCCTGCCGGAGCATTTGAACAACGGAGCACGTCGTGAACGAGGAATCCGTTTCGTGGGTTGCACCGCTAACTAGAATCCACCTGAGATAATGCGGTAGCGTGCCACAAAAGAGCTTTGCTACCTCAAAAGAAGAATACATCGTTCGCGTTCCACGCGTCCAGTCTTTCTTCCACTCGTTCAAGATCCTCACATCCTTCTCACGAAGAATTCCTGCCCTCGATCGATCAATTCGATCGATCGACAAAAGTGGAATCGTCAACTAAACCGAAAGTCGTCGCGATGGGTCAACGTCGTAGATGGTACAAATGGATTGAAAGAGTAGAAACGAAGGACGAGAAACTTTTGATTTGCCGCCACTAACTGTTGCAGCTAACGAACCAACTTTTTCTCCTGGATTGTTATTCAAAAAAATGTATGTCTGTTACGATTCAGCCCAGTGGAAGTTTTCTGCTCGAGGCACTCGAAAGTGGCCGAGGAAAAAGGAGAAATTAAAGGAAACCAACGTGGTGATCGTTGGGATGCTGGTGATGCTGGGCGATGCTGGCGACGAGGATAGCGAAGCGAACGAAGAATCAGCCGTGTCCCGCAATATCCTGGGGGTCGTTCAAAAGCACGTGATCGTTGGAGAACCTTTTGAAAAGAGAATCCCGCTGCGCGGCTTGCATCGCGCCACCACAAATTACGTAAAGAGGGTGAGAAAAATCCTGGAGAGGAGAAAACAACGGGAACTAGAGAATTTGGCGCGGAGAGATATGAAGAGAGAGAGAGAAAAGGAAAGAGAATCGTGTGCATCGGATTGAATATTGGCGGCCGATGGCGATGGCTAAAAGTTTTCCCAGTATAAAACTTGGCGAAACGGACGAGCGCATGGCAGTATAACAGGAGCACGATGGTGCGTGTAATGATTCGAATTAATCCGAACCCTAAATCGAGCGAGCTAATTGCTAAATCTAATGACCAAAGTTCGCGTAGAATTATTCAGAAACCTATGCTATGCCTTGAGCATAACGCGCGTCAGAGGAGGTTACTACTGGTCGAGAGGATAGGTATAATATCCTGACGCAAAGGTGGATACGTATCATAAAGGAGTTCGTCCCGAAGGGAGGAAACAAGCCGAGTCACCGAAGAACTTGAATATCCACGTCCCAAGGTAGAAGAGAAGCATCATCAGCGACCACGCGTAATCAGGGAAAAACGGCTGGCGGCCAGTAGCATTTTCATTACGCACCATTTCCGAGGATTTTCATTAGTGTCACGCAAACAGCGTTGGTGCACATGCTCCTGGGGCATAGTTATTTTTCATCGCGAGAGACGAGCGGTGCTTTTCTTCATCTGGCCCACGGAATCCTAATAAAGTGACGGAGGGTCGCCAGCTTCGCGCGGCCAAATATTTACGGCGACTGTAATTTCTTAGCGCAATAAACAAAGCTCGCTGTACCACCATCGCGTTACTTATCCAAAAGAGAGAAAGTAACGTGCCACGATGCAACGTTTTCGACCCCGATGACAGAACCCTCCACGTTCGCGTTCGTCTCTTATTTTCCCGACCCATGCAAACACCCCAGGCATTACTCACGACGAAACGTTGGAAAAAGAGTCTCGGCCCAAAAGAGCGCAAATACCAAGAAAACCCTGATTCCGTAGAGTTCGCGCATGAGAAAAGCAAAAACGGAAGTGGTGGCAGGAAATCGCGTTATTCGACGATATCCTGAATGAGAATTCGAATGAGGCGTTGGTGACGCGATACACGTCGGTTTGCAAAAGCGAGGTTCGAGCGAGTTGGAGACGCGACAGTGTTAACGAGGGCACGCATGGAAATAGGCGCGGGCGGTTGCACAGTCATGAGGGAAAGAGACATCAAGGGGAAAGACAACGATCGAGACTTGGCGGAAAAGGGGCGCAGTGCAACGAGAGCTCGACGAAAACGGGAGGAAGAAGAAAGAAACAAAAGGGGAACGCGAGGGTAGCTGTGAGGTTGTTCCTGGTGGAGTACTCGTGACCCTGCCAACCTAACCATCGAGTCTCTGGCATCCAAGCCAGCCGGTCGAGACTGGATGCGCGCACCCAACGATCCAACCCTCACCACCAGTCACTCCTTTTCGCTCTCTTTCATTTGTCTCGTACCGAGCACTTGGGAAACTGATCCCAATTAAAGCGAGTAGATATGCCTGGGTATTCTCGGATGCGGCGTGGCGCGGCTCGAACGCTCTTCGGAGGTTCGCAGGGAGGGCGGAAGTACCAACCACCGGTCTGGAAGAACTCCTGCATTGGGCAGGCCACGACAGGATCGCGGCGCGATCGACCTCTTCCGGCGAACAGAAGCGACTGCCTGATGAGATCAGAAGGGAGTAAAACGAGAACGGGATTCAGACGGCTCGGCTCGGCCAGGCTGACGATGGTGCAACGACGCGCGAGGAAGGAGACGAACGCCAAGGGTGGCCTTGGCAAGGGAAACTACAAAGAACTCTCTCTCTCTCTTTCTTTCTTTCTCTCTCCCCCCCGTTCGGCTTGTTTGATTTTATCCAGATTTTTACTACCGAGGCCTCGCAGAGAGTTAAGACAATATAATGAAGTGGGAGGTAGCACCGCAGTTGGTGCTTTACGTTCACAATTTCGAGGCGCAATTGTCAGGGTGCTTTGGTGGTGATGTCGGATTTAATGGCGTATCGAGCGAAGCTCAAAACTTTCTTGTCCTCCGCGAGCCCGTATTGTGACCTGTCGAAATATAGAGGAAATTGGAGAGACACAGTTTTGCGAGTTTCCTTGTGCCACTGGAACGACGAGTAGGGCACAGGAGGATGGAAAAGGGAGTCGTCGAGTGTGAGAATGCCGCTGTGTATCATTGGTAACAATGGTGAACCGAGCGTGGAGGCACTGCTTTCCTCTCCTTCAATTTAACAGTCAGAAAACGTCTGCTTGGTACGCTACGCGAGTAAGATAAATTTTGCGATAGCGTGAATATCAAGCTTTTACACCGCGTACAGATTGCATGCTTCATTTAAGCAATTCGAGTTGCTCGCTTCTACTCTCAATAATATTTCTCGCTTAAGCTATACCAGTCGTTTCTCCCTTCATCCGGGTCGATTTACATCTCGGTAGCTCCCAAGAGAAAACCACTCGATTCTGGTAAACTGTAATATCTTGGAACAAATCGTATCGAAGGAGCAAACATGCGGTTGACGCGTGACATGTACACATCTCATATCACTGAAACTCCTCTGTCTCATTACAAAAGCAAAGGGGACGCGTTCTGCCACTGACGAATCGCGCCGAATCGGTGGATCGTACCGTCGAGTCCGCGCAGCCGATAATGACAGTAGATCGAGATGAACGGAGCAGACTGGACGTGCTGGACACGTTGGACAAAGGTGGGCGGACGGATATAGGCGAACGGATGGCCAAATAGGAGGAATATCGCGAGCAACGAGATCGGCATCGTCGTCAGGCACTATCGTACCGTTAGACCACGCTTAATCCTATCGGGGCAACGCGGGGCCCCGACGGATACACAGAGATAAATAAATATATATAGACAGCCTGATGAAGATGGACGGGTAGTTAGATGGGAAAATGGAGAATTATAGACCAGCCGAGAGGACGAAAGAGGAGTGAGAAGCCCCTCTTGATGTAGGAGCTGCACGTGATTTGTCGTTGGATTCAGTTCGCCAGCCAAACACACTATAGCGTCGCGTTGGGTTATGCCTCGCGTAATGAAGAGCCGCCGCAAATTGGGCCGGATTCAGCCTGCGTGTTGTACAATCACCATGGTTTTATTGGCTAGTGCTAGTTTTATCGCTTCAGCAATGTGGTATCCCAGCCCTAAGTACCACGTCCCACGCACCTTGATGAACTCTTTCTCATGCAGGCTTCGTTGCACGGAAATGCATTTCTACGGTTATTGCCTTTATTAGAGGGAACTATCCACTCAGCCACAAATAGAATGGCGAATGAAACAATCTCTCTCTCTCTCTCTCTCTCTAATTCTCTTTGTGCTCTACGTTGTTCTCCTTCCGTCTTTAGCTAGAGATCGCGCACAGCTAGTCGACCCTCGATGAAACGTGAACTCGTTAAGGAAACGAGTGGGCAAGGGTTGTCTTTAAAAGTTCCGCGATGATTGCCTTCGGAAAGCGCGTCGTTAGGAAAGTGCAATAATAATAATTGCCGAGAGTTTCATCCGTCTTAGGAACTAATGGGGTTGTAATTCCATTTGAGAGAGGGGAAACTCGTTGGGTATCGTGCTTTCACGAGTGATCGCTTTGCGTTCGATAATTTTGTGGAGCGTCATATAGGCGATGAAAAGGGGATGGTACTAGGGACAAGAAGAAGACCTCTTGGGCCTTTTCATCGTGTCGCGTTTCTCGGCTCTCTGTTTACTACTCGCAAACTACCACGTTTTATGGTGCAATAATAGTTTTATCGTACCGGAGTGCTACTTACCTGCTTACCTAGCAGCTACCTTCTTATATATATATATACATATATATATACATGTATATATATATATATTTTATAAAGATCCACTTGCTTCTGAACTAAATAGAAATCGTCGGCTCGCTCCTTTTCTTCAACGAGTAAGATATTAAGTGAGCTGTGGTGAAATTGGCTCGGCACAATCGAGTTGCTTTAATCCGTCGATTCAACGTCAGATAGAGGCGCCTTCCATTAAATGCGAACGAATCATGCAAACTAGGATACGTACGTCGGTTTCACGTGACGCCGTAGAAGGATTCATTTCATAATCCCAGCATGTTTGCTCGCTCACTTAGCTCATTGGTCATCTTGCGCCCCGTGTCTGACTAGCTCTCGACGCGCTCATTACCCTATAAGCGGATTAGCTTAACTAGATCGCTTGCCGGCAGTCGTGATTAGAAATCAGAGTCGAGTGGATTCGAGGTTTCTGCCTCTCTCTCTCTCTCTCTCTCTCTCTCTGCATTGCCCGCATGTTCTTATCTGCCCGTTGTTCCCGTGAGCTAATTAAACCTCCGCATAGAGTGACCCTTCTCATAACTATCCTCCTCGATTCCCAAACTTTCTTCCCACTTTACTGGAAGGGGGAGAGAATGGGGGAATATCACCATGATATTTCCTTATTAACGATACCTCGATCCGCGATTGAAGAGACACTGCCGAAAAGAGATGCAACTACTCAATTCTCATTAAGCTCGCGCATAAATAACATGAATGTAATTTGTCAGTATTACCGACTACAAACTCGCGGCCAGCGAAAACCCGGTCCGCGAGTCGCGTACATCTCATAAATCCCAATCAGCCGGATAAATCATGCGCGGTTGGATGGCGAAAAGTCGCGTTCTCCCATGGAGAAGCGCGTGAGATCCCAGGGATCTACGATGAGTACGTGAGGAAGAGAAGAGTCCTCTCGTACGCTCGCGTTATTCACGGTATCCCAGGCGTTGATTATCGTCGCGCGTAAGTGCGCGCACCTCGAGAAGGGTGAAGCGTGGCTACGTAGCTGCACCCCAGTACGACTGAGTGAATCCAGACAAGGAGACCGCTCGCGCTCTCTGGAGATGGGCCAGACGGTGCTGCGAGGGTGCGTTGGATGCAACCGTCAGTTGGGATCCCCCGGTTAAAGTGAGAGGAGGGATCGAGGGACGAATGAGGAGACCAGAAACGCGAGAGGGCCCAGGGGAGGGCCTACGAGTCCGGAACAAGGGAGACGCGAATAAATCGGCAGACGCGACTCAGAGACGCAACGGGCTGCTGGTAGAAGGATTGCGCCAGAGTGACAAAACCGAGGGATGCACGGAGAAGAGGGTAGACGAAGAACGACGAAACGAGAGGGTCACGGGGTTGAAACGACGGGAGACTGAGAAAGACGAGGAGAGTAGGGAGGATAGAGGGAAGACAAAGGGTGGTATGTCGTAGAGGCGAAGCAAGAGACATAGGGATGCGCGATAGTTCACGGGCATAGGGAAGTCCGTGCGTGGTTGGTCGGGACTAGAGCAGAGGAGCCGAGCAGGGCGGAAATGAATTCATATTTACGGAAGCTGCATGCATATGCGAAGCTTTAAGGCACGTTTGCACTGCGGCCTAGGAAGAGAAGGAAGAGATAGTGCTCCTCGTATTTGGCACATGGACGAACCAAGGGTTCCTAAACCAAAACTGGTTCCTGCGTATTTTTGCATATACCCGAGGATTTCGCGTACGCAACTTCCCATAAACTATGGCAATAGTCGAACAATGCTCGTACCATGCCGCGGGTTCGCAAATTAGGCCGAGAAATAAAGCTACGTTTACAGGGGGGGGGGGGGGGGGGGGGGGGATCCCAGGGTATTCGCAAAAGCGAAGGGAGATAGGGATTTAGTCGATATAGCGGCTGCCGAAACATGGCGGATTCCAACCTCCGCCAAGCCCTGAATTTCCAGTGTCCAACTGGATGCACGAGCCGGCACAATACCGCGGAACATTTATCCTGATACACGTGCTACCCAAGCGAGAGCCCACCCGTTAAACTTCGATCCCACGAAAGTCGCCGTTATCGGCACAGTTGACCACTCGATTCAGTGGAACGATTCACCCCAAGATTTCCAGGGAAAATGTCGCGGCCTGGTAATTGCCGGCAATTTTCTCCCTGCCAACAGATAATAGGAGCCGAAGCCCCCCCCCCCCCCCCCCCCCCCCCCGAGCTCTCAATCCCTTTTTTCGCACAGCAGGTGTGCGCCTGCATTTTTCCAAGCGTTGGAATTTCGCCCGATAAATCAGGGTGTAGGAGAGGCGCACCGGCGTTGCAAAGGAATTTATTATATTGCCAGGGAGCAAGGGAGCGCACTGCGAATCCTGTCGGTGGGATTTGTTGGTAGTCTACTGATTTGGTGGGCAGGTTTCGCGTGCCGCCGACGTTGTTCAACGTACGGGCTACTTTGGGCTTTAAATTAAAGCGAAACTTGGAATAAAGTTGAGTCTGGCTCTGCGATTCGTTGCTGGTGTTCGGTGTTGTCAGACGAGGGTTCAGGGAAAGAGTGCGTGAGGCGCGTGAAGGATATATACTCTGCACGCGCCTTGACACACGTACGGTTATACGCGCACGGGTCTCTGTGTGTGTGTGTGTGTGTAGTCTGTCGGGAACAGGGTGGCGCAGGAAAGCTATTCAGAGGGCAAATGCATTGCAAGGGATGCAGCAGCGAGGCGAATGCATATCGCGAAGCTGTCAGAGATTAGGTACGACCATGCGAGCGGCATCCAAAGACCCTGTTCCGGATTATAACTGTGGATAGCGAATAGGAGTCTCGTTTTCCGGAGCGGATAACGAGGTCCACCGACTCAAGTTTAATCGAGAAGGGATCACGTGCGCTTCTACCTTGCAATTAGCCTGGCGCGGGAAAAACCTGCTGATTCGAAATCGCAACGTCGAAGTTTCGGATCGATCGTAACATTCCGACTAAACTACCTGTGTGATATCTGTTTTTGCCAATAGGGATATTCAGTTAATTATTGACTTCATCGAGCTTTATTAAAACTACGTTTTAATTAATGGATAAATTAGCAGGTCATCCAATCGACTGACCTGATTAGTTATTTGCAGGTGGCGGCTTGAAATACCATATTAATCAGCGCGCAATAATACCGATCACCCTAAATAGCACGCTCGATTTGTATCAATTTATAGTGTTTATTACTTTAGCCGGGAGCAATTACAATACGTGGGCGTAATTACGAGCACTGGAAGCCTTCGAAAAGCTCGTCGATCGAGGAGGAGCCACGGGAGGTTCGCAACAACGGTTGCCGATTAAACGATAAAAATCGTCGAACAGTACCGAATGCTGGTGTATCGGGATTCCGGGTGAAGAGAACAATCGATCAACACAAGCTCGTCCAAAATCGTTGGCAAACAACCGCGGAGCGTAATCCGCGTTAGATTTCAAGCGAGCATCCGCGAGTCCTCGTCGAAATTGCTTCATTCTCTTAGAGTGAAAATGGAAAAACAAGGGGGGGGGAGGGGTGAAAGAAGAAAAAATGGAGAACGAAAAGAAGAAACAAAAAGAAATCACCCAAGCGTAGAGAACTTTTCTGGTGCGGCTCAGTTCCGCAATATTCGTGCCCTTAATGGACAAGAGAGCCTCGAAGCGCGCCTTCTCATTAGGTTCATTAGCGCTCGCTCGCTGCATTAATAGAGAAACTCTACGCATTCGGGGGCGGTGTGTGGTGCAGAGGTGCGCTAGCTGGCATACTGTCCTCTGAAGCGCGCAGCTTCTGTCGAGCGATAATCGCACGATAATTAACCGACGTACCGGCTGAAACGACGGGCGAATGCAGTTGCGGTGCACTCGTTAGGCGCACTTTGTTCACCATGTGCTCGTGTGTGCGCGTTTGTGGGCTTGTGTGAGCGAAAAAGCGCACCAACTCTGGCTCGCAAGCCGATTCAGCCGCCGCGGCGCAACAAAGGCGCGCAAAGTTTCGCGCGCCACTGCTGTCCGTTGGCAGGGAGGATCGTTGGGTGGGAAAGGTGGAAAGAGGGGGCGGGGAGGAGGGGGTGTGTGCTACCCCTCGAGAGCCGAATAGAGCGCCGAGTCAACTGCTGATACGCACCCTCATAGTGACGTCGGGACAAAGTAGTCTCATTGTCTCTGACGTCCGATTGTTGTGTTTCACTGGCATTCTCTCTTCTTCTTCTCTCTCTCTCTCTCTCTCTGTCCATTGGCATCGTCCTCCTGGCCACGCATATGGTGTCTCGTCGAAGTGAAGCGAAAACGTGAAAAAAAAAAAAAAGCAACGGCAACCAATGGCAGCAAACAGCAGCAGCAGCCAACAGTCGAGAGAACTGTTCGGGCAGAAAGAAAACGCTGCTTATACTGAAAAATTTCGTTGCGCGATCCTGCGGGTATTCGGCCGGTCGTTCGCTTGCTCGCTAGTGCACCATATGCCATTAATTTGCGCCATTCATCGGCATCACCCCAGGTGTGTGTCGCGAGTGAGAGAGCGAGCGGGTGAGCGGGCGGTCGCCCCGAGGGGTCGAATGCCACCGAACACGCGAAACCAACGCGCGAGCGAACGATGCACCGCGGGGATTGTTCCGCCGGTGGCTACGTGTCGTAATGCACCGGGTTTCCCTCGTACGTTCCGAGTGAATTAACGGCCCACGGAATTTCCAATTCTGCTCCACACTCTCACCTCCATACTGAACCGCAATATTTCTAGGTGACTAGGAGTTTCGACCGTCGCGCTTCTCGGTTCTTCTTCAATCCTTCCTGTTCGGTACGAATCGTTCAATCGACGTTCCAGTAAAATTTTCCTGCACCGAACGATCGGTGAGTACTATCCGCGGAATGGCGGTTCGGCCGCGAAGAATGCTGCGGAAATCGTGCTGTAACAGTCGCAGGACGATCCCACTGGGGTGGAATACTGTTAAGTGTAGATTCGGATTCTCGCCACGGGACAATTGTACAGCTATTATTTCTGAAGTTAGTTAACGAAACGCTGTAAGGCGTGCAGCACCGAATAGTACGCGCACGAGTAAGGATAACAGCAGAAGGATTATACTTTGCCGGTAGAGTACTTAAACTGATTAAAACAAACGTTAATGTTTTCATACCATTGCTTGTTCCTGCTGCCGGCAGTCGAACAGGGCGCCGGGCTTACCTCCGTCTTTGTAACGAATTAACGCAAAGCACAATTCCCAAATTCGCGAGGCTACTCCTTCGCCAATACTCCCGCAAACTCTCTGATCACGTTATTCCCAAGGCTGGAATAATCAAGGCTGGATTGCGAGTGAATTTCGTCGAATTAGAACCATCATCGCCGACGACTGCTTTTGCGACGGGCTACGAAAGAAGTTTGGCGAAACCACTGAGTGCAGTGGGGACCGTGGAATATTCGGAGTGAAAGGCGATTCCGAGAGAGAGAGAGAGATCTCGAAACGACCAAAAACCATCGAACGTCAAAGCGAGAGCCGAGCAGAACGCCGAGTTTAGTTTGGCCAACGAGATAGAGGAAGTTGTTGAAAATAAAGGATAAAGTCGTTGCGAGCAAACAGAGTACTTGCTCCAGCATGGAGCAGGTGGAATATGAGGAGCAGAGTAAAACACAGCTTACGGGCATATTTGAACGCATGCCGGAGTCGAGGCAGGCGTTTGTTAAATAATTAACTTAATGCAAATATCGAGGGTTACTTTGGACGTTGGGTTTTCGTTATCGTCGGAGAGCGGACGAAGCTGCCATAATTAATGCAGGCTTCCACCTCGAAAAGGCTACTGCCTAGGCATACCTTACCACACTGCGACACGCTGTACCATTTTAATCTGCCCGGACAACCACTTCTATTGGTTCGGTCTCTTCGTCGCGATGTACCTTGACACTCTTCTAGATTACTTGCCTGGTGAAGATTATTTCGATGAGTCACGCGTCTCCCTTTTCTTAACTTCATCTTTCGTAATTTTCTTCCCATCGCTTCTACTCCGCTTCCAATTACACAAAGGTGGAATTTTCTACTTGAGACTCAACACGCTTCATGGCAAACTTCCTTTGAAAGTACACTGAGGATGGACTCTTCTACATAATATATACGTAGTGTGTCTTCGAGACAGTGGTATTCTTCGGAGTGAAATACACTGTTCGGTTGAATAGAAGAATACAGGGGATTGAGGTTTCCTTACACAGACTGAGTCTTCTTTTCTCAAAGAATACCAGCGGATCTCGCTGTTTCTCGATCAGGGTGCTCCCGGTATCGACTATTGTTTATCTTGTGTCAAGGAACTCGGGCCTTCTCTATTATTCTTTGGGCGTGCGCCCAACCATCTCGACGATAGTTTTCATAAGGGCACAGTGTTCGAGAGACTCGCTCCAGTGAACTGTCTCTCGACGACGCACAATGTTCCACCATAAATTTCCCGTGGTCTAGCGCTCGCGCGTATTCGCTGGCCGATACTTCTCCGTTACCCGTTCTATTTATCCGTTCGATCCGCTTGGCTCTGCAACAGCGTGTCTCGGGTATCCCTCGCTATTGCCATCGTCCCGTAGCGTTGGCGTCGACGTAGGTTCGAATCCGCATCTCGCCGAATGCGCACTATCCGCTAGGATTAAAAGCGTCCTCCCATTCAAATTCATTTATTTAAAGCCTCCGCATAGCTTCCGCCACGCGGATTATTTGCGAGACGCGCAAACCCCAGGAAGGTTGCTTGGAAAGTGCGAGGGGGAGGAAACGCGGAATTCTGAGCGCGTCTAATAACGCGCGCGTTCAACGCGCACTGGGAGTCGAATGAAAAGCAGATTTCAAAAGGGAATGCACGCTGCTGGGAGGAAAAATGAAATAGACAGTTCAGCAGCGTGTCGCTCGTTCCCGTCTTCGGCTGGCAACGCACAAGACATTTGGGGATTACGGGGGAGTGGCAATGGCTTTAAGAAGAAGATGAAGAGAGAGAGAGAGAGAGAGAGAGAGAGAGCTCGGCATCGCTTTCCACGAGATAATATTTCAGCGGCACGTCACTCTTCGCCCACCGTTTCGAGTGGATTCCCCGGGATAAGTAGTTGGCTGATATTGGCGATTTTATTAAAGAGGAACGATAAATTTCTCACGCGTGACCTGAGATGACGAGGATCAGGAGAGAGGCATGCACGCTCGGAGAAATGTCGCAGTGGCCAATAAAGCTTTGACATCCGTGCTAATAATGTACTAGGATCACTGGGATTTATTATGCAAGCGTTATATTGGCCATGATGCCGATGATAATGCAGAGCTGTTTTAGGATCGCCGGAATTCTGGGAGCGCGAGGAGCGCCTACTCCACTGAAGCGCGCCTGCGGAGTGATAAATCAGGGAGCTCACGCAGGCACGATCGCGCTCTCGCGCGTTATTAACCGAAAACGCGCGTAGTATTAATCCGCACGTCGCAGCTGCGGTCGGTGCGGTGTACGGGAGATCCGGTAGCATCGCACTCCCTCCGAGCATTTCTAGGAAAATGGGAAAAATTCGAGTCAGCAGGCTCGCTTGAAGCGCGTTGTTTGCGCGATAACCACGCGCTACTCAGTTTACCTTAAAGCGAGCTGGATGAAAAACCCAGAGGCGACTGCCTCAAAACCGTCCTATCCGCTCAACTATCGTTGCAACCTTCGCGAACCGCGGTAAACGGAGCAACAGGAGGTAGTAGACGAGCTTGATACCTCTTTCTTTCTCCATACTTCTCTTTCCCACTCTCTTTATAGACTCGCCTGTCGTTTGAATATTTATGCCGAACAGCTGTCGAATTATCCGCGCGAACAATATTCATAATTTCGCGATTCCGCTGGCAGGGAATTCTTCGCTGCAAGTAAACGCGCCACGAACAATGGAGCTGTGGTGGCGCTCAAAGGGTGCGGTGCCTCGATATCGTGCGGCTGGGGTCGCGCATTCTCTTCCCCTGGAGGGCTAAAGAGAAAGAGAAACAAGGATAGAGAATATCGCGCGCACCCGGCGCACCACATCATCCTACACTTGGCTGCATCCTTCGTATTCTCCGCTACAATCGGCGCACAACTTACTTACAACCGTTCATACATATGTATCCCATCAGCATGCATATAACATCCGAGTAATTAATGTATGGCTGGCCCTCGCACCCCCCCGCCAATCGACCCTTCTTCCCTTTCCCGCCAGGCCAGGTTTCGCCAGCTCGGTTTCGCTTGGCTGCCGGCTGCGTTTCTCTTCTCTTCTTCGTTCGCCGAGAATGGCGCAGCCTGCTGCCTTTCACTTTGACTGCGCACAACTCCCGCTGAGCTTCTAGCTTCCGAGTTCTCTCCCGTTCGTTGCCACGATTACTCGTCGCTTCTTCGTCCTCTCTACCGGCCGGGCGACTCGTTATTAACTCTTTCGCACCCGGTTGCGTGCTCGTAAGTCATGCCGAAGTCTTGAGTTGCCAGTCACTCATAGGATTCTATTTAATTTTATACTCTTCGCGAACCGGATGCATTTGTCTGCTACTCCGGTGGTCTCTAAGCATTTCTATCGGCTTCTTTCTGTTATTCGATATCGACTGGTGCATCCTGGATTAAGTCCGCACCCTATTCCAGTTGGAAATGAAGAAGAGCTCGTTGGTGCACCAAGGCAAATGAAACCGGGATTATTTCAATTTCGAGAATTAATTAGCGAAGCACGCACAGGAAGTTCGTAATAAACATAGTGCCGGTAATTAACTCAAGTCCAAGAGCCGTCGATTAATTAGGGCGGCCACGAAGCATCCGGTAGATCTCCACATCCAGCATCCAATGGGAAAAGCGAGCAAATCTTAGGGCACTTGACCCAAATGGCTTTCGCCAAACTGAATGCGAGATAATTGCTGGTGCGAATCAACGACGAAAATCACGGACTACCGCCGCACCGTTTCGTAGAAATCGGACAAGTTTCGAAGAGAAATAATCGCGGCACCATCCTCGTCGTTGATAGGATCAACAACGGAAGCCGCTGGAACGGCAACACTGGGAATGATAATAATGATAGCGATAATAATGGCAAGAATAATAATAGAAGCGGTAGCAAGAGAGGTTGAGGGTACTCGGACCGCGAGTCGAGTATAATGAGGGAAGTGTGTTCTCTTCATTCAGTAGCAAGTTAAAAACAAATAACTAGACCATTCAACGTGGGACCCTGCCAACGCGTAGTTTTAATAACTTCATTCTCGAGCCCACACGGCTGGTTTTTAACCCCCTTAAACCCCCCGCGGCTCGTTGTCAACCGCGATGTAATTCAAGAAAAAGCATCGTCAGAGTGCTGCTACGTGGAAATTGAGCTAGAGCAAGAACAATCCGTCCCTCTGAGGATCCCTTTACCAACCTTTTCATCTACCACCTGCTGGCAGCCTCCCTTTTCTCCTAGTGACCTTAGCACGCGCTTTAAACGCTAGCCGGATGTTAGCCGTAAGTTTCAGTGGCTTTTACCACCGCAAACAATCATTTTCGTTTGCGTTTCTTTTTAACTAGCATCCAATGCACTAAGTGAATTTTACCGGCCGCTTCCATTTGGTGCTCTTTGCGTTTTTGACGCGGTTCGCCGAGCCTTCTCGAGTAAATCTAATCCTTGCTTTTCCGGAAATCTTCCGCTCGGCCAAGCTGGCATTGCATTGAAGCCCTGGCTCAACCTTTCTCTTGGAATGCAACTTTTTTCTTCGAAGCTTCTTGGCTCTTACTCTGTCGAGTGGTCTGTGCGAATAGATTCCTCGACGATCGACTTTTGGTTGTAACATCTGTTGTATGTCTACCACACTTTAGTATCTAAGAACTTATTCATCCTAGTTTAAGTTTATCAGATTAGTCTTAATCATAGGCGAGAGTCATTTCATACACTGCTTATTCACTATGTATTTAGGGTTGACGCTGCATCACCATAACCTCACTCTACCTAGGCCCTTGCCCTCTTAGTCATTGCAAGACTCTGGTGACCCTTAATCACTTCCCAAACTAACCATCCCCGCTCCTCATACTTCCAAATCATTAAATACCCGATCCTAGACTCCTGCAGTCCAGATATTCACTCAGCAGTCATCCGAGAGCATCGCTCTGCGACACTTTTCATACCATTTCGTCTTGAGAGTAAGAGTCCGCCGAACCTTGTTCAGTACCTCGCACGACGCTTCGTAGCACTACGCTATTCCGTCAAATTATTGTAAGAGTTGCAATAAACTTGAGTTACGGAATACAACACATCTTTTGTATCGTAGAGGTATTGTAGCAGGCCCCAAGACGGCCCATCTCCTTCACGAATCAACCACGTATTGGGTTACACGATAGGTATGACTCGGAAGGAGCGCATCGCAAAGATGCCCAAATATGGGCATAAATGTCGACGCCCCAAAATGCAGCGTTGACGTTTCTAACGTAGAAGCTTCGAGAATAAGGCCCTAGCAACAAAAAGCGCCGAATTAAGCGGAATTATTGTACAAAGAGGCGGCCCACGGAGAAGCCGTCGTATCACGTTACGCCGCTGGTTGCTCGTTAACCGCCGATCTCAGTATCGCGGATCACCCTGTAACCACCGTTTGTAATTGAAGCTAAGTATTCATTAATAAACGACCAAGTGGTAATGTGGATTCCAATCCTTAAGTGACAAACGCTCCTCTACCTTTCAATGTGCACGGCTACAATCGGGAACACTTAGACGTTCCCAGTCAACGCACACAACAGTATCAGTGGCGTTAGTAGGAAAATTCTTTCGTTTTTCGGAATTATTTGGAAACATATATCGATCGAAGAACAACGTGTCAACCCGTTCACTCGATCGTTTCGATAGACAAAATCAGAAATGAGTCCGTCACAGAGCGATCATTTCCATCGTAGTTTCATTTTTTCCTGCGACAACGGAAACCTCTATCGCGCGGTGGACGGCTCGTGACTCCGGTTGATGCGCCCATGCCATAGTATCGAGTATTATGAAAAAAACATTAATCGAAGATACTGCTAGTACTGCAGATGGGAGGAGGAGAAGCGGGCAAAATGGAAAACGAAACACAGAGGGTAGCTACGAAACAGCGACGGTCGGCGTAGCGCGGCGCGGCGGGTAACGAACAAACGGGAGGCAGAGGCTGCCAATCATGTATTCAAATGTGGCCGCATCCCAGTAGCCACGGCTTCGGATCACCGAGAAAGATAAAAATTCTAGTTAAAAAAGTTTCCCTTTGTCTGCTCGTGTAGCCGGCTGCGAGCGGTCGGCTCGTGACACTGACGATGCCGATCCTATTGTGCCGAACGAGACGAATTTGTTTGTCCGCGGCTTTTCCGCTGCGAAATCCTCCTCTTGAACAGCATGATCGTAGTTTTTCCGCTGCACGCGCCTACGGAAAATCGCGGAGAGGATCGCAACTATTAATATTCCAGAGTGGCATAATGAAGAGGTTTCGCATCGTCGCGTCGCATCGCACCACTTGGAAATGTGCCCTGTCGTCGACTGAATATTACATTAACGAATGAAATCACATGCCCGAGCTATTAATTAGTATTTAATCGACGCGCATTCATTTAATTACAGCGATGTTATCACTCAACGTGGGCGAGAAAGCGAACGAACGATCGAAAAAGCCCTCCTCATCATTGCACCGGGAGTAAATACATTAATTTTCGGCAGCAACCCTCGAAACTTTTAATTCGATGCGCCCAGTCAACCGTTTTTCTAATTAGTATTGGATAACGTTTCCCGCTGAAGCGGATATGCGACATAAAAGCGACGAATTAAACGGTACTCGCATGGTTTTTCGCTTTGTAAAGCTCACGCGAATTATCTCCATGATAGTTGATTAACGTTGTGAGCTTTATTCTTGCGAGCAGCCTTTAGGTTGATTATTTAAAAATTCAAAAAGCTTCGAAAGACTCGAACATTTTCCAACTTCTTCAACTAGCTTTGAAGAAGAGATGTAAAGTTGGACCGCAAATTCAAGTTGTATCTAAAAATTTGCTAATTCCTCTACCATCACTGCTATTCCAAGTGGACTTTGCAAGCTTCCCTTTAATCGGGTTATTAATTGTTACGAAATCGCCTCGGATCGTTCGCAGGTAGCTCGAGGTGTTCTCATACTAAGTTGGAGGCCAATCACGTTTTGACCTTCCGGTCTTTGCGACCCCATTTAATTCCTTGCGTAACCAGATAAGAGAAACCCCGATGCTCTTTTCTTTTTTTATCTCCTTTCTCCCTTTCCCTAACTCGCACCCTTCTCTCGAGTGGGATCACGCCGCAGCGTTAAGCGTCGCGAAAATCCACCCAAGTTTTTCCTTCCGGATTATTAAATATCGCATATTCTTTATTGGATTTAAACATTTTTTTTGTATTCCGCGCTCGCAGAAGCTTGCGTTCGGCTGGTCTTTCTCTCTCTCTCTCTCTCGGGAGGGCACGTTGCACGTGACGGAAATCTCAAGTCGCGCGACGTGGTAGGAAAGTAGAAAAATCGACGAACGATCGGGGGAGTAACATTGTACCGGATGAAGGGTGCCGTCAGGTGAAATTAATCTCTGGATATCAAGCGTCTTCCTTTCTCTCTCTCTCTCTCTCTCTCCGAGAGGAGAGTGAGCTCTCGAGAACGTGACAAATATCTTCTGCAATCATAGTCGCATTTACCGAACCTGTGGGGCTCACGCACCCGGATAGCTGTAACTACATTCATCAGGCATGTCGTGCCTCGCCGATGTATGTATCGCGTTGATTAGCATTCGACGATACAGCAGGCCGCTCGCGCGCGCGCCAATTGGAGGGATAGAGTCCGAGGATCTACGAGCTTGAGGGACGACCGACAACCTACTGTGTACAAGTGGGTGACATACACTACTCGACAATCGTTTTTCCTGAACCGTTGCAGCGATAAAACGCATAATCCAGATGCGGCCAGTAGCCAAAACAGGAGAACACAATTAATTGATGCTGCATTAATTATTACATCGGGTTGACCAAGCGATATTTCGGATATTGAAAATGCCAGAGGCACGACTTACGAACCATTTAACATTTTGATGAAAAACCCATTTCAAGTCCTCACTGACGACTGTTTTTGAGAGGCGAATTTTCGGTAATTCATGGCCCTCGTCTGCGTACGCGTCAAGAGCTGCCGTTCCAGCCTCGATTTTAATTCACCATCACTGGTACCAGAACCGACTGTGGTAATATATTTTTTTAGGGAACACGCTGTTTCGCGATTTCAGGCCCCATTTCTCGGGGCCTTGATCCTCAGAGCTCCAAGTATGGCATAAATGGGGGAGGGGGGGGGGGGGGGGGGGTGCACGCGCGTCTAACAAGAATATTCAACGCTCGGTGAGCCGTTAACTCACTTAAGCGCATTCTTTAACCTTTGAATATGCAAGCAGCTTTAATATGCGGCTGCGATCCTTTCTCGTGAGTGTAGACGAGAACATCCCACTGCATCGCGTATGAGTCTCTAATTCTGCGAGTTTGCCCTTTTGCTCCGTGCTATGTTGTTCCATTCTTTTTTTCTCGTTCGCTCGCTTATTCGAATACGAACGCGTGAGATTCAATTAATGAGCTGCCCGATCAAATTAGCATACGTTAATGTAGCGGGATTGCCTGACAGACCGGTAAGCTCGATCTTCGTGGAGCTCGTGAATCAACACGCAACAGACTGTTTTTATTCACTCTCTTGATCTGGTTCCTCCAGTGCCATTTATGCTTCTTGTTCCATCACCGCGATAGAAGAGCGTGTAATGTGTATCGAGTCAAGCGCGTTTCGCCTCTAAGTCTCTGTTTACCGAAACGTGTTTGCGGAATATAGCGTTTCGTCGGATCCATTACTTTTTTGGCCGTGGCCTCGGATTTCGCTCTCCTTGGTCTCTGTGTACTCAGCAATTTGTCCTTGGCTTTCGCTTCCCTTTCCTCTACACACCACGACTCGGACAGATTTCTTTTTTTTTTCTCCTCGCTCGCATCAGATCATTTTCCGACGATGCGTTTCAATTTGTCAGGCTCGCTGACAATGACGGATACGAGGCCGGTGACGCGCGAAAACGCTCGATTAATCAGTGGCTATTACGCACAATCAATTACCAGTGCCTACGACATTGGGGACCACCCAATGTAGTGAGTTTAAGTAGCGACATAGCGAATCAATTTTGGATTTTTTTCCCCTTTGCAACCGAACAAGACGCGTGGTTCCTTGAACCCCGTGACTCGTGCTCCCGAATATAATGAGAAAGGGGGTGAAGGAGGCAAGGTTCATTTTCGTTAATGAAGTTCCCTTCGTTAAAGCAACGCCCGGAGTCGGAACCTGTTTGTACTCTTGATTATTATTATTGAGAAACAGTAGCATCGATGTTACATGGCACACCAATGAGGAGATTCACCCCGGAAACGGACTCGTTGGATAATTGCTGCAATTAAATTCGATTAATACTCTCCATTGGATCTTCTTTTAACGCGGTCGTTTGGCTGGGTCGAGTTGCGATTGATAGCGTGCATCAATCGGTCGATATTAATGCTCGCTCAAAAGCAAATTCGACGCCGTCTGTGTACGCGTTCCATAACGCACCGCAAATAATGACGAATTATGATACACATTTCATTAAAAGACAATTTCGGATGGAATTTCGAAGTGGAATGTGATTGAAGGCTAATCTCGAAATGACGATATAGCAAAACAATTCCTGTTAGCACAGAATTCGACACACATGGCCTTTTACCGTGTCCTCGAATCACATATTATATTCTGACCACGTTTTTCGGACTGTATGATGTGTCTGACTGTTGGCTCGTCTTTGTCATTACAGTGACAATGACAGATGCGGAGGTAGTGGCAGGTGGAATTGCTCAGTTACCATGCGACGTGGAACCGCCAGTCTCTGGGGACAAGCTACATCTAGTTATTTGGTACAAGGAGGAGGCAGAGACACCGATATACAGGTAAATTCCTTCTCTAGCATTCCTTATTCCCACTGTGCGAGACCTAAATCATCCCCCCCGGTTTACCGTAGAGCGAACCTTGGAAAAAGGAGGCGCGAGTCAGTGCAAGAAAGCGACAATATTTCCCCGTTAACTCAGACACCGCTAGCCCCGCATAATTTATACTGCAATTCGCCAGGGTTTCTTTGGACGTTTTTTTTTCTATTTCAAGCGTACGACCGCGGCATAGTTTCAGCATTAATCTTCGCCTTCCAATATTCACCGTGGAACGGCCACGAAAGCTCCGTGGTAGAAGTAGTAGGGGAGGGGGTAACCGTGACGGTGGTGCCGAGACCCGGCCTCAATGTAGTGGAACGAGTACGGAGTAGAATAATATCTCAGGGCTCTTCCCGTCGTGGTGGAAAGTTAAGATTGATCGAAGTTGGGCGCGACAGAGCCGTTGGATGGTGGTGGAAGGTCCACCACGGTGAACTGTCATAGACGTCAGAGCGCGTGGAATTCCGTGGAAAGTGGGCCGAAGACAGGCCAGGCCGTTCGCACGCTGTGCTGTCCAGGGAGAGATCCTGGAAGAGCGAGGAGGGCATCCAGGGACTGCCTTGACAAACCAGAGCGAGCCGTATAAAAGTATAAACGTCCTCCAAGGACCGGTTTGAGAAAAGTGCTCGTATATCGGCGCACCAGCCGCAAACCTCTTCTCTCGCTCGCGTAGCACTGCTCCTCCTGAAGAAAGGAGATCTCAAAGTGATAGAACGAGGGAGCAGCGGGGGAAAAAGAGAGAAAAGGGAGAAGTTTACCTCGGGCGAAATTCACACACCTGCGCAGGTGTGTTGTAGCTCTGCTCGAGTTAATCGAGTCCGGATTCAACGTTCGCGCAATTAAACCGGGGCAAAATCAATTTTGTGCTCTGCACCCAGAATTTTCTCTTTGTCTTTCAGCCTTCCCTGCCACTTCTACCTTTTTTTTTCTCTCTCCTTACCCTGGCTGGTTCGATTTCGTCTCCGGGACTTTTTCGCGACACGATTACCCTCGTCGAATTCGCAAAGATTGCGGTGAGAAAAAATTCGAAAGAGCCACGCGCGCGCACGAGTGGCACACGCCTCGCTTGCCTCGAGATTTCTGAGCACTTGCGCGATCGAGATCAGAAATAATCGAGCCAATTTCCAGTGGCACCGTCTTCGAGCCAAACTTCTCGAGGAAATCGAGCCACGCTACCAAGTACCACGAGACTAATGATCGCGTGGTTTAAAAATATCGGCCCGAACTGAACGGTGCGGTACTCCAGTTTTCCCCAAGAGAGTAAAACCCAAAATAATGTACACCCCCGGGCTTACACGTTCGTAGTTTCCTTCCACGCGGCTCGATGGAGAAATTATACAATAGAGAAATTGTGCGCTACTGTGCGAACAGTTTTCTGACTACTCGCAAGGAGAACGCTCGTGTAGAAGCCAATTGACAGCGCAGCCTACAACGGTAGAATCTAGATTAAACGTAGGATATAGGTAAAGTGGGATGTAGGGTTCTCCCTTTTACTTGGTGTGCTAGCTGATATCGCGACTCGGTCGCAGTTTATGCATAGAAACGAGGAAAAGCAGAAAACCCATCTTTTCTGGCGCTCCTAGAAGATTGTGCAGTATAGTCCTTGCTCTTCTGCTTTCCTTCTCTTTTTCTCTCTGTCATTCTCCCAGTATATAGCTGTCCCCCTTCCAGTATTCCCTCTAGCTCTGAAACTGCATACAGCGAATTGGTTGCTGCTACCCCTTTCGCTCTTCCTACTCTCCTTTATCTCTCTTTGCACTATCCTATATTTTCTTTTTCTTCTTTAGCACCAACTTCTCTTCTATACGGCTGATATATGAATTGTACCAGGCTGAAAGTTAACCCGTAGTCCGAAATTATGGGACGGATATTATTCCTTCTGGCGACTGGCTGATACGTCCTCGGTATTACCGGCGTCGCCCTCTCGCAATCCGGACCCTTTTATTAAGTTAAAACTCGCCATCGAATCCCGGCCAGGGTCGACGGAATTTATTTGCTCCGGTGGCGATGCGTCCTTTGGGAGAGATCGAGAATTTTTATTCGCTACGTGCGAGTTCCGGTATTCGCCGATAGTGCGGATCGCCGGGTCTTCTGGGCCGTCTTTGGATCTCGGTATATCATGCTTTCGTGAATTCCAGCTGCGTCCGCGATACCGACGCCTTATTTTTCGGCGATCTTGTTGTTCTGTTTCTTTGTTTTAGTTTTTTCGGGACCGACTGCTAAGGTCATATTGCCCTAGGAACCATTGTTTTAAGTGGGATCCGAACCATTATGTGCGCAACAGTGAAACATCCTCTCGGATGTCACCCATCCGAGTACTGATCACGTCCAACCTTGCTTGACTTCGGTGATCGAACGGGAACCGGTATTTCCAAGGAGGCAAAGACCGTCGAAAGAACGGAAGCTCTAATCTAGTAGTACTGCGTCTTAGGGTCATTATTCTTCTTACAACGGATCCCAGTAGTAAGGTCAACGTTAATGGCACTTGCACTTGCCGGTACCAACACGGGGCCTCGCTACCTGGTAGTTAAGGCGAAGGAGCACAGACGGCAAAGTCGTGCCATAAAACTCGAGATTTCATGACGAGTCATAATATAGGTATAGGAGTGGAGGGTATATTACAGGCATCTTCCCCGTCACGGTATCATTATGGAGCTGAGAGAGCGGTCGCGTGCCAGAGTAAGATATTCCTCGAGAACTCGAGGCGAGAGGCGCCCGGCTCCTTCTTCTTGGGGCTAGCTGCGTGCTTCAAGGATTCCGCGGAATGTATTATCTCGCACCCTTTTAACAGCTTCTTTCAGTTATGTACTCGTTGCCGTGCGCTCTAGCGCCCACCCGCGAGCATCCAGGCTTCATATATGAATCGTATCTTGTCCAGAGGCTCCTCCGGTTGGGATTTATGAGCACGATATCCTGCTGCTTTTGGTAACCTGCTACCCTCTTTGCCTGTTCTCTCTTTCTCTCTCTCGCTCTCTCTCTTTCGAACACCTTCGGAATTCTGGTTTTATCAAGTTAAAAGGTCTCCGCGCGGCGTGACGCGTCACTCTGGAATTTATTTGGCCGAATTGCAGCGGGAATCGCGCGAAAAATCGCAGCCTTTTATTTGACGCGTGCACGTTGTTGCAGACGATGCTAGTGTTTTTTTTTTCTCGCTCGCTCTTTCGCTTTCGCGTAGCAGGTAGCAACGGGGTTTCCGACCGAGCGAATTTTGCAATTTCACCGGCAACAATATTCACTCGAGCAGTATTTTTGTCGAGCCCGTTGTCATTATCGTATTTCGGTGCGACCGGCTGTAATACAATTCTGAGAACCCTCCTGGCCTCGACTGCGATTGGGATATTGTATCGACGCGCTTTTTGAGCACTGATTTCTTTTCCGGGTATTGGCGAGTTCCAGGTAATTTCATTTCGACGTGCATTATGGGTCGATCAGGCTAGAAACGATCGAATTCCACTCGAAAGCACTCCCACTACTTCCACCACCGTTCGCTTTTCCCTCGGAGTCGGCAAACACCATCGCTCGTAAAATCGGAGTTAAACGTATTCCACTGTGGAATTATGGCTAGGATATTATTTCCCGGTGCACATAACTAATACGACGACCGCATTACACGGAGACTTTAGAGTACGTAGTTTTATTAGGCCGAAACTTTCTCCTATATATCTCCTTTTTGCTATAAGGAATCGTCCTGGCGCTGCCGGTCCCTCGAGAATTTATTTGCTCTGTTCATAACACGCGCGTGTCGCAGGACGAAACTCGAGAATTTTTATATCCCGCAGTTTAGGAATAGAGCACGAGCCGAAAGAGAGAGAGAAAGAACCCTAGCATCCGAACCCTCGTCCATTCGCTTGTTCGTTCGCTCGCTTACTCGCGCGCGAGTTTTATTCGAGCAATTTATCGTTTCATTTTGCTGGTCGAGGAAGACCCAGATATTCGCGGTGTTAAACGGAGCATCCGCAGCACCCGGAACACACACGGAGTACCCCCCGCTCACTCCGTGTGGGATTAATTTCGCGTAATGAATCCTCTTGCACCCTCGAGTCTCTCGTATTGATTTCCATCCTGCTACGAAAGAGTTTGCGATCGAGAATTGCCACTGGTTTAACGGATGACTCCTTGCACCTGTAACTCTACTCCATCTCTGGACATTCCGTGCACTTCCTCTTCTTCTTCATGCTGCGATTCATACAGATTTCCTATACTCCCGGGAACACGAATGATCCGGCTCGCAAGATGAAATTCAACGGTGAAATCGTGAGGATAGTGCTTTCGAAGTTTATAGACTGGCGCAGCCAATATTGTGTTCCTGCAGTTGGCTCGCAGTCTCGTTACTGACCTGTAACTCTGAGACTATACGATCTCCTAGCTGTCCCCAGCAAGCTACAGTAAGAAGCTTTGCTAACAACCTGCGTTCCTCCAATTGGGCCTCACCATTCGATGCAGCTGTTTCAATGGAATTCGAGGGAGATTAGCGTTGACATTACTTTCCCGTTTTAGCTAGAACGAAAGGAAAATCCGATGGAGCATTAGTCGAGCATTCCGTTCTTTTGCTCTCTTTCTCTCTCCTTCTCTCGATCATTAAAATATCGCACCCAGAGTCCATCAATGCCTCGCAGTGCATCGGTTCTCTCTGTTGATTTTTCGTGCTAGTTCATCTCCTACGCAAATGCAGGATTGCGCATCACGGCCAGTGCGCTCTTCGTTTGCTTTCGCGGGTGAATTTCCGGGTATTCGCAGCTCCACTGCGTAATTGCGGCCAGGTCCAAGTCCCACAGTCTTTCTCTCGTTTGCTATTTCGCTCGCTCGCAAAAGGTTGGAAAGTTTTTCGCAAGTTCGTTAATAACTTCTCATCATGGACTCGTCTGTTCGCACTACGCTCTGGGTAAAATTTTCACGGTAATTCTCGCGAGAATTCCGTCCGCGAGCCGGACTTATTTCTTGGCCGTCGTATGGAGAAAACCTGATGCTCTAAGGGTGTCCAGAGGCACGGTATTCCCGAGTTAATTAGTCCGCCTTAACGAGTACTTGGTGTTAAGCAGTCTAAACGAAGCGTTGGACATGCAGGGTCTTCGGCTACTTTGATAACGCCGTATTAACCAGATTTGCGTAATTGGGACAGAATTTTCACCGACATAACTTAATCCGCATTGTTACCCGTGTAACAGTGCAAACACTCGCGAAACCCAACTATTCGCGAGGTAGCGAGGGTAAAAAATTCACTCGGATCAGATCGAGCGGAAACGCGAACATCGAGACAATTGGCGAGCCGTAATTTGACGAATAAAAGCTCTGCAAAAGCCACTGTTTGGCTTTGCCTGAATCACTGGCTTACCAACTAACCGGCGGGTTCCGTTAATTAATACTTTCCTCCGTTTTCCTTTCTTTGACAACCTTTTTGAAGTCGCTTTCCACCCACGCACTCACTACACCTATACATCTTCACTCGGTACAAAGTGTTTGAACATTTTTTGTAAAATCTTCTCTTTTCGCGAGCGGGAAAAAAGTTTAGCAATTAGATAATGATAGTCAGAGGGTGCATATTTATCCGGTTGATCCGAGAGCAAACAGAGCTATTGATTACGGGGATCTGCCAGCAGGAGAGAAAAACTAATCGCGTTAGAGGGAAAGGCACGGGAGACGCTAAAAGGAAGACAGTCGCGCCGCGAGCAAACAGGGAAAACAATACAGAGGGACGTTAATAATAGACCAACGGGATGGTGGGTAGTAGCCCTGCACAAATCACCGGTTGTCACGCCGTCGGCGGAGTGAAAGGTGGGCGAAAAAAGCGGGAAGAGGAGGAGCGCGCCGGAAAGTGGAGCCACTCGACTCGAGGGCAAAAAGGGGCTCGGGCTCGCACACTCACACTTGCGCACCCGATTCGGGGTCTCGTAAACATTTGCAAAAAAAAAAGAGAGAGAGAAAAAAGAAAGAAAGAGAGAAAGAAAGAAAGAAAGAAAGAAAGAAATGCTGTGGTAACAGCCGCAGGTAATTAATGCCGGCAAGCTTGACAGAAGCGAATAGTATCTCGCGAATCGCGTCGTTCGGCGCAACAAGCAGACGAGCGAATGACGAAACGTTCTGGTTATTGGCGCAGTCCGGGATCGGCAACGTGGTTTGGCAGCCGCTGCGATTTTAGACTGCAAGGGCTCGAGAGCCACAGCGTTACGAGCTTTTTCCACGAGCGCCGTGCCGGGTCCGGTGAATATTGGCAAACGAATTTCGCTCGTATCGCATAACGCTATTACCGGATAGCCGACTACACCGAGCACGGGTATTTAATTTTAACAGTTTTATTCAATTTTTTCACCGTCCGAAATAAACGATATTACCTACGTATTATGGCACTTATGGGTTTTTTCCAAACGACGAATTTCCGTGGAAAACGGCCGACGGCTCGCTTGATGGAGGTAATATGCTAGAGAATTTCCCACCTGGAATACCGACACTTTGGAATCGTTTAGAGCTTTTTTACCGAACCGATGCTGCATAAATGAATTTAACCGGGACGACGGTTACTCTGCTGGTAAAGGTTTGCTCCTAGACATAAAACGTAGGCAGTAAAGCTCGCGGAGTTTCTCGCGTAAGCCTTTGTGCTTTTGCTCTCTCGAATGGCTCTCTTACCTCCAGACAGTCCCGTCGATTGACCGTTTGCCGTGAAAGCTTATAGTAAAACTAAAAACTTTCATTCCTATTTCAACTCGGCCAACCGCGGAATATGCTCCTCGACGTTTCCCTTGCCCCCCCCCCCCCCCCTCCCAAGAGGGGGGCGGGGGGCCGAAGGGAAAGAAACGACGATTGCGGTGAAGGTTTTCCTCCAGTGCACAAACTTCCACCAGGGCAAATATCCGCAACAAGAGCTAGCTAGCCGAGGGAAACCTTCCAGGAAGGAAGGAAACCCGGAAAGCAAGCACCGTGTATTTACGATTCGATTATTTATCCCAAGTTTCCTGTATTGCACAATAATTTGACAATTCGTGACGGAACGGTAACTTGGCCAGTACATACATAGGGCATATATGTATAGGTAGAGCGGTCAGGTTTCCAAAAGCAGTGCAATCCCAGTGCTGCAGGGCTATCACTTACGAAGTCAGACTCGAGATTTGTCTTGGTCGTTCTCGCACGCGTACCCCACTTCTGTTTGCAGTTTCGACTCGAGGGGACAAAGCAGCTTGGAGAAGGGAACCCACTGGCAGGATCCGAGCCTCAAGAAACGGGCGTTCTTCAGGCACTCGGAGGAACCCGCGAAGCTCACCCTCGAGAAGGTTTGCGAGGATGATGCTGGTGTTTACAGATGCAGGGTCGATTTCAAGCAGTCGCCTACGAGAAACAGCAAAGTTAATCTTACCGTCATCGGTGAGTATTCGTTGTCGAACGCCAGTCGGAAGTCTTTTGCGTTCTTTGTGTTCTTACTCATGTGGCTCTTTGAACCTGAAGCTGCGGCTCTTTAGTTCCATACGCAAATATTATTTATTTTATATAATTAAAGGTAAAGTTAGAAGCCACCTAACAAATGAGAATTTAGAGTCGTGTTTGAAACTTAAAACAACAAGTTATGAGCCAAATTTATCCAAACTTTCTAAAACTATGCAAAGCCATCGCTCTCGTTGAATTTGTTTGTTCAACTGTTTGTTATTGAAGTACAAGTTAGTACTATTTATTGTTGGCAAGGAAAAATTTCGTGGCTCTTTAAACACTTTGAAATTTTGTAAATTGTAATTTTTGACTCTTCCGACTCAAAAGATTGCCGATCCCTGCACTAACGTCATTCATCCCATACTTTCCCATGTCTCTCACATTGTCAGTCAGTGATCCTCGACTTTCTCGTCACACGAACGGCGCGCGATTCTAATTTGGCTGGGTATTTTCTCCGGGTTGACCGAGGCTTGCTCAAGCGCTTCTGACGATTAGCTTGAACAAACAGTCCGAGGATTCGGTTCTCCTTGACCCCAATCCAGTTCCGTCAGCCAGCTATTAGCATGGTTTTACGTGGGAATCGAGGGACTCGGAGCCACTCGGTTCGTCGGACTCGGGCAAAGTTTCGTTCGGGTTACTCTTGGGGTAAAGGATCGATCGCGCGAAGGGTGATCGCGCATAGATTGGCACGAATAGCGAACATATTTTGCCAGAGCAACGATTAAGCGATGGTCTTTGGTAGACTTGGCCGACAGGCGCGCACCGGGTTCGATTATTGCCGGAGGCCAGTTAATATCGGCACATTGGCCGCCGTAGCGGTATAAATTATGAGCATCGTGTACTCTGCCGTAACCAATTTAGCTATACCGCTGGACAGACACGCATTACCGATAAATGGTAGATGCATGACCGGCCCGACACCGAGTGACAGAGCGCGGATATCTCGTTCGTCTCCTCTAAATGCGAAAAGCGCTATTCGTGGAAAAATTGCCGAGCCGAGTAATTCCACGTGCGGATTAAGGACGAGTGCCCGAGGAAGTTCGTACTCGAGAAATTCGTAAAATGCCGATATCTCTTTAACGACGATATTGCTGCATGTTCGCTTGTATATTCTCCAGCGAATAGGCAATATAGACCTGAAGCCGATCGGAGTGTACGCTCGAAAATGGAACTAATCGTATTTCAGCCTTTAAGCGCGGCTCTTTTGCCTCATTCAAAAAACATCGATTGCCGTGAAACAGTTTGCACGAGTCTCGTGAAAACGCGTGGCTCGTGTCGACGTTCGCGATATCGACGGTACGGTGCATCAACGAAGACGAGACAGTCGAGGAAATCCTTTGTTTCGATTTACAAAGCTCCTCTCGTGCCGAGGTTAAAAACTGTTGGCATGCCACGGAGAGATTTCTTTGGCATCGCACGAGGAGCACGATTCATTCTCACTCGAGCAAATTGGTTCAGTCCATCCGACTGGTTCATTCGTTGAGGCGGCAACTCGAGGCCGCCACGTCACACCATGAGAAGCACTGCTACATATACGTAGATGGATGTTCTTATTGCGAAAATTGTTGCAGTCCCGCCAGAACAACTTAGCATATTGGACGAAGACGGAGAATCTCATATTCGCAACTACATCCTGGGCCCGTACAGCGAAGGCGCCTCTCTCAATATTACCTGCGTCGCAGCGGGAGGTAAGTCTCCGCGTTTCTTACATCCTCTCACGATCCATCGCGTCACGGCGTCGTCCTTCTCGTCGACATAGCTGTCGTCAGCTGTTTTCCTGCACCGATTTCTCGTCCTGGCGCTTTGACAGAGTGACGCACAGTTCGACGAAAAATCGACAGTTCCGAAGCATCCAATCTTCGGAAATTTCCGCGAAGGATCCGCATGCCACACACGCCTGATTTATTTTCCTACTCTCGCGGCCTGGAAGAACTTTCGCGTTTGCGAATAAAGCAATTATCTCTAAAGCTATTTTCGCGGGAGGATGTTACTCTAGTGGGTTAGCTACCCAGGCTCCTGCCTGGCGTGTTTACCTTCGAAGATGAGAAACCAGTAAGAAGAGCTTGCCTTAATTCGATTAATCCACGGGGTTACGGCGAAATCACGAATTCCGGCTTGCTAAGATGAAGAAGAGCCATTGCGGAAGTTACGTGACTATCCACTATATACCTTTCGAACTGGAACAATGCACTCGCGGACATTGTCCAGTCATCCGGTTGCTTCATTAACCTTTTAGGAACGCCGCGCCACTATAGTGGCTTTCGCGAATATCATCTCTCTGAACTTCTTTTGTCTTTACATCGATTTACAACAGTATTAACAATAGACAGACAGAATATACAGTCTTTGTTTTTAATACGGCAGTATCAGACTCTGCCGTCCAGGGAAATAGCCACACGCAGAATTCAGCCGTATCTAAAAGATTAATTTTTCAAGCTCCAACTTGAGACAGTTGCGACCGACTCCTTGCAAATTTGCGGTTTATTATTTATCGTAAGGGGAGAACATTTCTACGCTCATTCGACGAACAAGCTAGATTCGTGGTAACTGGCACGTTGCGTTCGCATTTCGGGGCTTTTACTACCGGAGTCTGAATGCCATTCGCGATACACTGGAAATGACAATGCCAAGAGTTCCCTTTGGTCCTGGATACCATTCGCGGTTACGGCCAGTTGGCCACCTTTAAGCTTGCATTGCCTGCAAACGAGCCACCTTATCGTTTCCAGTAGCTCGTTCTTTTTCCCACTCTCTCTCTCTCTCTCTTTCTCTCTGTTCTACGTGAGTTTTCACGCGTCCCTCCGGCGGATCCGATTAGTCTCTTATTCATAGCGAACACCGTAATACAGCTCGTATATCAGGTTTCCGCCGATGCTAAAATTCTCATCGGCAAGGCGCGTCGAGACCGATTAAGCTCCGGCATTCCGGGTGAGGTATGAAGAAAATAAAAATTTAATAGTCGCTGCTGCGGTGTCCGAAGATAAAGTACGAGTAGGGTATATGTATATATGTATGTATGGTGCATATATACCTCGGACTGCAGTGCCGGTAGCGACGGCTGGTGGTTTCGTGGGTGTCTACGCTCGGCTTCGCGTACCTAACCTTCGCTGTATTTATCTTAAAACGTACAACGCCTCCTCCATTTACACCTCGAGTTTTTTTTGCACGCTACCCAGTACCGCGGCACGCCTCATAGAGATTTATAAACAAACGCCAGTGCAATGCTAGTGCACCTAGTGCAGCTTGCCTATCCGGAATGAACTTTGAGGAAACCGCGATGTGCGGAGAGCCGAAATTTCTCAAGTCGAACTACCCCGACTGTCGTTCTCCCACGGATTAAGCCCATTTCCACAGTTTCATCACCCACTTGCACAATTAACGCGCAAAACTTCAACCATCTCCAGGAATAATTGCTATTATAATCATCCAATCGACTATATTATTTCCTTAGATTGACGACGATGAATCACAATTTTCGCATGTAACAATCTCCGCAATGAGTTTTCCAATTGTGTAATTTCTCCGTTTATTCGTCAACAAATAAATATGTCAAGCTGATATTTCGCGATTCAGTATTACAACTCATTCCGATATTTCATTATTTTTGGGGGTGACAACGGGCTTCCGGCAAATCTAATATCTGTGACTCGCGAATAGACTAACACTACTCTAAATCGAAGCCTGCGACGACATAATGAATTCAATTTGACACCAAAGTCACGTTGCTGCGAATCCCAGCTGTTTCGCCTTACCAAAACGGCTACAAACCCTGCGTTTACACCTTCCGCCATTAGGGAATACCGCAAACCACATCGCGGTTCGTATTCAATTTGCGCCCACATGATTTATGAGCGTGTGTATGTACTCATTTGTAAGTATACTATCATCCGTCGGAACTTCGTTTGCGATAATCTTCGCGGTCTTATACCGTTATTCTTTCTTTTTGAAAAATCACGGCTCTTGATCCGCGGGAGCACGAGTGCGTTTCTGAAATAGCGTTGGAAACAGGATTTTTCGCGGTAATAATCTTCCTTGCCGTTAGCGATCCACGGCTGTGAGCTCGGAGAAGAGTATAAAAGAGGACAACTGGAGTGAATTAACTAATCCTTCCAATTAAATCAAACTTGTTTGATTATACTCTCTGTAAATTAAACCGCATATATCCTGATATTTTAACGAGAATATACCGAGTTTCGAGGGTATAAGTCTGCGCTCATATACCAAAGATCCGCGGATCGCATTAATGCATTATTAACAGCCTGGGTACCTCGTGTGCGTTCGCGTAGCTTTTTCGTCCGTGTATTTCTAGCTCGAACGGTTCTCCTCTCTGGCAGGGCTTAATCATTCGGCAACAGCTATCATGGATTTTTTCATCCACCGCGCGGCTACCCCTTGATTAAACCAGCGACGTAAACAAAAAAATACGTCCGCGTAAAATCGCGATTCAGGCTGAAACTATCGGGGGATGGAACCTGGGGGGCGAGGTTCGGTGGGTTTCGCACTGGGTGCAAATTTGAAATTCCTATTCTGCCATCCGCATTGCGTCGCTTCTTTAAATATTTGTGTTATTCGGACCGTTTATAAAAAAAACGGGAGAAAGAAGTGCGAAAGGGAAAGAAAAAGAGAGGGAGAGATAGGATGAGGGATATAGAACAAAACCGTCGAGTGTTTTTCACATGGCATTTGTTTATAAAAATACAGCTGTTCGTGCGGAGATGACCAGTGTTCGCTAATTATGACACCAACCGACAGGGTTGGTACAGATACTATAGATATACAATGTATCCATCCGCATGTATGTACATAGATCGTAGAAGCGGTTGCAAAATCGTGGTGACAGCGGCCACCACCTTTCCGCAGCGTTTCCAATCGTGCTTTTAATTCGGAATGCAAACCGCCGCGCCCACCGCCGCGAATCCCTCGAACAGTGTGTTCCCACGGGAACGATTCAATTGAATCCGGCGTGGCGAGATCGGCCGAAAGGAATAATACATCGGTATTTGAGCCTGTTGGTAGGAGTGTGAGAGGGGACTTTTGAGAGTGCGAGTGCCACTTTTGCTGCTCGGTCTGTCTGTTTATCGGTTGGTCGATTCTCGACGAGAACGCGGATAGTCGGGGCGACCACGCGATCCAGCTGGTAATCCAGTCTTCCAACGGGATCTTCCAAGTATAGGACACGTTTTCGTTGCGATTTTCCAGGCCGTCCACAGCCTCGAGTAACTTGGTGGCACGAGAATGCGCTTCTGGACGATAGCTACGAGACCGTCGAGACCAGAAAGGTACGCAATGTCCTGCGACTCGAGAAGCTGGGCCGTGAACACTTTCAAGCGGTCTATACTTGCCAAGCTTCAAACAACAACATGGTTGCACCTATATCCAGCTCGGTGAACCTCGACATGAACCGTAAGTTTCACTTTAATTCCAACGATAATTTGCCTTGCAACGCGAGAACTTCTCCACGTTCCTCAAAAACTTCCATGCATATAAGAATAATGGTAATGGTAAGTAGAGGCTGTCAGGAGACACCAGGTCTCATATCGGATTACACATCGCTGCATAATTGGGATGAGAAACGCCCGAAGTGGTCGCGTGTCATCTATACTGTCTCTACTATTTCCACAAGGTTTTTTAATTCGGTGGTGGTGAAAAGTGACTGGGTGAATCCCGCGGAACGCCGGATCAAACGCGTGCCGCAGTCAAACCTCGCTGCCGCGCCGAGCCGACTCACGCTCAGACTTGCCGAAGCACACGTCGAGCGGCAGTGGACCCTTCAACCATCGCACATAAGCCCCAGTCGGTGCGTGAGTAGGCTCGGCGCGGCGGCACCGTTTGTTGGCAGCGGCGACGTTTGACTGCGGCGCGCGTTTGATCCGGCGTTCCGCGGGATTCACTGTATTTATTGCTGTAACGAGACGCGCCACATAGCAACCGCAATATCGATTATCGCCGCAGCGGTGGGAAAAACATAGCAACGGTTAAGTATAAAAGGTCGTGCGAAGACCGATTCCAGGGAGTTCGGCTGGACTCTCCGGGAGAGGACGAGGTTAAGACAACCACGGCCGCCTGGAGGAGTCGAGGAGAGTACGAAGCTTAGCTTCGGCCGCCTGCCGGCAACCGGAGTGGACAGGAGTTTTGTACCTGAGGCACCTCTTGGTGAGGAAAGAACGGCAATGATGTCGGTTCTTCTCAGAGTGGAGAGTTCGGCTAGGAAAGCCGGACGCACAAAGAGGATGGTACAGGACAAACTACATGGTCGTCGGAGATATGAGAGATCGGCCATTACGGCCGGTTTTATTAAACTCCACCCGCTACAGTGCTCATTTCTTATTTTCTTCTCTTCTTCCTTCATCCGACCGTAAAGGGTGTAAATATTCGTGTATTGCAGTGAAGCCACTGTGGGTCCGTCTCCAAGGCGAGAACCGACCGTTTAGCGCTGGCACAACCTATGAGATCGTTTGCGAAGTGGTCGGTGCAAGACCAACCCCGATCATCACCTGGTCCAAAAGCAGCGTTACCCTGAAGAACACCCGGCGCACCGTGAGTCTGATTCCATTCCATAAGGATTAACTGCCAACTTTCGCTTTATCTCCAGTAGCAGGGTTATTCTCACGAAAGGCATTACATACACTGCGTGTGGCTCGCAGCCCTTCACCGCGAAGTTCCATACATTTTTATGATATATTATCATCGCGAGAAACGTCGCGGCGCTTTATCGCGAGTATCACAGGAATTAATCGGGTCACGGCAGCCAGTGGCTTGTTTCTGGCTGGCGAAACTTCGTAGAGTCGAGGTTGCATTAGCATAAAGAAGCATACGAGGGAAAGTTTATTCGAGGGTGCACACGCGCGGTCGGCTGTTAAGAGGCGCCGAACGAGCGAATAGTTTCTTTAAATGGTTCGCCGAGGAAAATATACGGAAATCTACGAGAGTAGAAAGAAAAAATGGAAGTAATATAAATGGTACAAAGGTATTTCTCTTTGGAATGGAACTCTCATTGGTGTTGTATCCGTATTTTTTCTTCGCTACTATTATACTTATTGTTCCAGTCGAGTGTTCTAGACTAAAACTGTAACACTTCTCTAATGTTCGAGTCCTGTATTGTTTAGTCGTTGCTTTAACTTTAGCCCTAAACCTAAGCAAGTCTTGTTTTGCGCGAACATGAGCGGAAGCGATTATACGATTGCTTCGTGAAAGTTACTCGACATTCATACAAATTGTATGTGTTCACAGGAGAGCCCGGATGGCAATGTGACGACGAGTATTCTCACTTTCGTGCCGAGTATCGAGGATGCCGGGAAAATCCTCTCCTGCCGGGCCAGTGTACAAGATATCCCGGATTCCGAACTAGAGGACGGATGGAAGCTGGATATCTACCGTAAGTGTTTTCCTCCTGATATCATTATTGCAAAGGATTCTGTTCGCGTAAACTCTCCTCCTGTATCCTATTCAATGTGCTCGCGTGCCACCACTTTCGTGCAAAAATAGCACGTTGTTTTCGACAGTTGGTGTTAAATGCGCTTAGAAGGAAAACGAGGAAGGTCCAACTGGAAGTATCGTCGAGTTTAAAGTGAAAACAAAGTCGATCGAGGGTACATAATCCATACAGGATCCAAATAAGCCGGCCACGTTTCTTGAGAGTCGACAGATTCTTCTCTTTGTCAAGGCGCTGCAATACCGATTCGGAATCAGATTCGCGCGAAAATAAGGATGAGAATAGACTGATTTTCATTCGGAGCTGTTAACGGCAATTTCATTTCGACGATCAGGCAGAACTTTACGAGTGGATGGTTCTTCCGTAGCGTCGACGAGTATATTATAATTGAATTGATCGTCGCGCGCCCGAGCGTGGAGCCGCGGGGAGGGGTGGCTTACCCCCCGCGACAAAAGAGGACTTTCCGTCGCAGGCATGCCGATCTTATTCTCTCACCTCAGTGGAAAGGTGGAATTTCTGCGCGGTGAAACCGTATATTAGATTCACGCTCAATCTCCGCAGCAAGCACGGTTAGCTAGGAAGGAACCTCTTCCTTCCTTCCTGTTCTCGCAGCATTGGACGATTCTCTCTAAACTCCTTCTTTTACCCTCCTCGCACTCTCCGTGCGACGGAAAAAAGGCCGTGGCAGAACAAAAAGCCGCAATATCGATTCGCGGCATTTGCGGTAGAGCGCGTTGCTTATGATTTTCCTCGGTGCACCTGGTAATATGAATCCGACGAGCAAATCCGATAATTCCGTCGTCAGATTCGCGACCGCAATAACGAGTACCTTTTTCCTCTCTTTTTCCTATTCTCTCTCTCTCTCTGTCTCTCTGCGCTCGTTCTTGCCCCTTATTCTCTTTCCATTCTCTACGGTCCCTCTTTTTCTCTCTCTCTCTCATATTGGGCCTCTATCTATCTGGCTCTCGGCCCCTTCCATTAAGTACGTCGACGGATGTGGTTAATGGAAAAGAACGCGCAAGGACGAGGGGAGAAGCTGAGAAAACGCGACAGTAACGCGATTCGAGGCCGGAAAAGACGAGCGGCGCTGCTAGAAGAAACGAAGTGTGAAGAAGAGAAAGCCAAGAAGGAAAGGAGGGTGCTGGGGATGGTGGAATAGTTGGAATGCCAATGGAACCACTACTACGAAAGATTTGGGAGAATTGAGAGAGAATGGGAGACAGAGAGAGAGAGAGAGAGAGAGAAAATGGGAGAATCTTTAGTCGCGGATCGGCATGTACCATTAATTTTCGTGGAGCTAAGCTGATCCTCCTGCGAGGCTTTGCTCCTCTTCCTCTGTCGCGGTGCAGCCGCGAAAAACTTTTATATTGCACAATGAAATCACGGCGTTAATCTTGAGCCAGTGTGGCAGCGCGACGATAGTGGTAGTAGTGGTAGTGGCGGCGTGGCGTGGCGTGGCTCGGTGGCGGTCTGCTCGGTTATATGGGTTTTATACATTAACCGCGTCCTACGCTACTACCACTCAACCCCCTCGTGGAATTTCGAGTTCCCGCGGCTTCGGTCGCGAATATTGACTTTCCCTTTATACCTGGATTTTCAACTCTAATCTGGCCTTCTTGCCAGTGGCACAAAAAATTCTGGCTCCTGTTAGAAGCAGTAGACTGCGCGTAGCGATTCGAGTACAAGGAACTCGGTTTAACGCAGAGCTACGAGCCCCGTCTGAGGGTGAAAATGGTAAAAACCGGCGCAACGCAAAAGTACACACCATTCCAAGTCAATATATCAAAAGTGGTCGGGTGAATTATTTGGATTGTGCGAGTGGTCTCAAAATTGTGCTTCTAGTGATCCTGAATTTATTTCGATGTTCTTGCTTCCCGTATAGTTCCCCAGGCGCGAATGCAACTACTTATTCTTCGAGCAGCACGTTCCTGCTTTATTTCGTTGCACAATGAACCCGGAGGTTCCGCTCCATAATCCTTCCTTCAAACTCGAGCTCGCGGACGGATCCCTCGTGGCAAAGTCTCTAAGCTCTTCATTTCACCCCTTTTATTCGGTCAGAATGAAATTGCCAGAGAAGCGATGGCTTCGAAAGCAAGCGCAATTGACCATTTTCTTTGTGATGGCCCGGTCAATTTCCTTACGTTCGAATACATCCACTTAAATCTAACTCCCCGCATATAATCCACTCGTATTTCGAAAAATTCGCTAAAATCGACATGGTCCTCCTTGTTATCCAATTCAAAGCACATTGATTATATTTATTCGTTTGGTGACAGAATGTTAGGAGGATACAGGAGGAAAGAGCATAAGGGATTTCTTGGTTACATCTACGATTGAACTTGCAGACCAACCGGTGGTTACCCTCGAGCTTGGGAGCAATTTCAATTCGAGCGCAATCCGTGAGGGTATCGACGTTTACTTCGACTGCAACATCAAGTCCAACCCCTGGGTCTACAAGGTCTCCTGGCGACATAACGTGAGTCCACGAGTATGACAGTAAATGCTGCGACGCCAGCTTCACCGGGGCCAAGCAACGAATCCGCGTGGCACTCTCACTGGCGAGATCGATAATTCACCCCGGTGAAGCTTAATCGCGGGAGGAGATAAGGGACGCGGGTTGCACCTGTGACACCAAGTTTCGCTTTAAAATTTACATGCTGACATCAGCCGCTCGGGAGGAAGCTTGTGTACATTTCGAGCGGTGATCTCCTTTTGAATAGTTGTTCGAAGAGAGCTAGGGCGAGCCGATCATACGTTTTTATCCTTTGATTGGAAGAGATATCGGCTTGCGGATTTCTTCTCGTTAGGAAACTCTCGAAGAAGAGACTCGGGAGTTGAGAACAATTGGTATCAGTCGATCCAACGATTTCTACCAGTGATATCTCTTCCTTGTGAGATCATCTTTAACAATACTCCAAGTTTGCGCGGCTCGAGATAGGAACCGCATTTCTTTCGGAACGAGTTTGATACAGCCACGTGTGATGTTTGTTCCCGAAATATCGCGCTTATTCCTTGCACACGATGCTATTGTATGGTGGTAGAAATCGTGCAGTTGAACAGTTTGCTTGAAAGTAACGCGACAGGATTTCCAGCCGCTCGAGTCTGTTTCGCGTAAATTCGCTGCGGTTCCGGCGCGTCGCGTCACCCACGGCAAAGTCGTATACGTTGTAGACGCACTCGATCGATCGACAGGGCCTCGTCCTTGCGATCGGTAGCATTTTTCTCGTAGCGCTGACCGTCCATATTAATTTCACTGGTACATTAATCACGCGAACAAAGAAAATAAGGTGGTACGAGGGTCTCTTTGGCGTACGAGCGCGTTGAATCGATTACTCTTCCCGTTCTGATAGACCGATATTGCATCGAACAAGCCACAACCCTGCTACCTAAAATCACAGAAGCCATCAGGACTCGGCGCGGAAGAAAAAAACGTGCGGGCTCATGTCGCTTCATCGTTGGAATTCCGCAGCGAGAATTTAATTACGGTGAATCTCCTCTGGAAATTATTCGGGGCGGCGACCGAGAGCGTTCGTCGAGGATATTAAAGAACATTTATTTAACACGATATTACCGAGGCCGTGCACAACAATTCCACGTATACGAACTGCAATCTCATCAAGCCAATTCGTAGCGCAACGCTTCGCGGTTGCATTATATTTATATTTAAAGCCGAGATAAATTGAAGGGCAGCCTTTGGCCGTAGTCCAGAAGCTTCGGGAGCTGCTGGACAAAACTGGTTCCGATTCCACCCGGCTAATATATTTATCACTGGCGTGTCGAAAGTATTGTTCGTTTCGCGTTTCGACGCGGCTGCATAGTTGGTGTCAGCGTGTGTGTGTGTATGAGTGAGAAACAGGGTGTAAGGGATTGGGTGAATGAGCCTCCGGCATTGCCCGAGGTATTGTGCACATTTGTAACACGCGAACCACGCCGGCTTTTGCATTCGCAGGGCAACCCACTCTACAGCAACACGGCGAACGGCACAATAATAAGTAATCAGAGCCTGATACTGCAGAGCGTGACGCGCAGCAGGAGTGGTATCTACACCTGCATCGGCAGCAATCAAGAAGGCGACGGCGAGAGCAACCCCCTGAATTTGGACATCAAGTGTAAGTAGATCGGCGGCTGATCAATATTCCACTAGGGTCGCTCAGCGAGGTACCGATGACTTTTGCGAGCGAAACCACCGAAATTCCGGCGACAGCAACGTCAGCAATTAAGTTAGCGTCGTTGGCGATGCCACAAAGTGCATCGTACGCGAGCAACATTTTTAGTAGCTTCTATGGAAATGGTGCGAAAAGTCGTGCGACTGTGTAGTCAGTATAGTCGCTATCGCTGAGTTTGAGAAGCGGCGACCCTCTCCACGACCGGACAAACAAATTCCAAGTTTTCGAGTTCGCGGGTCAAAACTGTTTCGAAAGCAAGGGTGCTGGGAAGCCTGCGATGTCGCCAAGTCACCCCTTGAACAGTTCGAGATTCCCGCCCTTGTTCGGAGGCGCAAAATGCAGGGAAGGGAGGAATTATAAAGCTCGGAGAAGGGTAGAAGCCAGGGAAAGCGCTCAAGGAAACGGACTCGTAACAACGGGCTTTTACCGCGTAATGAAGCGTTTAACGAGACGTAGAGCTAAAATCTGCCGTCTATCAAGCTGCACGTAATGCATAAATTGTTAGTGCTAGAATGATTTCATTTTGGTGTTGCTAACGATGCTGTTGCTTCAATCAGATTTTTCTACTGCCCAATTTCGTCAATTAACCATGGAGGCTCTTGAGTCGCTTTCCTTAAACATTAGGAAAATTAGCATTTTCCTCACAATAAATGCATTGTTATTCGCGACTCTACATCCGCATCACAGTTGCCTTCAGTTTCGTGACAACTGGCCAAAATAAAAGTCCCACCCATCGCATCGCTACCAGCACGCTGAACTACATTAAAAGTTCGTCTTCCAGCGCGACTTGTTTGTCTTATTTGCGGCCTGGCTTTCAAATATTGGACTACTGCTCGCCGGCATCCACTTTTTTGCCCATCATCCACAAGTGCTTTCCGCTGGTGATCCTTTTAATGCATTAGAATCACGTAGCATCGCGTTATGGTGTTCTAATGGAGCGTCGGTGGCCGAGAGTCTACGTGTTTACCCGCTCCAGAGACCCATCGCATCGACGTGCCATGGGGAAATTCGCGAGACGAGGTTTGTTTGCGTTGGCGCGTCGTTCGCCCGTTATTGTTCGCTTAATGTCGACAGAGTGCGGTAACCTCGTCATTGGGCTGAAAGTGCGGTGGCAAGAGAGTGGTGAGGATGGTGGGACCTGGCCTGTATGCCCTCCCGCACGAGTCGACTCTCATCAAACAGTAGGACAGCTGGTTGTGACCGTCTGAGACGCCTGTTTAACCCCTTCACTGGCTTACCCGTCCGAAGTGTGTTCTCCCACTGCTGCTGATCCGAACTGTTCGCACGCCCACTATACTCCTGATCCAGCTCTCTGCCACTGCGTTTGCTAAGCTGTTTCCGATCTATTGACGAGCGTGTAATACGCTATACCTACACGTCAATTATTCCGCGGGAATGCCGCTCAGGCTAATTTTAGCCTGTGACGAAATAAACAGTGTTCTAAGAATTCGGGAACCGTCAATTGTTAGCGGTCTTTGCCTCCTTGGAAATACCGGTTCCCGTTCGATCACCGAAGTCAAGCAAGGTTCGGCGTGACATCCGAGAGGATGTTTCACCCATCTTTGAGAAACACCACGTACTGTTGCGTACATAGTGGTTCGGATCCCACTTAAAACAATAGGTCCTAGGGCATATGACCTTAGCAGTCAATCCCGAAAAACAAGAAAACAAACAAACAACAAACCCTCAACTCCACGGAATCGTTCTTGTACATCCGAGTGAAACGCGATCAGCTTCCTGCAGTGTGATGCCATTCCTCGTGTCTCGTGTTATTGCAGCAGCTTGCCTGCATCCCGAAGATCGAAGAGCAATCCACTAACCCAGGATCATCCCCCAATTTAATAAGGAGCCCATCCTCCTAACTCAGCCTTGCCATACTGAGGGCAGTTTGTATCCGCAGGTACATCCTACGTGGCGATGAGCAGGGGGTTACAGAATCCCCACCGGCATGCGGAAAGGGTTAGAGTGGTAGACGAGGGTGGCGGTGGAGTAACAGGCTCGTCGGTTGGATCCTAGCCGCCGGTGAATTCCGGCATGTGTCAGCCGGCGGCTCGTCCTAAACGTGTTCCGCACTTGCGACAGGGGGGGACAGGGTACGGCACGGCGGCGTGGCGTGTCCGGTGCGGCCATACGGATTAGTCGCGGCAGTTTACGGGGCGTTAAGGCCATTACACACTGATTTGCCGGGTTGCCATATGGAGGCCACCCTGGCGAGAACCACTGGCCGATCGTAAGTTACGTCGGGACTTGAGACACCGGATTACGCCTGTAACGCAGACGCGAGTGTCCCTGTCACCGATATTGAACGGTCGTTGCGGTAGCGACAGCGGCTCGTCTTTCCGGAAGTCAACCCTCCCTCAGGATCGATCAGAGATCCTAGCCAATTATTATAAGAACCAGCAATGTAGAGAGGACGTAGCAGCGATCGGCTGTCATGGCCCCGTTATCAGTGGCCTGGATAGATTAATCGGTGGAACAAATTCCCAGTTATAAAGTCTCCGGAATTATTTGGGAGATAGTGAGGCATTAATCAAGAGGAAGAGGGTGCCATTGACACCAGGACTAGGCTAAGGACCACGACGGCTGCGCTCTGGTTCTCGAATAGGACTAATTATCGGAATTGATGGTGTACCACTTGCGGATGGGAAGAACTTCTCGAAAGCGGTCGGTGTCGAGTAAACGCGAATTTGCTGGCTGACCGATTGGAATGGACTACTCTCGAGCCAATGTCCGTATAATCTTTGGATTCTCTACTCGTTCGTAGAGGGATATGTTGTATAGGGAGCCACTTACGGGCGGATCGCTCGATCCGATGCACGCGCCAGGCGTATATGCGCGTGCATATGGCGCCTATGCAAATCCGAACGCTAAACCTGCCGTAATGATTTAGTACGGCCCTTAATGTCTCTCTGCCACAGTGACGCACGCTTCGGCCTTCATCCTCACGCGCCTCCTTATGAGCCTCTGCCTTCTTTTATGCCCCGTACGATCTAGCCATTCCTACTCGTTCCGTGCGGTTCAGCGGCATTTTGCCGGGTTGTAAACCTGAGATTGCCTCGCGCAAAGAATCCTATAAACCGAACTCATTCGGCGCTCGGTGCACTTCGTTAAAAACTGCTCGCTCACGTAAGGAGATATGTTTTTTCATGAGGAGGATATAATTGGTCAATTACTCGCGAGGATTTCGAATGTTCGCCAAAACTCGTCTGTCCGTTTTTCTGTTTTTCAATTAGCGCGTTGAATACCAGGCTCTATTCTTTCGGTGCCGGTTCTAATGAACCTCGAGTCTATATACGGTCTTTTTGTAAAACCGGAGATAACATAACGGGCTTCGGTCAAGGTAATTCATACGAATACCGAGGAGGTAGTGAAGGGCTATACCACCCTTCGGAGGAGGTCGGCAAGCTCAACGAAACTTTTTCGTCCGTTGTACATAAATTGTGGGCATTCTCGCATTGAAAGCGGCCTTCGCTTGAGGTACACAAAATTCCAAGCCAGTTACCCGGTAATTATTTTCGTTTTAATAATCCTTTCCGGTAAGCTAAACGCTTCAGCATCGTGAACGAAGCGAGTATTCGCATTTAATCCGTATTTTCTTTGTCCGGGTACCGGCCAGCTACGGTGCTCGCAGTTTCGCTATTTTACAGCTAACTAAGCGGCTTAAGATCTCGGGCAGCGAGAGCGCGCGCGCGACAGAGAGAAAGAGATTGAGAGAGGACCAGAAGAGGTAAAGAGAGAAAAGCAGTCGTGCGCCTGAAGAAAGCAGCGCTCCTTGCAAGGGGCATAATTATAGTATGTCCTAAAACTGAATTGAAATCTTAAGCTTCGTTACCGGTATAAATGGAGCCCGAAATTTCCTCCTCGTGCTTTACTCCCCTGCGGGACCTACGAGCGCACCGGCGCGCACTCACTATTTGCATATAAATTATTACCGGCCCGGTTACGGAGAAATTTAAGCATCGAGATCCCTAGAAAGGACGAATTCCAACTTGTTACTTACTTACTTACCGGTTGGCCTTTGATCTCTCTTCTCTGTCTTTTTACCCGAGTGCTTCCTCTCATTCTCTCGTCAAGAGATTCGGTCTCTCCGGGCATAGTTCGGAAAATGAGAAATTCTAGAATCTGTTGTGACTCGTGAATAAAGTCTCGACGGATGAAGAAGAAGTCGAGCTGTTCTGACGCAAGATTCGAAAGAAACGTCGAAGAGCAGAAGCATCGGTATTAAGCTAGGTGCGACACTGCCACGGTTATCAACCGGAGGTTTTTCGCGAATTGCTGCTGGCGAGCTGTCGATAACCACGACGGTACATCGTTGAAGCTGCGGAACCTGACGGCCCTTAAAAATTCAGCCAGCCGCAATGCGTCGCGAAGTCTAACACGATCACGTTCTCTAACGCCTTTAGACATGCAGACGGATCGATGTCTATTTGCAAATCGAGGAAAGTCGCGGCCGCGTTACGTTCTGGCGTCTGCCTAGCACCAACCATCGCTGACTCCCTCTACTGTAATTGCATTTCTCGCGAATGGTGCCTCGCCAATCGGAAATCTTCCGAATTATGCGCGACAAGAATCGTGAATATCGTCTCAGTTCCTTTTTGAGACCCGTCTGCTGCGGTTCATTAACCGTCCTGTAATTGTCACACGTGTCTAGACACTTTTGGAACATTTATCCTTTTTTTCTCCATAATAGCGAAGTTAATGGGAACAGAGGCAAATGGAAGATCTAAATCGGGATAATGAGCGGACTGAGCTGTATTATGGGGCAAAATGAATTTCATGGTACACGCGTTAAATTTCCAAGTAATGGCATGCTGCTGCATCTGGCACTATAATCAAAGTATTCCGCGATCGTCACTACTTTTCCGTCACGAGACACTTTCCAAGGAATATTTCACGTACCTTAATGAGAGAATAGATTCCCACCAGTTCAACGCTTTAAGATCCAACGGCTAACGTTGAATAGATTTGTCAGGCGAATACCTCACCAGAAATTAAAGTATAGGGCTATCTAATTCAGAAGAATCACGCATAGATTCTCGAATAGAGGGAACAAGAACTTATCTCAGGTGTTCCAGCCAGCGGAACATTGACTCGCATTTCGGTATCCTTCTCCGTCCGGGTAAACTTGTACAAGTTCATCGAGTTCCGCGATTTTCCAACTGATAGCTCGCTGATAAGATAGGAATTGTAGATGTATAGAGGTTGAGTAGTGTATAGCATTACACAGGCACCGACGGGGTTACGGGCACAAGAATAGGTGGGAAACCGGCCGCGAAATTAAGACAGGCCCTAGCTGTAATACCGTTGGTGAATGTAGGGGCCTACGCCGAACCTCTAGGTTTAACAATGTACCAGGATAACGGAGAAGGAAGAGGTGGGAGGCGGTGGTGCGCGAGGGGCAAGTTTAATCGACGTGCAAAGGTACAAACTACGCGGAAGTACTTACGTGCGCAGAATTTGTGCCGCGGAAGGACGTTTACCGTGTTCGAGGGGCTTACCCTGAGTGGCGTGCACACGCGCAAACACACGGTAGTCAGTACACACGTATAAATAGTCCTACAAGCGTGCAAGGACCATCGAATTCTACCACGCGCGCACCACTAGCACCTTTGTGTTTCCTCCAACTGCCGCTAATTACCGTAACGCATCCCACTCCACCTACGGCATTGCCCCTGTGAACTACCCTTCCCTAACGTTCACTGGCCTACACGCTACCTCGCAATCTCCAACCTGCAATCCCATCAGTTCTTAAACGCCGGGAAATTATATTTCGTGGCCAATTGCGAAATTCGTTTGGTAAATTTTCGAGGAATACATTCGCGATTAGAGGGATTCGACTAAAGCGCACTTGTTGATGGTGAAGATGGGAGGAACTCTCTTGGGCAAAGAGCCCCGTGATTATTCGACCCCTTCGTTTCCATTTCCCTATGCTGTTTAATCCACGAGCTCGAGCGATAGTAAATATCGTTTCCATGCGATTGTTAGATTCAGTGTTAATTGGTTCCACAGTGCTGAATAAGAGCAGGATGATTTACGAATGACGACGTTAGGAGTATCATTTGACGAAGGAGATATTAATTAGTGGGTATCGGTGAATGGAAGAGGAATAAGGAGAGACTTCAGGATCCCGATGCATCGATCCACCTAGTTACTACGCTGACTCTTATCCCAAGTTTTTCCGATCTACTCTAATCTATCCAATCTATCATGCGGGATAAATCAGATGGTTCGAATTTAAAATGGAAACGCGGAACTAATCTCAGTGATGCAACCGTATTCAGCTGGCCATGCGTTTTTGCTGGTGAACGCAAATAAGCATTGCAATGAGAGAGAGAGAGAGAGGGAGAGTAGGATGCGGAAACGAAGAGCGCAAGACTAGAACGCGCAGCCAGACGGTGGAAGCTACATTTGGTTTGCATAAGCACTGCGTGCAATATTGTCCCAGTGCTGTGTTTAAATTTTCAGCCGCGAATTGCATTTCCGGCTGGCTTGACGTTTGCGAATGGATTCGCGCAGAGTATCGCGTGGGATCAAAAACGACAGGGCGATCGACATTTTTCTGCATTGGGAATCGTGTCTCACCCATTGAATTATGCATTCTTGCGAGATAGCACCGAATAAAGAAACCCGGAGACATTTCACGGATCCCTCGAACGGGATCGAGAATTCTGATTGATACTTAATAAATGGATATTAATGCAGTCGTGTCAGAGAACGAACAATGTACGAATACTTTTCAACCACATTGTTATCGCGTATTCGCATGGACCAGCGAGCGAAACCGATTCTAGAAAGTGTCATAGAAAGGGAAAGATGTGTGAGGTGACGTGGCGAACCGTGGCTTACGAGGGATCCCGAAAATTCGATAATATATAGGGACCGGGTGCATGGGTCTCGCTCGTATATAGCTCCTCCACATATCATCGGTGACCCTCATTGACAATACCGGCTATAAAATTCCTAGCGACGTGAAATTTCACCATTGGAAATCTTGTCTTGAAATCTGCTCGGTCCTTTCTGGTGGTCTATCGTTATTGTAACTCGAGGGGGTACCAGGCGATTTTCCAACTTTGACAGAATCTCTTTCGATTTTTATAGACAGTCTCTGACAAGAGATTCTGACATATCTACCTCGGACTATTTCCACGTGCCTAGATTATTCGCCTATTTCATAAAAAGGTGATGTAGCAAAGTGACAAGTGGATCCTGATAGAATTGGCCAATTTGAATTGAAAATACTGTATGAAACATTGTTCGGGCCTCTCTGGATTCCTCACTTATGCAATATCTTTCCAATGGATGATTCATCTCGCGAGCAAAGAGACATAAATAACGAAGAATCCAATAATTGGCGAGAAGGAAAATAATGAAGAATCGTCATTTCACGGATTATCCAGCACGACGAGCTCAGTTCTAGCTCTAGAGAGAGAGAGAGAGAGAGAGAGAGCTTCGATTGGTTATCCTCAACGGAGTGCCAGAGTGGTGGATCGTTACTTCCGGCAGTGGAGCAGCAACATTCACGATTGACATTCACCTGGAGAGTGGTAGTGCGGAAAGATGATATTCGGCGTATCCCGTGACAAAAGATCCCCATGCGACCTTGCACGGAAGTCACTTTCTGCTCGGGTGCAAAATTCAATAATACTTTAGCTGTCCGTGGAGTTCGAGGGATTCGCAGGTACACACGTGGCACGCACACCATGGCACTTGCACGTATTCACTCCTGTCCCCAAAGGAAGAGAAGCTGGAGTGACCTTTCATTGATTAGATCACTATTGAAATTCCACGCAGCATCCGTTTCCACTTAGTTAGAGACGCTTTCGCGAGTCTCAACATGCGCAATCCACACGCACTTTTCCGAGAAATTCTAGTAGTTGCATAACTACGGTGATAAAGATTCCTCGTGCAATTATCGAATTCTACTGGCGGTAGTCAAGAGGTAAAGAACAAAGAGAAAGTTTCGAGCGACAGTCGTTGGATCAAAAATGTACTGTTCATTGAATTTTCCGTTGGATAGTCCTGGTAATGAGAATCTGATTGCACGATCGAGAACTGGACCTCCTTGACGAAGCTTTGACCCTGTCCCAGGTTCGATTTCTGGTCTAAGCACGGCGTGGTATGTATGTATTTCGATGAAACGGTGCACGGTGTGCGTTGCGGTTGACACGGACTTGGAGATGACGCATGAACATCGATTGTATCATTAATGCTTAATCACGGATAGTGCCTCATAATCGCGTTACCCTTTGTTCGCCAGGAATATCAAGTAGCCATCGGTCATTCATCGGCGGCAGCAGTGGTACGCCCGAGAGCCCCTTACATTTTCATTTAGCTCCTCCATTTATTCAAGCACCACTAGCCAGTCAGTCAGCCACTCTGGCTAGAATGAACATTTGCCCCATTCCTCTTGCTTTTTCCCCCTTCTCTTTCTCTCTCTTCCTCTCATCCCATGAGCACCTGGCCGCAGTTACGTTACGAGCATCCGCCTAAAGGATATGGAACATAAGTCGATCTTAAATACTCTGGTCGGGTACGTGCACACTGGAACACACACACACACACATATATACATGTATTTAGGAACTACGCAGGGCTGCACCGGATTTAAATCTAATCGTCGTGAGCTTTGTGCGAAAGCTCCAGCCTCTGACGAGCAAAAAGTTTGTTCGAGGAAGAATTTTGAGATTGGTTTAGGGTTCTGGATCTGTCGGCACGTTTGTTACGGATCCCTGCACACATATATATATATATACGTTTAACTGGAGGTATATTATCCCGCTTCTGTTTCAGTCGCGCCAGTATGTCACCAGGGTCAGACGAAGGTATTTGGGGTAGCGCGCAAGGAGACCGCGAAGATCCCCTGCGAGATTGAGGCAAACCCACCGGAGGCAACGTTCACCTGGAAATTCAATAACACAATGGAGGCGGTTGACATAGCTCTAGCGTACATCAGCAGCGAGCGCACACGCTCGGTAGTTTCGTACACGCCGATGACCGAACTCGACTACGGTACTCTCCTTTGCTGGGGTAGCAACGACCAGGGCACTCAGCTCGAACCTTGTGTCTACCACATCGTACCCGCTGGTGAGTGACCGTCTCTCATGGTACGAGAACCTCTTCAAACCACCTACCAGTCTACCATGCGCCACCACGTTTGCTTCTGTCTCCTCTGATTGACCATCCCACTGCGACCCAAATCGCAAACCATCCCTCTTGCGAAACAAAATCCGAAACCCTCGAAAGTGCAACCCTCTGTGTACCTGGTGTTATCTTCCATCGTATCGCTCGTTCAAAATTGTTTTCATTTGATTCGATCATGGATTTGGATAAATATGTTAACAAAATATCTGCATATTTTCATTGGTTTGTATTTTCAGTGAAATTTTGCCGGTAGAGTAAGCACACGTCACGCAAGGTTTTTTGTATGCACGTTTAATGAATTAGGTGCTTGGAGGATAATACGAACACCATTTCGAGTATCAGTTTACTTAAGGGAGTATTTCCCCGTTGCGAGGTTAAAAACCGATTTTTTTTTATTTGCGTTGCATAATTTATGCTGTTTGGAAAATGTTTCTTGAAATTACAGGCGAATTGTATAAAAAATTAATACTTTAAACAATCTGTTATTGCAGACTGAAGGTTAGTCACGATTACCTTAACGAAAATTTTAAACGCGTTTTTCTCAAAACATCATTTTTCGTGAGAATGTGCATGATATATCTCGAACGGCTCGGTCAATTAACTTGAAATTTGGAAGACACGTTCTGTACATGTACAGTTCTCGTCTGAACCAAAAGAAAATAAGTATCTAGTGTTTTACAATTTTGGGAGTAATTTAAAGTGCGAAATATTTACAGATAGCCACAATCATACTGATCATTAATGAACTGTGAGTTTTTACTTTCCGATGAATTTACTGGAAGATATCGTGCAAAAAATGAGAAACGTTGTGTATAAATACACAAATATACCTACTTTATTTTTAACCCAACAAGCGTTCCTGAATTATTGTTAAAAAATCTGAAAAACCTTGATCTGTTTTTACTGATGCTCGTCGCGAAAAAGACAGTAGCATGCAAAAAGAACAGTTGCAATTCGAATCCGAATTAGAAGCAGATCAGATTTCCTTGAGTCTTCGAGCTGCAGTGCAACATAATGAGTACTATTCGCTGTGTTCTCGGTACAGTCCGCTTGTGTATAGCCCTCTCAGTCGTTCTTCACGGTCGAAAAGTACTAGACGAAGTTGCTGGGATTCAAAGAAACCGATTTTCTTCCGGGCATCCCTGCTAATTAGCGAGATGTGGCTCATTAATTCCTCCCGGGAGGAAAACACACTGTCTGTCCTGTGGACGAGTGGCGCGCTATTAACGAGAGCAAAGTCTCTCCTTTCGTTCTCTGCTTTCGAGGAGAACGTCAATGTAGGTAAATTAAATTTCGAAAAGTTTCTACGCAGCGCGGTACTGATTGGACGCGGCGACGCCGGTAGCCTGTTTAATTAAAAATATCCTCTCTAGTCGCCGTGGGAGCGCCATTTCCCCCGGTTTTCACGAACGACCAACTACTGATCGTTAATTCGCTAACGTCCGATAACAAGGCCGGGAGGTAGTACCTTCGACGTTGCTGGCCGATACCAACTTTTATTAGAGAAAGAATCGTGCCGAGCGGAGAGAGTAGCTGACACAGGCAAATTAGATTTTAGGTATGTACTCCCTAGTTACGGAAAACCCGGCTACACCACTTGCCAGCGTGACCAGAGGTCGCGCATTTCCTTCTCTACCGCGTTCTCACCAGCTTTTCTCCTCCGTGTCAATCCGCTCGTCAATTCCAGGGAAGCGATCCGCTCTTTATTGCTAGTCTCCCGAGAGAAAGAGAGAAAGTGAGAGAGAGAGAGAGAGAGAGAGAGAGAGAGAGAAATTGATGTGGTTTTCGCGATAACGGTGAGGAGCTCACCATCGAACACTTTAGAATAGCCGCGGTCCACTTTAAGAGAAATTCTTTCGAATTCTTTCACGCGGAGAAATGACCACGATGATGCAGCCGTTTGTCTCTATTCGTCGTCGGGTATACATGTAGCTCCTTTGGAAGAGCCTTTCGAGGTGGTTACTCTTTCCCGTTGATATATAAATGGCACTGGTGCCTTTTAGCCCTGCGAGAAGGCAGTCCTCGCGTCAATACCTGACAAAACGCGCTCCAAGTGCCGGCGTTAAAACCCAGCATGCGTAATAAAAACGAGAGCATTAAAGCGCCCATTGCATAAAACGCACATTTCGATTTGAGTGCCGTTGGAGCGCGCGGGTATGGTCGCAGGGGGGGGGGGGGGGGGGGAGGGAGCGACGAGAGAACGCGCGAATAAAAGGGAGGATCCCGGAGGCGACGAGAGCCCGTATCAGTTGATTAAAACCGAGGACCATGATACTCCCGTATAGTCAGCTAGCTTTTTGCTCTCGTGACCACGAGAAACTTTTGCGTTTAGATTTTAGTTGACCTGGACAAATGGCTGACAAGAGTACGCGATTGACTTCCGGAACTTGTGTCAGTCTTGGCCAACGGTCCTTCCCGAACACAATCGACGCGATCTGGGTCAGCCTTGGTGAATCTTAGCACTGGTGATTCGTGAAGCGAAACTTGAGATTACCCTCGCTCTACCGTAAAGCGCTCGCCGTAGTTCCTGCTCCTTTTAGTGCGGACAACGTGCCCGGTTTAGGGGAGCTTTATGCAAACCTATTAAATTATACGAGCTGCCGCCATTGCTCTCAAAGCTTCTCCATCTCTCTTCATCTTTCTCTATCTTCCTCACTCTTCAACCCCCCCCCCCCCCCTTCTCCTCCCCCTTCGTCCCATCTCTCTCATTGGCCGTTCCATAATTTGTTTACTTGTTTATCCTATTCAACGTTGTATTACATAGAGCTAGGTAAAATCCTGCGCTGAACCTGCAATCATGCTGATCAATGCACAGATCCCGTTCATTAATATGAATTTCGGCGTTATCATAACCACGGCAGAACATTAATCAATAGAACCGTATGTGCTTAATGGTGAAGCGACGCGTCTAACGCTAAGGAAAACATTCGTGGCGCATAGAGCGGCTGTATTCCGGATTTGATTATGTTCCATCTTCCTGAATATACAAATATACCCACCACGGAGGATCAGACACAGTAATAACATCGCTTGAGCCCGGAATCCCTTGTACACCCCACCCACATCCTCTTTGCTGTTCCCAGTTTCTTGTCTATATGCCATATACATGTGGGTGTCGTTACAATTTGGCGCTTGCCGAAGCTCGAGATTCGTAGAGTTTGATTGGCCCTATCGTTCACAATGCACGCAGGTCGCCCGGACACACCACACAATTGCTCCGTCGTAAACCAGACGACGGATTCCCTCTACGTTGAGTGCACTGAGGGGTTCGACGGTGGTCTACCGCAAAAGTTCACGATCCAGGTGGGCCGTGAACCAGGAAGCAGCAGCAGCACCAGTACCAATAGCCTCCTTAAGTCGGTTGCCACGGTCTACAATCAAACCAACAAGGTACCCTCGTTCACTCTAACTGGTCTGGAGCCTGGAACCAGCTACGATATCCGTGTCTACGCGAGCAACGCCAAAGGCCGCAGCGAGACTGTGCACATTCGTGCAAGCACGTTGAATCTTCCCGAGAGGCGTACAGGTGAGTCGATCTTAGAAACCGAGGCTCCCGATACTCGCGCCGCTTTCAATTTGGAACGGACGATGCCTGATGCTCGCCGACGCGAATTCGATGATCTAACTTTTTATCTAATTTATCTATCTTTCTATTGATCTGTCCATCGATCGATCTATCTGCTTATCTATCTATCCATCTATATCTCTATGATCTATTCATTTCTCAATTTATCTATCGATTTATTTCTATTTCGAATCTATCTCTCGTTATCTTAAACTATTTCTCTCCCTCTCTCTCTTTTTCTATCTCTTGATTTCCCTCGTTTTCGCTCTTTTTCCTCTTTCTCTCTACTTCTCGCGCGATTTCCTTTGAGCACTGTCTGCTACGCTGCACGGCCTTGCATCGTAGAGCTCACGTGATTATCTATATTTCTTCGTACTCTTCCACCCCGGATTTCCTGGCTCCGCTCTTCTTCCCCCGTCTCTCCTCTTTTCCCCCTTCCTCTCACTATGTCTACCATTCCTCTCCTTGCCTGGGGTCTCTCCTCTTCACGCTCGACCTGGTTCTCCGCTCGTGCGCGAGCGTATTTACGTGGAACCCTCCTTTGGCTTCGTCGCGATCCACGGGGCCACCATCTCTCGCCAAGGGTGCCCGCGATCAAGATGAAAGAGATTGCTCCAACCTGATATGAAGCTCGCGATTAAAAATTCAACGTGACCCCTCGCGCGCGCACGACCATCCGATTACGCTCGCCGGAAATTTCCTGAAATATTTGGACGCGACACGAGCGTAGTCCGAAATTGAAGGAACTTGGAGCCGACAGACGGTTTTATTCAGGAGCTTCGTAGCTCAAAGAAAAATATTGTTCGACCCTTTGCACCTTGGTCTTGCGAATACGACGATTGGCATTTGCTATCTTCCTATTCTTTGAATCGATCATTCACCGCGGAAAGAAAACCAAGGATGATGATATTTCTCTCGAACGTCGTTTTCTATGTATTTGACTTGCGAACGATTCAGCCAAATCGTGGGTGCTCCTTGGTTTCCCTAATATTAGCTGCATCGTAGAGAATCTCACGAGCATATTCTAGTGATTCACTTAGCCACGATTACTCATTGCAAAAAGTCACGACGTCTACCATGAGTCCGATAATCGTATCCGATCAACCCGCGAAAATACTGATCGTCAAAATTACAGAACCGCGAGCGTGCGCTCGAGTACCACGCCGAATTAATGTGCTCGAAATAGGAATTGATCGTCATAATTGCAGCTGTGATTTATTACAGTAATTAATTTACGGTGATGGATGTAATTAATAGCCCGATTATGGTAATTAATTTCATGGCTTTACCGCGTGAGTGTCATCGCATGCAGGGTGCTTTTGTTAAAAGTGCTCTCGGTTCTCGATCTTGACGGATCGGATTGGGTTATGCGCGCGCGCGCGCGTGCTGAGAATGTAGATTACCGAGCTCATGGTAGAGCTTCCACGGAGACGCACCATCGACAATCACCATCCTTCACCTTCCCACGGACGACACTATCGTATCTTGCACCTGGACTGCTTATCCCATAATAGTGAACTCGAAAATAGTTGAACGAGCATAATTAACTCACGCTAACGAAAAAATTACAAAGAAATCGCGTGTCAGGAAAGAGAAAGGTCAACCTTGTCTTTTAAGGATGTTAAGAAACGAGCTTGAAGAAAGTAGGAACTTTCGATTAGTCTCCTGGGCCAAGTACCAGGGGAAAAAGAAGTCCGCGCGACTGAAAGACTCCGCCACCGTGTGTTTAAGAGAGTTACGGGTTTCGTGGTGGATATGGCTCGTAGCTGGCGCTGCATCGCAGCGGGAGATGGAAAATGAATTACGGAGGAAATTGCGACCCAAAAGAGAGAACGAGAGAGCGTGAGTCAAAACTCCCAGGGTGGTACAAAGGCACTCCCCCTTAGTTTTAAGGGGGGGTTGTTACGTTGGACCAAAAAGCTCCAATCCAGTTCTATTCAAGACCCCATTAGAAATCACCTAGCAAAAGGAACTCTTCTCTAGACTCCAACGCAATTCTATCTAACGCTGTATACACTGCTAGACTAACACAAGCGTATTTCGTTTCCTGCTAATTATTATCACTAACGATTAACACTCGAGCGCGCTAATCAGACTAACAGGATGAATCTTCCTGAGAAATTGGAAAATTTTCGAGGCTATCGCAACGTTTCCTTCTGTCATAATTATCTCAGTTTCGTCTCGTGAACCACATCGAAAGCACTACGCTGAGCTGCTTCGCTCGGCTCGAACGTCCGCGTCCGGCCGACAGATTGTAATTCATGAGGGCCGACTGTACCGGAGCCAGAGTTGGCATCCGCCTCGCGGAAGTGGATTCCGGGGCTAGGCGATCCGTATCGCGCAAATGAGGCCCGAGTTTATGGAGTACCCGGCGATCATCGCAGGCCTCCAACCCGATTGTTTTTCCACCCGGTCCAGTCGGTGGATATTAATTTCTTCTGTCGCGACCGGCCTCGGGTACCCGCTGCTGAATGCATTTTGCATCGCGATTTATTTCGGATGGCAAGCGCAAAAAGCACGCGATTAATGTGCGCCCCCGCGTGATTCGCCAGTCGTTAAGAATCGGTATTGTGATTCTGTTAGTTCAAGCGTTAATTATCGTTTTCGCCGAATTATTCGGCATACCGATTTATTTTCCCGTTGTGTCGAATAATCCCTCGGGAAGTGCATATACACTCACGGCCCATTGTCATCTCGCGATACGCGGAAAAAAGGATTGCGAAGCAGGAACTTAAAAAAGGCGATGCAGTGACTTAATTCGGAGGAGAGGGGAACATTGGTGGTTAAAGCTGTATTCAGCTCACAAGCGAGAAATTTATTCCATGAATGCCGCCCGGTAAAGTGAACGGCTAAATGGAAGACTTAAGTCGTTCACGAGTATTTGAAGAGACCCCTTCCTGATCGCTCGACTGAGATACTTTTGTTTGCTTCGATGCGATACCAGATATAAGGAGCGATTTCGCTTGCGGCATATGTCAATAAACGAATTGGCAGCGGCTCAAGTAGTACGAGTCAATGATATCCGGCTGTGCGAGCTACGGAGCATGTGCTTTCTCTCGGCGCAACGGTGGCTCCTCTTAAATGCAGGATCGAACGGATCCTTAAAGGAGTCAAACTCACGCGAATAAATGTACGGAGTTCGATTGTTCCATTGGAGTACGACGGAACTTGCTAATCGCGACGAATCTAACCAAATTTCAGTAATATGATTGGAAGCTAGTTAACGAACAGTGGCCAGATCTTGACGTAGCGATTTTCGCTAGACTCTTTGGTCTATAGTAGTGTGTGGCAAACGTCGACGAGAGGAGTTAAAAAATAATTGACAGTTTGGAATTTTTTGGCAACCATTCCATTTTTCGACCATAGGGGAATCACGGTTCTCGCAAACTCGAGAGTGTGCGAACTATGCGTGATGGAGTAGCCTTAGTTTTCGACACGAAAGTCAGACACACTTGTTACGAGGATAGTGGAAGAGCGATATAATCGGCGAAACCATGCGTTCCATGCTCGAGCACCGTGCGCGGCTCTTCTTCTGTCAGGCGAGGCCGCGTCCAATGAATGGCAGATATTGATTGCACTTTGACATTTATATTAAAACATGTTCGAGCGTCTCGTGGCGAGTGAGAAATCGCGGATTGGCAGGTTTCATCAGAACGCCATTGCCAGGCTACGTGATCAAGTTCACTCGAAAAATTCGGATGTTGTCCCGTGGGCTCACGCTGCAAATAAAAATAGAACGATTGATCGGTCGAGTTTTTATCCGACCGATAAACTAGCGAACGGCTCGATACACGAATGTTCGTAGACAAGGAATCGCGTGCAAAATCTCGCGTGTTCCTCGCGAATCTTTCAGTCTTCTTCTTAGCCCTTAGCACCGATAGGTTCTCTCAAGGCTATTACCGAAAGAGATCGCGAACTTCTCCGGTAGAAAAGTGCGACAAGAAGTTCAATTACGGCTGTAGATAGAACTGTAGGCAGAGCTCAAAAGAATATACATATATCCGCGAAAGAAGCGCATTTGTGCCAGCAAACGAGCAAACGGAAGATTCGCAAAAAAAGGAGAACAGATAATCCGAATATCTTGGCACGCGATGCCATTCCCGAGATATGTCCTGAATCTGGAACAGACCACTTCCGTATCCCAGAAACCTCTCCCTCTCTCAGCCCCTCAAAAAACTGACGTCCCCGACCACAAGTGCTAACAATCTCACGACAGATTCTCCATCACGACTCGGAATACACAGACGACACAGTACACTATTCTAAATCTTCTTTTTTCTTTCCGTCCACCCACGTCAATCTCGTATCGTCGTCGCCATCATCATCATCATCATCATCATCATCGCCATCATAATCTTGATAATTATCGGCAACATCATCATCATTACCATCGTTATCATCATCATCATCATCATCATAATCATCATATACCCTAAACGAACCATCACGAGATGTTTATCGCAACGTCGAGCATCCGTCCTCTTGACCTCCAACTCCACCTTTCGCCCTTTGCCCCGTTAATTACGTGTTAAACGCACGAGCGCGATATGGAAAAAGAGCGTTGCGCGCGGAGGTCGAAATTGTCCCCCTCGCCGAAACTGCGTATGCGCAGTTAGTAGGCAGGCGGCTCTGTAGAAGAAGGCTGAGGTTGGTGTGTTGTGCCGGTGTGGTAGCAGGTGAGAGGCTGGCGCAACCGCCGTCACCGGAGAATTGCACGATCAGGGGCGAGAACCGGACGACGGTGAAGGTGAGCTGCGCGAAGGGCGAGTACTTCGGCGCGAACACAGTCACCTATCTACTACAGGTCTTCGATGCCAGCAACAGACGACTGTTGGGTTCAGCAACCAGCGAAACACCCAGTATGCTCGAGGTCCACAATCTCCCGGTCGAGAGAACATCCGGCCTGGTGCTTTCCCTCAGGGTGATCACCAATCACGCTATGAGTGGCGCCATCGAGCTACGCACCCCACATTTTACACAGGAGGGTAAGACACCGGAGCACCAACGTTACCCAGGTAGGGCTCTGCTACTGTTCGATTCCGTGACCTCCGTCTCCGGTTCGCGCCCTCGGATCTCGGATCTCACCCGATCCACCAAACCACCACCACCACCACCACCACCACCACCCTCGCTCCTCTTCTTTGCTCGACTCGCGTGTGTTACGATACTCTACTACTAGCTGCTCGAGGATCATGCTCGTACTCCAGAGCTAGCTAGAGCAGGAATTGGATCTAGCGTAGTGGCCGGGGGTGTGCGGTGATGGCGGTACAGAACGAGAATAATTGTCGAAGCACCCCTTCGACAATGGGAGGGAATCGGGATCCACGCGATACTCGAGTCGGAGCAGAAGTCGAGTGTTAAATGAGCTGGACTACTCGAACGCAAGTCTCTGCTGATCGTAAAATTTAATTCGAAATTTACGATAGTACAACCCGGGTAAAGGTGTTGCTGCGCCCTGAATGGGATTGCGAACTCGTGGGGTTGTTAATACATATAGCGGTGAACGCGCGCGCGTGCTTCGACCACTATAGAGACCGGTTGAATCAGCCTGCAGAGCTCAAAACCTGCCTCTGGATTTATGGTGTTACCAGACAATCCTAATGCAGCCCGCAGTTGCGCAGCAAGAAGTTAGTGTTTGATTTTACCCTGATCGCCTCGTAAAACCGTCGAATTCTCTAGCTACCCAAACCCGGAAGCTTTCGCCTTGGGAATTCATCGAGACTTTACGAGTACTAGCAAGAGTAGCAAGCAACAATATAAATCTAATTTAGGACGGCTCGAGAAACATGTTACTAACTGTTTAGTTTCCAATCGAATGTATATCATTGAACACATTCCGATTATCCCATCGAATGTTCCGTCTAGCGTCAAATCCTGAATCAATAAGGATCCACCGAGATCCAGACTTACCTTGCTATATCTAGTAGTAGATAGTAGAAACGCGAGACTCGATTTCCAACGGCGGATGCTACCGAGCCATGGAGTCGTCTTATCGGATCTCCCGGGCGATCCACCCTAGATCTAATCCAGCCCGAACCACAGCAAGCTCGAGCTCAACTCCGATAATATTGATCTTGACCAGCTTCTGATCGCTCGATACCATATTGTTACCACGCGTCGATCAAGGATAGCATCCTCGTAAGTTGGCCTCTCCTTTTGACCAACTTTCAAATCTGTTTCCCAACTTTCCATTCGCGAATACTTTTTGATCAAATTACGAATTCCTTCTCGACTCGACGTAGCGGAAGTCTTGCGTGTACAGGGTGTATCGAAATTAACTGTCATGACTTATACAGCACGATTCTACACCTCGAGATCGGCGAAGATCTGTTAAAAAAACAATCCGCAAAATTGACCTTGACTGGTTTTTTGAAGGTCAAATTTTTTTTTTGATCGCATCGGTTACGACCAACAACTCTCAGTCTCCTCCGATGAGTAACGGTTCGGCTTTTCGGTATCGCGTCGATGCGTGTATCGGTGCAATCTTGTTCGCTCTTTGAGTGCCACAAACCTTATTAAATTTCCAGTGGCATATTGACCGGCATGCCATCGTACCACGTCGCGTCGTGGTTGGCAGACCGTGCCAACAACGTTATTAAGCCTTCATCAGCGCGGCCACGCTTAAACCGATGCCGTGATTAGACTTCAGGAGATCTAATTAGAAAACGCCTCGCTGCCAATCGTGGCAACTATGCAAATCCGCCGATCGTATGCGAACTCACGGTGCGGTGGAGCATTTGCTTCCTACCGCACAGACCATCATGCACTCTGTACATCCTGTAAACGGTTACTAGATACACGCTTAAGAGAAGTCGGGAACTTGGTTCGAAGGGCTACCACTAAGGCGACCACTCGTATATATATATGTAAACCTGCCAAGGGACGTTCAACCAAAATTGGTCTGCGGCTGGACCCGATCTTCGGAGCTGTCAGAAGCGAGCTGTACAGGTCCTTTACAAGGAAGTTCAATAAGCGTGGCAAGGGACGAACAGGTTCCCGTTGCTAGTTCCATGCGTCGATATCCACTTAATTTCTCATTAATTTTGCAATGGGGAATTGCCCGAGTTCTACGCTAACATCGACCAGACTCTATTATGTAGAAACCTTCGATCGCGGGAACGCGAAATCGTCTCGGATCCAAGGGTTCAGAGGGAGATTACGTAATCGCGCGTGAAGTACTACTGGCACAGGGTTTTAATTACACAACAGACGCTCCTCGAAAGCAGCTCCTCCCTGAATTTCCTGCGGTGGTCGGTGCTGCTGATGGACTCTCTCGCGTTTAATATCAACTTAGAGCTCACGAGTGGAGGAAGAAGGGGCCCGGGCCACGCGTTCCCGAGGAGTTGGCGAATTTAAGTGGATTTTGATTAATCTCGAGCTCGAGTGGTACCGCAGTTCCGGACAGTGCATCTGAATCCCAAATTCATTGCTGGCCACGACGGTAATTCACGATTCTCTCCACCAGGACTGCTGTTGTTCGGGAGCTAATTACTATTTAACAGGGTAAAAGAATGATGTTGGCGCTCCTGCTGGAATTCAGTTTCCCGACCACTCTCACGATAATTCACGCGGAACCATGCCGGCCACATCAAAAAGCCACCGCGAATTAGTCCGACTCGTGCCTAATAGACCGATATCGAGTTTCGATTACACCGTGCGCCTGCTAATGAAGTCATCGAGATGTTTGCGAACCGGTAAATACGTCCTGGCTTCCCGTGATTCTTCGCGCGGCTCACTTAATCCCCTAAATTAGTCGATTAATTCGATGCTACGATTGGTCGGACGTTCCTCGACTATCACTCGGCAAATATAAATTCGTTATGGCACTCATGAGTGCAATCGATTCCCCGAAATTCACTGTGTCTCCCTAATCGATGTGACCTTAGGGCATCCGGTCTCTCGATCGTCGCGGAGACCGTAGTTCTTGCTTGTCGCAGCGCGTCCATTAAAAAATCTAGTGTCTACCTGCGAATTAACAGGATCCCTCGCGTCTACTACCGACGTAAACTCTCACGGGATAGCACTATCGACGGAGCTTAAAACGGAACTGCCATCACGATCGCATCAGCAGAAACGCGTTACCAGGATGCACATTTTTACGAGTTATTTTTTACGATCTGTACTCGTTTATCCACTCTCTCTCTCTCTCTCTATCTATCTATCTATTCCTTTTGTCACGTTTCTTTTCCTGGATACTGTCTCTCTCTCTCTCTTTCTCTCTATCCTCTATCATTCTCTTTCATCCTAGTCTCTCTGTCTCTATCTCTTTTTTCTACTCTTTCATTCCCGAGGCCTCTGTGCATCGAGGATAGAACGTCGCGTAAAAATCCCGCTGCCTTGGTACCATTAGAATTTATTCGACGTTTTTCCCTGTTTAATGCGCCGCGTCGAAATACGAGGAGTGCTGCCGTTGATCGACGCTGGAGGGAAAAAACGAGCAGTTGGATGAGCTACGGGGCTTGGAGCGTCGCGTGTGCTTGTAAACGAAGGGGTGGAAGAGCGCACTAGCTTCAGATAAAAAGAGAGAGAGAGAGAGAGATACGAGAGGGATAGGACACACTCTTGCTTGCAAGCGGCGCGCTTTTGCTTCTGACTTAGATTTATGTTTCACCCGTTTCTCAGTAGACCCTACAATGTGCATGCGAATGCGATTCTTGCCACGGTATCTCGAAACGTAGTGTGTGGTACATGCGTAGCTGACGCACAGCTTCTTTCTCTTTCTCATTAACCTCACTACCGGTCTACACCTTATTCGATCGAGTAGGAAACCGGAATAGACGAGTGAAACAGGACTCTATGAGGTTGCGGGTTTCAGCTGTTAACAGGGCAGGCTCGACACTAATCAGCTCAATAATTCACAGTTCGAGAAGTTAATTCCTGATCCGCTAACTCGTGCATCCGCTGTTGGGAGGATGCAAGTATCGAAGAACACACCCGGGAATTACCATCCTACTCGCAACCTGTTAATTTCCCAGATCGATTTCGGCCGCGGATTAAAAGCTTATAGCGATAAAGAAATTATGTAATGATGCTACGGTACTCTCGGAGGAACGAGTTAGCGCGTGGCGCGTGCAAGTGTCTAGTGAGAGAGCTTATTACTCTCCAGGCTCTCGCTTCACGAGCAAATATGAGCAAGCTTCACCGCGGGGAGCATCGCTCACGACGCTCATAAGCCATTAACGGTGCGTGGCGATATTTATGCGATACACTCGACTCGGTACGTCAAGGTGCACGCAAGGTGCACTCTCTCGTTCGATCATCCTGAGCATCCTTAATTTCGCGCAAGGACGATTCATCGAGACGCGCCGGAAATGTACCACAATTCGCGATGATTTCATTTGCATAATTGTCGGCGCCCCTGGCGGAATCGCGGCTACACTGGCCCACGGTGAGTTCGGATCGTTTAATGTCGGTATATTAATCCATTATTAGCTACGATTCGCCGTGGATGTAAATCAAGTCGCCATCCGCAATTACACGGGCAAACGTGCATCTCGAGGAGGGTAAACGCCATCGTTCTTCGATTTACGAGGTGGATTCCTTAAATTAATAACCCTGGAGCGAAACGACTCAACTCGAGTCGACTTGTACCTATTGCAATTTCACTGGTGTATCGTGATCATTCGACCGGTTTGATTCGATGCACGATCTGATAGTTTGAGAGAAAATGGGGCTTTGAGACGCCTGACGACTTTCCCGTTCATTGTACAAAGGATTCCACAAAGCGTTTTGACTGACCGGAAAGCATCCGACGGAATAAATAACGCGAGACCGAGAGTGTCTGTTTTATTTCGATCACTTTGCACTCTCTCTTTCTCTCTCTCTCTCTCTCTTTCTTCCGCCGTTTCTTTTTCTCCTTTCATCCTTTTCCGTTTCGATCCACGCTTCGTCTATACTCGGTCCCGCAAATCAGATTCCAGTTAGATCGCATCTGAGCGTGTGCCGCTTGTAAATTACCGCGCTTACTTCTAGACATCGCACACACATCCGGGACACCGGTCAAACACAGCGTTAATTAATCTCGTCTGAACCCTTCATTAGAACGTTCATTTATCCCGTTTCCACGCATTAAACGATAGTCGTGCTTGAAGCCGGACTGCGAAATTGCTGCTTTCGAACTGGTCCGATGACCACTCTACGGATAAGGCCACTCCTCGTTTAATTGAAACTGCGAGACCATCGCTAGGATTCGCGAACTTGTCGTATACGTAATTTTATTATGCGCCCAAATTGAGCATACGTATCGCGAGACCATACGTTTTACGCGGTTGACCCAACAGTGGATACTGCAAAGCGCAACTAACATCTCGCTAATGAGTTATTAACGTTAGGTCGAGCCGCTCAAATTAGGATCCGGGTAAATGTTGGAAAATAAGGGGAGGTAGAATGTGGGTTTTTTTTTTCTCCTGATTTCAGCGATGACTCCAGTGATGCTGTCACTATCGGGACCACTACTTGGAGCAGTAGTAGGAGCAAGTGCAGGTCTGCTTTTGGTCATCTTTGTGATTGTCCTGGCTGTGAGGCTGCGTTATCGACCTCGTTCCCAAGAGGATAAGGACTCCCACGACGATGGTGGAATGGCAAACCTCGCGGCGTCCGGTACTGGCGCCTCGTCGCCTCGTGACAAATCGTCCACCCTGCCTCTCAGTGCCGACAGCATCGAGAGCTTCGAGAAGGATCCCGATATAATTCCTCACGCTAATGGTCAGTGTCCAAGAGCGAAGCTCGATCCCTACCGCACCTCGCTTTTTCAACGTCCGACAAACTACCGACTCGGTTCGTCCGTGACGGCCGTCACTTGCCAGTTAACAAAGTTATGAGCCTCGAGTTGCGAGTTTTCTCTGCTTTTTGCGTGAACGCCTCGCGTAATAGGTCACAAGTGTTTTTCGAAGGTTCACCGCGAATACTTGTACTGTCAATCGTGATGCATCCGGTTTTCAGGCCAAGTATTGTTAAATTCTTTGTTGCAAGTTGCCTGATTGGCGATATCACGAATGAAAGCGATGAATAATCCACGGGTGTTTCGAGGTTTCGAGTTGGTCTCAAGAGACTCACTCTGGTGTTCGATACAAAAAGCAAAGACCGGGAAATGAAATTTTGGGGAAGACGGTAATGACTGCAGTTGATGAGCCTCTTTTTGAAAGTTTTTACTGCGGCTCGACTAATGGTACGTGCGAGGATGCTTGGTTCAGTTTTTTCGGGGATCGAACCGAGATCGGAACGAGGCTTCGCCGGCACGGAGAAACGGATCGTCCGCAATTAGTCGGTCACGTCCTAGAGAGGCTGCTCCACGATTTTCCGTTGGAGGGACTTGACTTTTTGCCACTCTGCTCGGTCTCGTTGTTTCGATGCCCTGCCGATGGGATAAGTCGATTTCGAACGAATTGACCTTCTTCGCTTTTTCGCTCTCTCCTTCCTTTCTGACGCGCCCTCTCTCGTGAACCGAAGTCTCGGCTGGAGGATTTCTCATCACCGACTGATTGGAAAAAGTCCTCTATGCACACATCGACAACGATATTTTTAATCGAGAAAACTAATTATTAATATTCACTGAAAATAGTGGAATAATTCCTGGATATATATTTCTCACTGGGGTTAGTTTCTCTCTCGTAAAATATAGGTATAATCATTTTCACATTCTCGAAGAGGAGGGTAGAAGCTCGAGCATTACCGAGGGGCAGCGCAAGTAATCGGACGACCGCGGCACGTACTAAGCGAATAGTCTCTTTCACGCGCGCCAACATGTTTGATGGACCAAAGTAGTACGTGCTACGCGTCTCCGAGAGATTAATCCTGGATTACCCTAATTTTCCTTGCGCTATAGACTCGATATCGTGTTAGTTGCACTCTCGGTATTCGACAAACTTCTCTTTCCTAATATTTTCCCACCAAATGGAGAGAGAGAGAGAGAGCGAAATTGCTACATGAAACGCGAAAACTTTTCGCATAATCCTATATTGAACTGTGCATCCGCGTACCGATTCTTCCAATAAAAATGATTCCTGCTGCATCTTATAGAAAACTCATATGCCGAGTTGTGCAAGGGTACGTCGCCCCGTTACGTCCTTCACCATCAGCAGCAGCAGCAGCAACAACAACAGCAACAGCAGCAACAACAACAACAACAACAGCAGCAGCAACAACAGCGCAGCGATGCGAGCACATTCACATCCGGTGGAAGTAACGTTAGTATCCTCACAGTCGGTGAATTAATTGATATTTACCCTAAGGATAACCAGCGTGATGTGTTACTCTCCAATTTCCAGGGGTCAGAGCTTACCTACGTCGAGCTGTCGCTACGAGCCAACCGACGAATACCTCCTAATTGTTATCAACCGGTACAGGTATCCAATATTCAGCGAACCCAGCTACTACCCATGTCGACTCTGACGCGCAGACAGCCGATTCAAGATCCTACGATTTACACGCAAGTCGCCAGTCATTCCAAGCCGATTTACGTACCGCCACCACACCCGTACATGAGTCGAGCCAGTGACGAGACCACGGCGGAAACTCCATTAATCGGACACGACAATAAGGTGAAAATTAATGGTCCCGATCTTCCCTTTTGTGTCGACTGTCAACGATCCGCTTTTGGCTTTTCCTACCATTCCTATTACAATAAGGCACTCGAGGAGACTCACATTGATGACCCTTAGTTCGCGTACTGTTGGAAGCTACAATTTAACCCCCTCCCCTTCCATAAGGATAATGGATTGTTATAATAGGATTGCTTTTTGTTTGCCGATAGATCCCAACGATCACTCAGGCGGGCAGCTCAATCTGGCGCACGGACACGCCGCCAGCGACGAACGCGCCGACCACATGATTCCAGCATACTGTTGGATCCTAAACGACGCCACTTCGCCCTTAAACGTTTCTCGATGCACCGGTTAAAGAGAAGAGGCTAGGAGGAAAAGCGACAAAAAGCGAGAGCATAACGCGCGCGTGTGTGTGTGTCTGTGTGTGTGTACTGTACACCGCGAACGCGCGTGCCCCTCCCCCCCTCTGTGCGGAGTTCGCGTGGGACGTGAGATACTTGTTAGGCTTGGAGCAAACGAGCGTCGAGGGAGACTCATTAAACGGTGAACGATGAAAGTAATTTAACACTGGCACGTACGAGAAACGGCGAAAGGGATAGAGAGGAAGAAAAAGATAGCGAGAAAGAGAGAGAGAGAGAAAGGCCGAGAACGCAAGGGAAAACTCCATGCTACTACCCAGAGTATACATACACATAGCGTTTACTTTATGCTTCTGAAACGCCGTGATGCTTACCACGAGCACCGTGGCAAAGGGAAAGCGGGAAGCGAAGTTGGGAATAAAGGAATGAAGAGAATAAGAAAAAGAGAGAGAACGAGGACGTTGATGCCCAACGTCCACGGAATGGCCGCGTTTTTCCAGACGGAAAAGTTCTCAGGACCCAATCGACGGCAATGGTTCTCGATTGAGGGCGAACGATTGAAGAAAGAGAGAATGGCTGGCCAACCCTTTTCGGTACTCACGGTACTTAGATCGCCACATTGCGAAATCGAGATGACTAGCTCACGGGGGCAAGGAACTCTCGATCGTGAAGACTGGGACTACGATTTGGCTTGCCTTCATGAGGCTAGTAGCCATTCTTCGTGAGTACAATCAAAGTCATGCGAACTTCCGATCTCCGGGTAGGTATAGTGTGTTCCGATCTCGGAACTCAATTTAGCAGCACAATACGAATCGCGAAAATCTCGCGAGATCAGGAATATGTCGATGGCTCACGCGAATCGAGATTAATAATGGTGTTATATCGTTAAGCGTGATTTTCTGTAATATAATATATTATATGATTCGGGGTGAATAAGTGCCGCAGTGCATCTTGAGAGTTATATTGTAGAACAGGTGCCAGGTGATTTCTACAATTGGAAAATCCTGGCAACACGGAAACGACGAATATACGGCCGTTATCTTAAGCTCATTCTATATTGTATGTATGATAACAGTTGTTGCTGGTTTCGAAAGCTTTAACCGTCCTCAAGGAAGGGAAGGGTTCATTTTTTCTTAAGTCGAATAGTTACCCGTTATTTTCGTAGCGCTATGCTACGCCTTTCTTTAATCTAGCTACTTTAAGTTTAGAAAGTACGTAGCAGGACGATCATAACTTTCCTGATATATCCTGTTTGAGATATTTTCTATATTTTCAATCAGCGTTTTACCAATTTCCCGAATACGTTTCCTCGACGTTTTTATATGACTATTCAGATGTACAACTTCTACACTGCCATTTGGACTCTGCTGACTAAACGAAAGTATAATAGATCCGACACAGTTAGTTCCTCGGAATGTCGGACCAAGCTGTTCCCTGGTTAATCTTTACTGGTTCACTCGATGGAAGTGATCACTGAAGGGAGTTGTGATCGTCCTGCGCTAATAGGGAAATTACTTATAGCAGAATGCACGCACCCGGTCGCATCGAAGACAAAAATAAGATTGTGCAAGGAAGAAGAAGAAAAATATGATGGGAGATAACATGTCTTCCGAGTAATCGATTTTAAAGAACTCCGAGAAAATGAGATGGAAGAAGAAGATGACCGGGTTGCGTAAAATTTATATTACGTATATGTGCCATAGAATCAAAGGGATTCAGTGTTGTTACATACCTGGATAGTATAAGCAAGAGATCGTGTGTTCGCGGCGGCAT